>CM032228.1:63792500-64392500 GCA_019009955.1 Riptortus pedestris
AAGTTTTACTATGACCTATATTCACAAATACCTTTATAATAAGAGAAAAAATTGATATAAATAGTATAATTAAATTTATATATTATGAAAACGGTACCAAGTACATTACCTTGAAAAATATCCATTACAATAAAACGTTTTATTTACTGTTGTAAATAGAGGAAGTAGGAAAAGACAATTTAAATGGCAACCATTGTCATAAGTATAATAAGTAAAGTTATAATATAAGTGAAAAAAGGAATTAAAAGTTTTTGTAAATAAAAAACATTGAGAGTAATGAAAAGAAAAGGAAAATGAGAGAAGGAAAAGAAGTCGCATTAGTTCTTTGACTATCTGGTAGAATGCGCATTACACGTCTTTACAAAGCTAATAATTCAAGAACAATAACTGAAATAAGTCAAAACCCTAAACAATAATAATGCAAATACATAATTATAAATGAAGAAAATAAAACAATTTCGTCATTCAATGAGATCAAAGAAAATTTGGGTAAGAAATAGCGGTGTCTGAATGAGTAAACCTCTCGGTACTGCAAACAGCTTTATTTAGATGACATACTTAAACTCTAAAGACATACATTAGGTAAACATATAAATATTTCATTACATTTCCATTAACCTCGCCCTCCGAGGTGGTATTTGGGCGTCCATAGCGGAGCGATTGCCGGAGAAGGGGCCGAAATCGGCGTGGGCTTAGGCCCAACGGGAGAGGAGGGAGGGTGGCGGTAATCGCTTCGGTGGCTACCTAGACCGTTCGCTCGAGCTGAAAAATGACGCTTCGAAAAGAAAAAATGAAGCGATAGAACGGGAGTTTGGCGGGTCGCAAGAAAAAGTATACTTTCGAGTTCGATCGTCATTTGTCGGGACGGCAGTCGGCGGTTAGTCGCGTTTGAGGCGTCGAACGAAAGGGTATGTACCCGAGAGTTTTCCCCCGATCGGTAAAGCGATAGTCGGAACGGCCAGAGAAATAGCGAATTTAACGCGTCGCGGGGGAAGTTCGGAATAAAAAATTTCGGAAGGGCTTATCTCGCCGGGAGTGGGAGCTACCTTGAATCCGACAATTTTTTAAAGAAAAAAGCGATCATGACGAACAAAACGGTACTTGACTCAATGCACTACTTGGGAATGTGAATATCAACCTTAGCTCATCGAAAAAGAAATGTGCTACAGAATCTGTTGGTTAACCGTTGAAATAGACGAAAAGACAATTATATTCGATATGATATACATTTATTTATATAGCAATGGAGTAGTATTTCTCATTAATTCGATTCCATATTTATTTTGATTTGGAAAAACTAAATGAATAATTGACTAATTGCATTTTGTGCAAAATGCTGTATGGCCTTATATTATGTGGCTACTTGGTGGCTGGATAATACAATACCGAAATCATATCTTAGTAGCATGAACCTACTGAGCTCACATAGGTTTACGGTTGGTGCTTAAAGTTTGATTTATGTTATCACTTTGATGAGATTAATGTCCATCTCGCAGGGGCTACGTGAAACTTAGCAGATTTCACCCTATTTATCTCTTCTGACCATACATTTTATATTTCTAAGTAAAAATCCTATTCTTCAATTATATTCTGTATTACTGAAGTCTTCGAACAAGAAAGTAGGAACAACTCCCTTAATATGTATGCACAGAAAAAATATATAGAACAACAATCGGAGAGCATCAATAGTTTGACAGGATTAGACTCATTAGAGTTTTTTATATGACTTGTAATAACGGTGATATTTTGAATTTTCGAATTTGATTCGAACCTCACATCTAAAGCGACCCTGTTCCTGATCCGATTCAGCCATTAACGACTATGAACTTTAGTGTTGAATTAAACGGTTAAATATTGATTATTGTATAGACCAAATGAACATTTTCGAAAAAAGAACGTAAAATTGTAATTGATGACATCATTATATGACGTATTTGCACGTACCTCACAAATTAAAAGTTCAATTAAAGCAATATGGTTCTTTTTTTTTCTTTTTTAAATATTACCCATTCTCCATCTTTAATGGCAATACATGGAATATAAGTATGTTTTCATCTTCTTTTTTCAAACTGCATCAAATTAAAATTTCTATATTATGAAAATAAATAAATAAAATGAAAGTGATATAAAGAAATAATTCTAACAATATTTGGTATTTAAGCTTCCCATAAGACTTTTCGTATAATGACTTATTGTTAAAGTCCGATGACTAAAAAGGGGGGGGGGAGGGTTAATATTTACGATATAGAAAAAACATCATTTATAGGAAATTAAATGTGCCATGAGTAAACCCCCACCCCTATCATGTTATATTAACAATAAGTTGTTATATCATGAACAACATTAATCGAATATCAAATATTCTTTTCATTGACCTTTTAATTTGTGAGGTACATGCAAATACGTTGTGTGATGAGGTCATCAATTAGGATATGACGTTCAATACTCGAAAATGTTTTCTTGGTCTATACCGTAATCGATATTTAACAGATAATGCAACACTATAGTTGATAGTTACCAAAATCAGAAATAGGAACCGAACAAGGGGGGGGCAGTAATTGAAAATTCCAAATACCTCCTTTATACGTGTCGTATCAAAACATTTTATGTGAATAATCTTGTTAAACTATTGATGCTATACGATTGTTGTTTTTCGATACATTTATTCGTTTCATAAATATTAAGCCAGTTAGTCACTTCTTCAGTCAGTTAGTCGTCAGTTAGTTCTTCTTTTCAGCCTTCAGTAAAGTCCTTAAGCGGATACTACTCAATTCATGAATGGGACATATATTTATTATTTTGTATTAACATCAAATTTTTGTTACTATGGCTATTGAGACAGGTTTTTACAGGTCACCAACCTTTTCTAGCCAGGGTAGGTTCGTAAATAAATGCATATTCGCCATGCGGGAATCAAACTCGCCACTTTAGGTTTGCCAGATATATATTTAGAGCTAAGAGAAGGAATTGATGATGAAGCCACAATTGTATGAATCAACTACACCTGCATCAAGACAACCTGCATCATTTACATATTGAAGAAAGTTGAATAAGATGAGAACAATAGCCAAGCAAAGACCTTTTTTTATGTTTTTCCTCTGCATTGTAACCCTATCAAGAGCGATTTTTTTCCCACATCTCATGCATATTTGCGAAAACTAGGCTCATAAATCTTTAGAATTATTTAAGTATATTCTCCTTTACGCTGTATTCCCCGTTTTGATAGTAAATGAATAGGATTTTATGTCTAAAGTTAGAATGTTATCATCAAACTGAAACAATTATTTTCCTTGTCAGAATTTATTTATATAACTTGTATCTTTTAATGAATATCTGAATAACAAATGTTCTTTTCTTCTAGTTATTTTAAAAAGCATTTAAAAAGCATCATTATAAGTTATAAAGGAAGATCAATTTTAAAAAGGTTTTTAATATTAATTTACTTTATTTC
This sequence comes from Riptortus pedestris, assembly GCA_019009955.1. Classification (NCBI taxonomy): domain Eukaryota; kingdom Metazoa; phylum Arthropoda; class Insecta; order Hemiptera; family Alydidae; genus Riptortus; species Riptortus pedestris. Next base: position 63,795,952 of record CM032228.1, read on the forward strand.
TTCTTTTCTGCTAAATATATGAACTCAAGTTGGCCGTGTAAAGGCGTTGGGCTTGGTGAGCCTAGAGTCATTGGTTAAATTCCCGCTTAGGCAATAGAATATTTTTTGTGATCCTTAGTCCCGCTTTGGTGGCAAAAAGGGTGGAAACCGCAGTGGGTAAGTAATGAGTAAGTAATCAGGTTAGTACTTAGCGAGAGAATAGTAGGCAATTGATTGTACATACACTCCCCGTCAAAATTATAGGCCACCTCAATTTTTCTGTTAAAAATTAATTTTAGTTGATCAATTGTTATATAATTTAGTTTATTTTATATGATTTTGCAAGGACAAATAGAAAACAGTAAATTTTATGAAATAACTATATTTCTAATCGAAAAAACAAACAAAAACACATTGAATGACCGCGACAAAATTATAGGCCAGTTTATTTAATCTCTGTCACCTTTGATTATTCGCCGCTTTAATAATGCGTTGAGCCGCCATTTCTTTCTAAGACTTCAGCCAATCGCTTTGGGAGAGATTTAAAAAGTTTTTTATATACTTTTTACGAATAGTGGACCACTTTTCTTCGATGCAAGATTTCAGTTTTTCTACGGAGTTAAACTGTCTCCCTCGAGCATAAACTGGACGAGAAAGTTCAACCCAGCAGTTCTCAATTATGTTAAGGTCTGGTGATCGGGCTGGCCAGGGAAAACGGGAATATTTTTGGCAGCAAATAAATTTTTTACTCTGCGAGCAGTGTGGACAGGTGAATTGTCTTGCAGAAAGATGAACCGCCCTTGAGTCAGTTCTTCTCCTCTCCCAACAATTTGCTCCCGGATGATGTCTATGTACTTTTTTGCGTTTAATGTTGCTGAACAAAACACTAAATCTGTCTTTCCATAGTATCCTATCGCAGCCCAAACCATAACACCTCCTCCCATTTGAGGTTTACTTAAAAATAATTTTTCCTTCCGCAAATCATGAAAATAATATCCATATCCATCAGGCCCATCCAAATTAAACTTCTTTTCATCACTGAAGATAACTTTTGTTCCATCTCCTTCCCCAAGTAATGTGTTCCGAAACAAACTTCTTTCTGTTGGCTTTGTGTGCTTTTGAATGAGGGGGCTTTGACTTCAGTTTAAGGCGCTTTAAACGACTGGTCCTTTGCAAAAGGCGTTGAACATTCCTGACGTTTGTTTGGACCCCAGCTTGTCACAAATTTCTCTCGCTGTGGCTGTAGAGTTGGATGCATGGCGTAAAATGCCTCGCTGTTCTCGAACAGTCATTGCCATGGGCCTACCTGTGCTTTTCTTCTTACCATAATCGTTGCCCAGCCTAATTAAATTTCTTATTAAATGCCTGCTTCTATTTAAAGTTCGAGCGATTTTCGATATTGTCAAGTTGTTATCGCGTAATGTTTTAATCACGTCCTTTTCACTCGCAGGTAACACTTTTCCTCTAGGTATTACGCAATAAAATTTAATTAGACTCACTGATCAAAACAACTAACACTTCCCAATAGCACAAGTCACTAGCAGTGTTCCAATAACAAGATTTAGATAAGAACTGAGAGGCTGGCCTATACTTTTGTCGCATGTCAATATTTACATTTTAGCTTATGCTATGGTAGGAAGGATCAGGACTTATTACTGATATTCCATTCTGGGAGGCAGTGAGATTAGAACAGTATTTATTTGCTTTCGAGGAAGTATGACATTCAATATTGTCAAAAGCTGGCAAAATTTAGGGTGGCCTATAATTTTGTCAGGGAGTGTATATATATATAAATATATATATATATATATATATATATATATATATACACATATATGTGTGTGTGTGTGTGTGTAAATTAGCTGACTTCGTCTGCTGCTGTAAACAGTAATTGATTCCCATGAGAACACGAAGATCGGAATTCCCTTTGTACGATATCATCCCATAACAAAAATGTCCCCAGCAAACATGCAGTCTTATGCCCGTAAAAGAATGTCTATTGGGTTAGTTTATGTTTAGAATAGTTATTATCCGTAAATTAATTAAAATAATTGTTGCCGTTTAAATGTAAAGATTGGATTAACTTAAAACATAAATAATATCATTAATCCATCAAATTACAGTCCTGTTATACTTTTATGCATGATGTGTTAAGGATTTACCGTAGGAAGAGCACTGGTGAATTTACAATCGGAAAGTTATTTTAATTTTCCATCCAAACATAATTATTGTATCATCTTAAAATTCAGAGAAAAAAAACAGAATGACTAAATTTTTTGCATGTTTCTGTAACACACCACAGTTCTACGAACTGGTGACCAGAAGTCGGAAGAATTAGCTAACTGTGTAAGCCACCGTCGTCGGTTGAACTGAAAATGGTTTTCACTGACAAAAACAAATAAAGATATTCCCAGTCTCCCACATGTTAATGATTGAAGAATAAAACATAGCCTACGTCAATTTAGTGATCGGAAGTCGGAAGCCAACAATTTTTGAAATTCACAAATTTAAACAACGTACTGAGAATGAAAAATACTTTTTAAACACAGTTTGTACTTTAAAGTTTTATATAAATCAATATCAACGAAGATAAGGCAAACATAATTTTGGAATTTTAAGTAAACTCCAACTCCTTTATCTGATAGCAATGAATAAATTACCCCACGTTGACAATATTCCTATCCTTAAAACACACAAAGTCCCTGTCACGGAACTTTCATGGAAGACTATTAAATGTTATCTAGTGACCGGAAGAAGGACGTCAACATTTTAAAATTAATAAACCAATACATATCGTTCTAGAACTGCAACAAATATTGTAAACACAGTTCTTTTTTTACATTTTATTGATAAAATCTACGTTTTGAAGTTGAAATAAACTTCCGCTCCTCTGTATACATTCATTCATGGAGCACAAATAAAGTCTTTACCACCCGAAAGTGGGCTGCCAGAACAATGAAATTCGTAAACGTAAAAAACGTTTTAAGATTGCAATTCTTATTCTAAAAACAATTAATTTTTCTCCATTTTTATCGATATAACTGACATTAATGAAGATAATGTTTTTTCACGTAGAATTCGTGTTCTCGTATTGCCTATGTGATGCCTTGCAATAGTTTATTCACCAATATAAATGTACAAGTAAACCTTCTAAGTCGTTTTTGAGAGATTGAGTAATGAACTGGCGGGCATACAGACAGACCGACAAGATTTTCAATTTTAATGCCATAATATTTAGAGTGGTCTGAAACGTGACGCAATTTACCCCCACAGAATTTAGAAAGAAAATGAGACGAAGCCTGGAGTTTTATTAAATATAGGCCTTCAACTTGAAAATAAAAAAATGTTATTATTAAATTTCAGAATATTTGTATAGGATAAATTTCATTCAATGTGGCTTCAAAATACTTTTATATAGATTATAATTTTATCTTCGTTATCATTATTTGAATTTTTAATACACATTTCTACCAACTTAAGCCTGTATTTATATATTCCTTATATGAAACATTTATTGTGTGTGTGTGTTTGTGTGTGTGTGTGTGTGGAGGGGGTTGTGTGTAACCTTATAACAAGATAAATATAGTTTTCGGGATGCTGTTGTTGGCTGTCATCTCCTCTGTTTTTTTTTACCTTAGAATTTTGATCAATGAACACATTTTACTCGCCAATAGCTGATTTTCCTTAAGGAAATCTACTAAAAGTGTAATTTAGGATTATTAAGACGATTGTTGCTGAAGGATTATATTGCATTCTGTTGCAAGAGCAGGGTTCTATCCAATTTGCCGGCTTCTATGCGACAGACTACAGCGGAATTTCATAAATGCACGTTGCATTTCTAAACCACAAGAAGGAGGGAGAATTCAATCTCAATATAGTGTTCAAGGCTAGCGGAGGAACTGTTTTGGAGTTTGCAATATACAATTCCTTCGATATAGTACAATTTCTCTAGTAGCAACTTTAACCAGATGTTCAAGCATAAAGGGATGAGAAAAGGTGATTTCGCATCGACAAGGAAATTAAGATAGCTAACTTGGAAGCTATGGATTAGATAAATAAGAGCCTATTGATATTATCCCTGAAGAAAAGTCATCCAGCCGTATTCAACCTTCTTGATGCTTCTGGCGCTAACTCTTCGAAAAGGAATCTGCTTCATGTTGGTGTAAAGAACAAACTTACTGTTGAGCAAAGGACTTGCTGTCTATGGGAGGGATGAGGATAGATATACTCAGATAACTACTATATTCCAGTTCAAACCCATGAGAAATTGGGGGAGGGGGCTGCGTAGCCCCGGGGATTTCCCGGATTATGGAATTACACTTGGATGACGTCATCTGACGGTATATTAAATGTTTCCTTCTTAAAAATTAAGTAATGTGAAACACTTGAAATTTAGGCAAGGCGTGGTGACATCTTTAGTGATATATGAAATTAACGTGAATCGCGCCGTCTGACAGAGTACGGTCCTACTAGGACAGTAGGAGACCCGGTGTCATACTTGACAAGAATGGCTACTGCACTGACCCAGCAGGTGATGTCATCACCAAATGCATCTACATACCCAGGAGTATTTTTAACCATGAGCCCCTCTTTTATTTTCTTAGGAATCAATTCAAGTTGCCCATCGAATTATGATGGACAAACGTAGAAGGGTGATATGAGAGGACTAAGAGATATATTGATCATTTTGTCTCACTCCCTTGGGAAGATTTTTTTTTTCTTTTAATAGAGTTGACCTACAGAAAATTAGCGGATAATACTTGAAAAAAAAGTCCGCCACGCAGGGGACGCCTCAACTTAGCAGCTGTCCTTCCCCTTCACGCAAACTTTGGCACACTGGTGATTTAATCTCACCACTTATTCTCTATTTTTAAAAACAAACCCTGGCTAGATCCCTGGACTGGCAGAATTCTGATAATCCAAGGTGGCTTTCATCTATTTATTTATGTATATAAAAAAGTAAAAATAAAAAATAAATATATATATAAAAAAAAAAAAAAAAAATGCAGTAAGTGTATGTATGAGTAAGTGTGTGAGTATGTGTGATAAAATGATTTAAATTAAATGAAAATAAATAAATAAATAAAAATAAATAAATAAAAAAAAAAACTGAAAAAAAGTACATACAGTGTGAGTCATTTAATTGTAATATTAGCTAATTGTAATACCAGTTGAAAATAAGTACTTTTAAGAAAGAAAACTTAGATTTAGTTAATAAATAATTATATAAAAATTAGTAACTTAAATACCCTTAGGATATGGTAAGAGCATATAAAATCTATTAGATAATATTATTTACAACATAAAGTATACAGACACTTGCAAACAGCATCATACTAATTTAAAGGGCATAATAACCTAGCTGTTGATTGCCCAAACCACATTAATCCTAATCCTAATCCTAAAAACAAACCCGATGAGTAATGATGAGGCGTTTAATGAATAAGGAAGAACATACAACTCCCATAATATTTGAATACAAGAAAATGAGGCATAAAATCAATTTTTTTTCTAAAATCGTTATTATAATCGCATTTCGCAACAGAAGTAATTCAGCGACGTATAAATTTACATATTTACGTAATTATGTTCATTTCTACATATATTTTAAGAATTTCCCTACAATATAATTTTTTTTTTGAAAATGTTGTTTTATTTTAATTAGAGAAAAATGAAGTATATGTACTAGCTACGGTCATGTAGTAATTCAGTCAAGGCGTATGTTAGGTCTATGTCAGTCCTTAGGTAACAGTCAGTTAGTATATGTTTTATTGCAAGTCTACTGTTACAGTGTAGGCAGTACGGTTCGTCTTCTCAGAAAGAATGTATATGGCCAATTCTTAACCTCCTAAAGACTACTTCATCTCGTCTAATAATCTATTTGAGGAAGACCATTAACGAAGTGCATGTATAAGTTCTCTAAGTTTGTTGTCAGTAGTGGCAAACCAACATTTCTAGCACGAATTTAATATCATATATTTTACCTGGGTATGAATATCTCGGTGTTTACAATATGTGCTGTCATACATTCTTTTTTGGCATAGTGAGTAAGTAGATTAATGAGACTCGTTTTATAAAAGTTTTCTATCCGTCCCATAATAACGGAGATATTTTGAACTTCCAAATTCCATCTTTTAACTCCCTTCCCCTATTCCTCGTCAGATCTCTGTTCTTTGGTAGCTTATTTTTAGTTTAACATAAAACGCTTATATATCGAGTTTTGGAACAATGAAACAAAAATTGCGAACGCTAGAGCAAGTACGTATGTATATATTACTGTCAATGGTCCTCATTTTCGTAATCGTCTAGATAGGATACATAGGACATGTGAGGAAATTTATCGAAAATGGAGTCATGAATACATCCTGTGTAACTAACTGCTTTTCCACCCATTGTGATACGTTGATATAGCTTTCCTGTCTTTAATTTGTGTTGTTTTTTAATTTGATTTATAGTTTTAAATCTTTGACATACGCTTATCGTTTTTAACTTCTTCAATTTTAATAGTGCATTATTTATTATATTTTCTATTGTTTTTATCCTGAATTTATTTTGGTTTTAATGTTTTTATTCTTTATTTTTGTTTTTATGACTGTTTTTTACACTGTTATGCATGCTATGATTGTAAGATTGACTCAAGGTTTTTGTTTGTCAGCAGACACTGACGATGGAGCGCTGACTCCGAAAGTGAGGACAAGGCCTTTTTATTGACCCTTATCAATTGGGTCCTCTACCATCCAGCATATTCCAGAGATATAACTGGTTTTCCTTAAGGGCACTTATCACTAACGGTGTGAAAATACCAATCTTTCATAAGCTGATATTCAGATTAAATCCGCGCTAATGCTAGAGCCTGAGAGCAGCTGTAGATGCGATAGAGCTGCGAAATGAGGTTCAACAGGTTGTTTTACGAGCGGCCGACTGAGAGGCTAGTCGAGGGTGGTTGATCCTAATAAGGAAGCCGAGATAACGGGCACACATTCGGACTAGCGTGCGTAGAGTCATTGAACGGAAGAGCCAGGATCGAGGGGGTATTGGCCGTCAGGAACTGCAGGAGAGAGAAGAAGATGGTAATTACTGGCTGCTACTCCAAGGTCGGAGTCAGGCTTTATGAGGAGGTGCCTAGCCGAGGGGGCGCTCAGTCAGAGTCATGCGGCCCCTCGCTCTCCTACTCCTCGCGGTGAGTACTCTTATCTCTTATCAGCAGCTCTATCGTCTCTCCAACACCACAACTACTTCCTACTCTAGCCCTTATCAGCCAGTGTCCTGCTGTCAAGGGTGCCTTTCTCCCTCCAACACAAATTTTGTCATCCGCTTTTCAACAATGCCAACAAAAAAAAGTGTTTCTGTGTGAATGTGTGGAGTGTAACGTCAGAAATGGGGAATTACAAATCTTAATTTATATATTTCAACTTCTATGGATTTATAACAGGTCAGAGCTTTCCTAATTTATATTTATATACAAAACGTCATATTTTTGGTAAAACCGTTCAACGAGAGCTAAAACATTCAACTATCCAGATTTAATTAAATAATTCGTTTTGGAAACATGGATCAAACAAGGTAAATGAGAAATAAATTAATCAAGCAATTAAATTAATGATCGAGACTTTGTTATTGACAATAAAAAAAACCTAGTCTTGATTTCACTTCTCATTTTGACAATATGAATTTATTTAGTGACGAACTCGTTAAATTATAACGCTAGTTCCACCCTGGCTAGAAAAGGGTGGTAACCTGTAAATAACCCTTTCCAATTAGCCTTAGTATCATAAAATACTCATTAACAAATAATAAATAAATAATTAAATCCTGTTTAAGGATTATTAATAAATGACCTTAATTCTGGTATTTTGGTCTTGAAATTAGTAATTTCTTCGGCAATGTATTCAGAAGAGTTTAAAATAATAACTTAGAAAGCCAAGAAAATACCTCTAAATTTCAATCCGCGTAGACACTACAAAAATAATATGTTTTCTAGTTAAATGTATTCTTCTTAATGAAATAATAAAATATTATAAGGAAATGTTTAATTTTACTGAATGATTAAATAAATTGTAATTCATATTCAAATTAATGTGATGCCAAAAATAATTGTCCACAAAAATTCATTCTTCGCTCAGTCATCTTAAGGTACTTTATTATTTCAAAGCCACTATTGAATATATCCTTAATTAAAATATTCAATGATTAAAAAGACTTAATTTCTAGTATTGAGTAAAATATAAAAGAATTTTCGTTATAGTTCCTATTGCAAGTGGTCGGGGTTTTCTTATTACCACAAATTTCATATATTATTTAAAAAAAAGGCTAATTAGCCCTTTCAACTTCACAGGACATTTTTTTTCCTTGTTGTTACTTCACCTGTTTTGTACTGTTATCAAGCTTAAAAGATAAGGAGAGTTTTAATGAGGTTATTAATAAAAACTGATACATTTCTCGTGTAAGGTTCATTCTTTTGTTGCAATGTGCAAAGGTTCATTCATCAGACAAAAACAATAAAAAAGTATTGATATATTTACGAAAGCGTATAATCATTGTAACTAGAAATCAATATACATAAATATTATAATTATAAAAAATATAATATGTTAATGCTTAAATAAGTAAACTCAATTTTTGAAGGCCTTTATTCACCTATCAGAATTTCATTGGGAAAGAGTGATATATTTTTGTGATTTGAAGAAAACCCAGAGTTAGATATAAAAATTTAATTGTTTGCATACGTTCGTTTTTGTCTTTTTATTATTTTAGATTTTTGTTGTTACATTGCATTAATTGTTCATTCTTAAATGATTAATATCGTCGATTTATAAAATTTCCGAAATGAGCGTACTTTCCACAGGATTTAACATTTAAATAAACTCCTTATTAGAGTGTTACTTTTGCGTGGAAAACAGAAGCGAGTAACAGATATTCTAATCTTTTAATTTATAAATATAATCTTAACAACTTTTATTATTTTTAAAATTAATAATACCTTTCATTTTCTTTGGGGCCAATGGTAAATGATATTTCAATTTAATAAATACAACTGATTTACGGTAGTAAAAAATATGGAATTGGAAATTCATTTAAATTAACTCTACATTTTGTCTGAAAATTCTATTTAAATTCTCTGGAGATGATTTTTTTTTAAAACAATGGTAATTTCCGTTCAATAGCATCGATGTTGATATTCAAATCAATCTTCTTTATAACCACTTACCTAAACTTCAATTATAACAAGGAGTGGGGATTTTAATGGCATAACTTGTAATCATCAATAATAATTTGATTCATTGAAAAAATATATGAACAAAATAGTGTTTAGAATATATTTCTATGTTTGAAAACATCGTTAAAGTTCAAACATTTTCAAGATTTGTACTTGATCCATCCGGTTGTAAAAAGTGATTATTATTGTTCCATAAGAATTCCGTTCAGAAATGGGAAAACATTTCTTTCTTTCTTTCTTTTTTTTTAAGGAAATGTCTACCAATGGTAATAATGCGGGTTTATTTCAAAGACTAATTCAATAATACCTACAATTCGTTAAATACAGTATATTATACAATTTTAGTAGTTGGTTTGTAAGGGTTTTTAAAACAACATTTCCTGATAATTAGAGCGCACTAAAATACAGTAATTGTACTACACAAATATATATATATATATTTTAATTCTCTAAGAACTTTATATCGGAAATACCATTATTTCTTATTTTTTCAGCAGACGTCAATACCCTACAATTGGGGTCAAATGTTCTGTAAATCAGCTTAATTCTAATTAGTTAATGGTTTAAAGCGTCCTCAATTTACAGGAAGGGATAGTGCACCATTTTCACCTGGGCAGTAGGAATTTATTTCGTGATGATCTCATTAAATAAAACCCTTAGTCTCTCCCTGGCTAAATAAGGGTGGTGGCCTGTAGATTACCCGTCCCAATAAGTCTTAGTTGCACTAAGTGGACGTTAATAAATAACTGTTTTTCTATACATTGACGTTGTGTATACTTTCTTGAATTGGCTTAAAAAGTGAGATACCTCCATTTATTCTCCATTTATCTATTTTCATTAAAAGTTCTCCTGGTGAGACTTAATGCTGGATGCTTCTCGCTGAGTAAGAACTTGAATGGACACACTACACCATGAATATAGGAACTATTAGTAGTGGACTGTTGGCCTCTTTCTTTGTGGAGAGGGTTGGTCCTTGTAATGAAGATATAAGCAATATCTTTAATAAACAACTTTTAGTCTGTTTTGATTGGTTGACTGAAACACAAGTCACAAACAGTCATTAACCAATCCCCAAAATTGAAAAGCTGGTTTTAGAAAAAGAAATCGGAAGGTAGACGACACGCTCAAATACGTAGGACAGATATGCTAACAAAATTCTCCCCTACAAAGGTATTATACTTGAAACGCTGAGAGGAATTATATTTGACCTCCATAAGAAGCTATGCAACCTTGACGAATGCGCAGATTTCATATTCTAAAATACAAAAGTAAAAGAGCATAAAAATAATAATAAAACAAAAAGTAAACAATTAACATGTAGGAAGAACGTGGACTATTCATTATATCAGTTTATATAAAAGGTTATAATTATACAACTCATCTAAGTAGCAGATTTTGTATCTATTCAAATCACTATACCCTTCATCGTAGGAAAATGATGTGAATGACAAAATTCAACCATTAAATCATTTTCTGCCGAAGTTCATTTCACTACGATTAAAGATGAAAATATTGGCATAAGTCGAAATAATTGAGTATCTAATAAGCAAAACCCCGGATAAATAAAAATATCCACTAATAAATCAATATATTCATATTATTCTTGATGGTTTTCATGCCGCTTTGTGCCTCTTTAGGAAGTTTATTAAAATTATAAATAGAAAGTAGAAAGACGTAAACTCCAATAAAGTACTTGAAACTAATCTATTTGGAATAGACGTTATTTCTCATCAATAAGATTAAAATTTTATTTAGATGCTTTTTACATTTTTCGTATTTTCAATATTCTAAGGCAAATATAAAATATCCCTCAGATAATTGCCTTTGGGGAAAAAATTAAAATAAAGAAATAAGAAAGTTAAAAAATAAATCGCATTTTTTTAAAAAAAAAGTAACACAGGAGCTCCTACGTTCGACGCGTATTTGCGTTTATCTTAAGACGTACAAATTCAATGAGAACAATATATGAGAAGTTTCATAATATATCAGCTTATTGTCAATATGGCATGGAGTTGGAGGGGGGATTTACTGAAGGTCGAAAACTAATAAATGCAAATATCCCGGTTAAAGAGTATTAAAAATAGTGTAAAAACATATATAACAGCATTTACAGAACATTTGCTATGCAATTGATCGGTTGCTTAATAACGGAGATAATAAGAGTTTTCAACATTCCCCCCCTGACCCCCCCCCCTCCTCGTCTGTCCGATTTCAGCCATTAACGAACTTGATCTTTATTTTTGTATAACACGTTTAAATATCAAGTTTGGTAACAATCAAACATATATATATATATATATTGTTGTCATACCTTTCGGTGGAGACCGTCTTCACTGGCTGATCGTCGAGTACAGCTGGCAAGCGCTTTCGATGCAATGGCACCATCTTCAAGCCCGTCGAAAAGTTGTATATATAATTCTGAATGGACTTCGTGTTCGTCTTTTCCTTGGTAAGGTCGAAAATTTTCAAAAATCGCGTCAGGCGTACGACCTCAATAGTAGATTTCCCTTAAGGGAAACCTGATAAAAGAATGTGAGCCGCAAATAAGTAAACCTGCCCCTAACCTGTGTATATAATCAGGCATGATTTTCTGATTTTGATAAAATTTAAAAGGCATTTATATATTTTTCCAAAAGAATGAGGAAGAGGCTGTCACTTTGGGGAACATCTGTGGCTATTAAAATATAGCTGGCTTCTGGATGCTTGGTACTTTCAGATAATTTAAGTAAATTCAATGACAAGCCAGATCATTGTATGCTTAATAAATATATGACAGGTTGTTAGTATGTATAAATAACATGACATGTTCTATTTAATTATAAATGCTTAATGGAAATAGTCCATTTCGTAATAAATAAATACATTCCCGCTGATGACATTTAATATAACAATAGGCTGTCATGGAAACACAATATTAATCGAGTAAACTTGTTAATATTCGTACACTATGAAATATAAATTATTCGTGATTTTTGCCAATTGTGGTAGCATTCATCTTTTTCACCGCCATTAAATAGAAATACTGATAGTTAATGAAATATTTAATTGAATAAAACGACCTAAAATTTCACTACATAATTTCAAATAAATAGGTGAAGAAAGTTTTATAATCCAGTCTCATAACAGACAAAGGCTTACCCACGCACACTCTCTCGTAGTCACACACTCTGTCTCTCTTTACACTTCAAACATCTCCCTGACATCTCATTTATTGCTTATTTGTAAAGAGAAAAAATTTTAATGAATAACTAAGTAGACTGATTTATTACTTTGAATGTGCTATTCTAAAAAGGTCTTCATCAAGTCAAGCCCCCCGATTAATGTTAAAACGTTCACACGAAACTTTTAGTTATTATATACTGCTCAAAAATGAATAGGGATATTGGCTGGTTTATGGTATTTATGGGGCCTAGCATTTTTTTTAAATTATAAATATCATTAATATTTATTAGAAATTATTGTCTTTTTCCCCCATAAAAAATTAATTTAATTAAGGTCGATTTAATTAAAATTCATAGGATAAGAAAAAATAACCAATATCCTTATTCATTTTTGAGCAGTGTATATGTATATGTATATATATATATATATATATATATATATATATATATATATAAATATTGACAAAGGTGTTCTAATTAAAACTTAAGAGCTGTTTATAGTTTAGAATTAACCTAATTCAAAAAATGAAGTAAATGAAAAATAACTATTAGAGATAAGAAGATGTCATATTTATACATACACACAAATATATATATATATATATATATATATATATATATATATATATATATATATATAAATAGTAATCTCTGTCTGTACATTGATTTTTTTCACGAAATTTCACGATAACTTTTCGTTTCACATGTCATAGACACCATATCTGCATTTTGTTTCTTTCGTGTATGTATGTTTGTTTGTTTGTTTGTTACCTTTTCACGCATAAACGGCTGAACCGAATTTTATGAAACTTGGTATGTATATTACTACTAACCCAACTTAGACTTTAGGCTATATTAATTTTCTCTGAGACGAACAGGAGTGGGGGTTATAAGGGAAGCCTGAAATTAAAAATAGCGATTTTTCGTTTTCTATTGGTTTTTCGGCAAATATGCACATAACAAATGTTGTTTATTTTGTTATTTAGAGTAACTTTTGTTATATACACTTTTGTCGTATACCGAAGTTTAAATGCGTTATACGCTAAAACTTATAGCGGGAGTCAACAATATTATTTGCCAAAAAAGACTCAACCGAACTAAATAAAACTCGGTATGTGTATTAGCAGTGAGGCCTTCATTATAATAAGCCATACCAACATTTCTATGGACGGGCAGGAGTGGGGGTTATAAGGGAAGCCCAAAATTAAAAATAGCAATATTTCGTTTCCTATTGGTTTTTCCGCAAATATAAACATAACAAAAGTTGTTTATTCTGTTATTTGGAGTAACTTTTGTTATATACACTTTTGTCGTATACCTAAGTATAAATGAGTTATACGTTAAAACTTTAGCGGGCACTAACGGCTGAACCGAACTTAACAAAACTCTGTATGTCAATTAGCATTAATTCTTCCATGATTATAAGTTATATTAAAATTTTTAGGTTCGAACGGGAGTTGGGGTTAAAAGGGAGGCCTGAAATAAAAATTCACCATATTTACATGTATAAGAGACGGGAAATATAAAAATATCGAAGATGCACAGGAGACGGGACATTTGAAAATATGGAGGACAGTGAAGTCTTACATAAAAAATTAATTTTATTATTAACAAATCCACAGCAACGACGGGTATTAACCCTAAACACTGGGACGGGTAAATGTCAAAATATTGTGCAAAGTAAAGCCTTGCCAAAAAAATTCCATCACTATTCAGCCTCAAATGAATTCCCGGGCGAAGCCGGGTATCTGAGCTAGTATATATATATATATATATATATATATATATATATATATATATATATATATATATATATATATATTGTTTTTCATTATAATTAACATATACTCTAACATTCTTATAGAACCATTCACAATGTATGTAAAATGGATAACATCGGTTCACTGAATGACATCACAAAATTAATATAATAGGAACATTTTCAAATTCAATTCGCTTGGCATTGATTTTCTTTATCTAAAAGATGACCAAAATATATTTGCAAATAACGAGACCTCATATTTCTAAAAATTTATTCTCTGTAAGTATGCTGGTATTTATTTAACAATAATTATGGATTTTCATTTAATTTCTTGTAATACGTCAATTGACAATTTTCGAAATGGAAAATGCTTTAAATAATGAATACTAATTTCCTCGTTTTTGTTGTAGTAATTAAGAATACATTTTTATATATGCTTATGACAAGTTCGTTCCAAAATATATTTATTACCTTACCTTTATGAATATTTATTTATTTGGAGCTTCGCAACTGTGGCGATGTTGCTCGGGGGGAAAAAACCTGTATAAAATTAAAAAAACGAAACAAAATTAATCTAAACGAAAATAAAACTACATAATATAAATTGAACACGAACAACAAAATGCAACATGAAACAGAGATGGAAACCAAATACAGAAATGGAAGTTGAGAAGACAAGTAATCGAAGACCAATGCTTGCTTGTGATGTGGAAAATTCGAACAAGGGAAAACCCATTGCCGAATAGACCCCTCTGGAAACAATTACTGTTGTTCTCGCGCCCATTTAAGGAGTTAATATGAAAATAATAATAACATTAATAAACGCGAATTCTATTGTTGGAAAGACAAAAAACAAAAAAAAAAACATAATAACAGGACTTGGCGCAAGGCTGGGAAGCGAGACCTTGTCCGCCCATGGATAAGTGTGTTAAGACACGGTATATGAACCATAACATAACATATTCCTATAACATTGCCTGCTCCCAGTGACTAGCGGTTCTCTTGACATCAACTATTGTCTGTTGTTGACGTGTCGCCCTTATGACGGCTCGAGTCAAGGACATCTTACTGACAGAATTTGCCTTTATGATTGGTCACCTTTAATCCAATCCACTGACAGTTATTGATTGGTGTATAAATATCCGTGACACCAGACTAACAAGTTTGTATATTTGGAAAACTCAAATAAAAAAAAATTGAACTGTTGATTATATTATTAATTATGATTATTATTATATTATAAGGGCGTATGTTAGTGTTTTAGTAGATTTCACTTAAAGAAAATCAACTATTGATGTCGTACTCAAAAAGCGATTTTCGAAATATTTACTCAAAATACCAAGGATGACGAAAATAAGTACGTTCAAAACTATATATGTGTGTGTGTGTGTGTGTGTGTGTGTGTGTGTGTGTGGTCGACATTCTCCAGATTTCGGTCTTTCACCGTAACATATATATATATATATATATATATATAAAACAAGACTATTTAAGCATCATGAATAAGAAGAACTTTATATTCTATAATTTAAGGCCACAAGCCCGTTTTCTACCTGAATTATTCGGCAAGAACCGCTCGGTGGATTTTCGAGATCCAGGTACCGTTTTGTTCGTCATGGTCGCTTTTTGCTTTGAAAAATTGTCGGATTCGAGGTAGCTCCCACTCCCTGCGAGATAAGCCCCTCCGAATTTTTTTTTTTTCCCAACCTCCCCCGCGACGCCTTAAATTCGCTATTTCTCTGCCCGTTCCGAGTATCGCTTTACCGATCGGGGGAAAAACTCTCGGGTACATACCCTGTCGTTCGACACCTCAAACGCGAATAACCGCCGACTCCCGTCCCGACAAATGACGATCGAACTCGAAAGTATACTTTTTCTTGCGACCCCCGAAACTCCCGTTCTATCGCCTCATTTTTTATTTTCGAAGCGTCATTTTTCAGCTCGAGCGTACGCTCTAGGTAGCCACCGAGGCGATTTCCCGTTCCGCACTCCGCCGCCCTTTACGGACCCTCCTAAAACTCCTCTCTTTCCGCCGCTCTCCCTCCTCTCCCGTTGGGCCTAAGCCCACGCCGATTTCGGCCCCTTCTCCGGGTATCGCTCCGCTACCGACGCCCAAAGACCACCTCGGTCTCCGGTCGAAGGGCGAAGGGCGAGGTTAATGGAAATGTATTGAAATATTAATATGTGTTACCTAATCTATGTCTTCAGAGTTTAAGTATGTCATCTAAATAAAGCTGCTTGCAGTAGCAAGAGGTTTACGCATTTCGACACCGTTATTTACTACTTAATTCCTTTTTAATCTCATTGAATGACGAAATTGTTTTCTTTTCTTATTTTTTTTCTTATGTGTTTGCATTATTATATTTTAAGGATTTGAGTTATTTCAATTATTGGTTTAGAACTATTAGTTTTGTAAAGACTTCTAACGCGCATTCTACCATATCATCATCTAACTAATACGAATTATTCTTTCTTTTTTCAATGATTTTATTTTCAAAAACTTTTAATTCCTTATTTCGACTGACATTATGTTTTTACTTATTTTCAAAATTCAAAAGTAAATGAAACGATTTATTAGAATGGATATTTTTCAACGTTCTGTACATGTTAACGATTCCATAATTTGTTAATTTAATAATGAAATTTATATCAATTTCTCTCTTACTTATATTATTAAGTTTCCGTGTATATAGGTAATTCATTTTTCGTCTTATGAATAGAGCAAATTTGTTCATGTTCCTCTTTTCTTGATGATTCAATCTACGAAATAAATACTTTCTCAATCGAATGGGGATCATTTCTTTCAGATGAACTTTACAGATGTAACGATAAGAATTACCAATCTGGAAAATACATGTATAATTAAAATTTAGAAATCACGAGGGCGAAGCTCGAGTCGATTTACGACGATCCCGAAGGGATCGCTGTACCAGTTGTGGCGCTGCTGAAAGCAGCGCTTCTTTAAGGGGATCAAGGAGGCGTAGCCCCCTTGCTGGCGTGAGCTAGTTTTACTAATATTGGTAATTGCAATGTTCTAATGTCATATTACATGGTAGTTCTTCGAATTAAATAGCCCCCTGTCTGGAGTTTATTTACATTGTGATACCCTTCTTAGTTGAGATTAAATATATATTTTTGGTCATAATTAAGTTTCATTTAGTGTTCTCTTAGATCCTCTCTTTTGTTCTGGCTAGGATCAATGAATAGAAGTATTTTTTTTCTGAAATTTTGATATATAAGAAATATGAAAGAAAAAAAAAAAGTGCTATTTTTTTTAACATTACCCAGTTGGGCCGATTAGGAGGTTGTCCCTGAGGGGAACCCTCCAGAAGGAGGGCAGCTTGTTTTATTTGTTTGTTATATATATTTGTCTATTAACACTCTTGAAGTCGCAATTTTTTAGCAGATTTCCCTTCAGGGAAATCAGCTATTGAGGTTGTACTCATGACGGAATTTTCGACATTTTTCTTCAAATGTCCATCGATCCTACTTAGTAGATGACGAAAATGAGGTCCGTTCAAAACTGTATATATATATATATATATATATATATATATATATATATATATATATATTTGTCTGTTACCGCTCTAGCGGTCGCAATTTTTGTTTGATCGTTACGAAACTCGAAATTTAGTCGTTTTATGTAAAAAGAAAGTGCAAAATATCTCCGTTACTATACGTCGCACACTGGAGCGAGTGATAGGGTAAGCCGGACATTCATTAATATCTCCGTTTCTACTGGTCCTAGAATATTGATTTTGGTGTCATTTTAAAGCACATCGAATACTCTATTGAACTATCTGATCAGTAATTTTTGAAGCAATTTTGCCAGTTGCGATATAACGGCAGGATGAATTTTAAGTGTGTACATACAGATTATGTATCGCTTACTAAGTAGAGAATTGTGATTTGTAGACACATAATATCAAAATATAAAATATTTAGACAAGAAAAACACGTATTTAACTATTTCTTCGAACGTGAATGGCGGCGTCAATTGCGTAGAGGAGGAGGCGTTTTACACCGTACGTAGTTGGGAATGGTCCGCAGGAGGTATAATACGTCTTCCGTACCGAAAGCGTTAACACTAAAAGTAAAATATTTAATGAATAGGCAAGTTTAGGCAAGATCTGACAACGTTGTAAATAAGACAATATACTCCTAAAAGCATGCCAAGTGGTATTTTTTCAAGCAAATACAAGCGATTTACGAATTCAATTAAATAAAATTATTTTCAGCTCGATGTAAAAAAAAAAAAAATTAGTGGAATTTTAAAAACCTTTTGTGCCAGTTTTTGATTTGTTATAATACCCCTAATGTGTACTGGAAGCAACAATAATTTATAAAATGAAATAAGAGTTCACGACGAATTAAATAAACCAAGGCTTTTTTTAACATAGCAATTATAACCAGGCATTATGTAAAAACCATTGCAATAATATGGCTAAAAATCAATCTGCTAAATTGAAAAGGGTTTATGTGGTACTAACAATACAATCAAAATCCAAAATTAAAACTTTTATTTTTCCCCCAATGTCCAACATTACTGAAGGATCGCTCCAGTGTGCGTCGGATCGAAAAATTGTATAAAATCAATCTTATTGCAAATTACATTTACTATAAATATTGTTCTATACATAGTTTACGTATAATGAGTATTACCCGAGATATTTGTATTTTTTGTAATGAGTTCCGCTTTCAGTAAACCCCTACTCCTACTAGGGACATATTAATAATAAGCTGATATCTAATGAACCACCTCATTATTAGGTTAAATACAAAATATTGTTTTCAACAAACCTTTATTTAACGAGGTACAAACAAATACGTTCTGGTGAACCCCCCCCCCTTTTTCTTGGACTACAAAAATCTGAGTGATTGAGATAGAAATTATTTTGATTCATTTCAAATTACTCCACTAACTATAATAAATAGTTTCCAATAAAATTAATATTTTATATTCAGATATATTTCTTTAATTGTTTATTTTTCCGGTCTATCTATCGATACTGCACTACAAGGTTGGCTAACCTGTTTGTTTACAATCCAGCCGTATTACGTTGTAGGGACTATTAACTTATATTGTAAATTCACTGAATGATTTCTCATTGCCGTTTGTAATTATTCACTAATATTCACGAAAGTGTTACCTGTATGTATATTTATCTATTGTAAACCTTCGCTGGCTAACCTGCTTGTTCCTTAATCATGTGAAAATCTCATAACCGTCTGAATCGTATTTTGCCCACCCCCCCCCTTTCTATTTTCTTCCCGGATTCCTAAATTTTGAATGGTTGTGATTAAAATTATTCTGGTCTATTATTAATTGCAGTACTAGATATAATAAATAGTTATATGAATAAAATTTATAACTTATATTCAAATATATTTCCGTAATTGCTTTTATTTCCGGTAAAAGCTGGCTAACCTGATTGTTTAGAACTCAGACTGGTTGCTATCAGGAAGGTTCTTACCATTTGACTTGCCCTTTATTTGTTTACTTAATATTCACAGCAGTATTAAGTCTTACAAATAATGGATATTCTGTGGTACTATTTAGTGTTGGTGTAATAAGTGTTCAGAGCGCTGCTATCATTAACGGTAAGTCCATCTTTTGTGATTTTTGAGATTGAATTGTTTTTAATTTAATCTCGGAGCCTAACGGACTAGAGTTACTTTCCCGCCAAAAGCTAGTTCGGCCGTTTCTTTGACTGGCTCGGCTCTCGTGAAATTTCTCTATTGTAAAACTTCACGTGGGAAATCTGCTTAGTTTACGCAGCCCCTGCGTGACGGACTTTCTTTGACCAAACTCGATATTTAAACGTTTTATGTAAAATTAAAGATCAAGTTTGTTAATGGCTGAAATCAGACTAGTAGAAGGGGAGGGGGGTTGCAGTGAGGAATTTCGAAAATTCTTAATATATCCGTTATTATCGATCTGATCGAAAAACTGTATAGAACCAATCTTACTACAAATGTTGTTATGTACGTTTTATTATCTTGGTTATTAACCCAGATATTGACATTTTTTATTTTTCGGTTTTCTGTCCTACTCATTTTCTATTAATACTAAGCTATTATATCAAGAAGCACTTTATTTGAAGCGTAAATACCAAATATTGTTCTCTTTTAAGTTTAGAGATATATGGAAATACGTGACGGTTTAAATAACGCAGCCTCTGCTTGACGGACGTGTTCTACATTTGTTAGTTATTTGGGATGATAGTCTAGTACAGCATTATATTGAAAAATATTTTTGGTACGCCTATATATAAATATATATATATTAATTTTTTAGACAGTTTGTTTAATGTTTTTTGAAGCTACACAAATTCACTGCTTATGAAAACCATTTTACACTATTAATTTGTCGTCGAGTTACTTATTTAAACATTTCAAAAATAATAAAGGATTTATTTGAGAGAACTCAAAATAGCTTAGTCCTAATAAATGTAAAGCCAGTCACAAAAGGGTTTACATACACCATACAGATTTCCCAGGCACCACAAAAAACACATATACAAATCTATTTCGTCAATTCATTTCTTCCTTAGTCTGCACATTATGTGAAATACATGAAATTTATTTTGGCAAGAGACATTTATTCATATAATATTCCTCAGATACGAAAATTACTGAAATATAATTAGTGTACTAGACTGAAAAATCCTTTTACACTCAGTTCACATTAATTTCTACTACACTATTCAAAAATGAATTTTAAAGCAAAAATATTATTTGTTATGTGAGAATCCTTCAGTTTACAAATAAACTTTATGAAATTTTCAATTTAATCCTGATGCACGGAATTCCAAAAGTTTAAGTTTAAATAATTGAATAATATAATATAACTATATAGTTAAGCATAAATATCGAGAAATAATAAAAAGCTATTCATTTAGCCTCAAAATAAAACTGATGTTGAATAAAGATCATTTTTAATAATAGATTGATCTCTAGTAAAAATTCTTTATGAATTAATATTGTGTAAATATAAAATAATTTCAGTGAGTTTTTCAGAATTGAAAATTGGATGATATTAAAGGTCTCCCCCAATGAATATTCAATTAAATATCTTCAGCTTTAATCCACTGAATTAATATAAACCCAACTTTTATTTACAAAATCCCATTCTTTTTCTTCTTTTATAATACTTTATTTTTCAATTCTCTTCCAATTACTTACTTAATTGGAAAATTCTAAGTCTGGAATTCACTTTGCGATAATTAACAATTTATTGATGGAATATACAATTTAGAAATAAAAAGAATTGTAATCTCTTTTGAAACCAAAAATTGAAAAAGGGAACTATTATTCACCAGTTCACTATGAAAACGCGTGGGCACTGATGGAGTATCAAGCGGAGTGTTTTAAGTGATACAATCAAACAGGCTGGACTTAAGTACCCTTCATATTACCCCTAAACCTACAAGTTGTAGTAACCTAAGTTTTAAAATAAATATATGAAATGCAATTTAATTATTTCCATTTATATTAATATGTAATAAAAGAAAGACAACCTTTTAGTCTTTTTGAACATGACTGATAAAATAATTTATTTTGAGACAAAAATGTATATATACTGCCGCTCAAAAGATTAAGACTACCTTAATTTGCATATAAGTTAGATTTAAATAAAAAAATATTTATTAACGTCCACATTTTGCTATTATGGCTAATTGGGACGGGTTATCTACAGATTACCACCCTTTTCTAGCCAGGGTGGGACTAAGGATTTTTTATTTAATGAATTTCGTCACTAAATAAATCCCTTTGCCCAGGCGGGAATCGAACTCGCCAGCCGGATTTAAATAAGTACAGGAAGATTGATGAGATTGATGATCTAGTGGAATTACTGGAGATCAAGTTTCCTAGTATTATTAATTCTAATTAGCAGCTTTCTCTTAAGGGAAATAAGCTTTTGAAACTTTGACTCATGACGAAATTTCAGAACAATTACTTCAATTTGTCATTGATCCTGGCCAGGAGAAGAGAGAGGATTTGAGAGAGCACTAAATGAAACTATAAAAAAATATATTTAATCTCAACTAGGAAAGGTGCCACAATGTAAATAAAACTCCAGAAAGGGGGGATATTTTATTCGAAGAACTACCATGGAATATGCCATTAAATTGTTGCAATTACCAATACTAGTAAAGCATTAAGTTCATCTTATTTATGTTGCTTAAATAAATTTAAAACTTTTAATTTTCAACTGAAACTGTATTATTTCATGTACTGTAGTATTAAAGTTTCATTTTTTATTATTACATAAAGTTGTTGTTGACGAATTCACACTCAAAACTGAGAGTATTCCAGTAAACGTTATTAATTCTACCTTGTTACAATCTAATTTTCTAGTCTCGAATATACATTGCACACCCTTTAGGTACCATAATTGGCATTATGATGGACGGTGGGGAGGGTTGATGCCTAGCCACTTGAAAATCTTTCATTTTACCTGCCATGAAAATGATGTACATAATACAATGGCCCAAAAGTTAACAGGACATCACAAGCAAGAATACAGGCAATAAAGCCTCGTTCATTCACAATGAATTGTTGCGTTGATTCTTATCTGTGATCAGTTTCCTTCGCCATCGAACAAGTCATCAAAAATGGGTTAACGGGATATATTTTTTGAAGATGTAATGAATTATTTATTTTCTATTGAATATTTCAAAAGTATTTTATTTACTTCTTTTTCTATTTTTTCATTTATTACATTCAAATAAATGAATTAAATTATAATTTGTATTAGTAAACAATGACTTTATAACCCAACCTTAAACATGTTCTCCGTTCAGATAGGTTTATTGTTCTGTTTGCTAGTTTTCTCCACCAGTGGCAAAAGGATATGAAAAATGGTCCAGAGAATAAATAATGTGTGCTTATTGTAATTGGAGTAATGTCTTAATAGTGATTAATGACAAAGATTTCAACTCGACGGCCCTTTTTGGCCATTCTTTGTGGTGGGGCAATTTTGAAGAGGCGACCAAAGCCGAAGTAATTTCGACAGAGAATGTAAGGAACCCAATCACAGTACCGCAGTAGTTCGTTTCATTTATCATATTGTATAATCATTTATTGTACATAAATCAAATTCATATGATTTACTAATCTGTCCGGGGCATGTAGTCAATAAACTTCATCTTTGAAAAGTTACTTCAAAGAAGAAATAATAATTTTACCCAATCATTGACAGTGGTACTGGTTATTGAGATATTTTCTGTTTATTTTGGCAGTATCCAAGAGTACAGATTTTTACAATTGAAAAATTAAATCGCATGGTCATTTTTAATAGCTATGCAATTCGCGGTATTTTTAGGACCGTTGAAATAACAATAACAATAATTCTGATTTGTATAAACTTTTGTATTCACTAACTTTATTAATTAGATCACCTAGTAAAGAAATGTCAATGATATAACAGGATTTATTTTTGTTATTATTGATGAGAATTTTTGATTCTTATGGCGGCCAGTTTACATAAGTAATGTGTTCTTAATCTCTCATGGTAAACCTAAAGTGAAGAGTTCCATTCTCACATGGGCAATAGGAATTTATTTAGTGACAAACTCAGGTGGTGCGTAAACTAAGCAGATTTCCCACTTGGTGTTATAACACACTTGTGATCTCTTCTCACCACATATTCCCTATTTCTATGCAAAAAAAAACCGATGAGTAGAATGTCGAGGGGGGGGGGGCGTTACTGAAGGCTGTAAACAAGAGAGCCCGTATAACTCACTTAATACTTTAGTTACAAAAAAATGCATAGAGCAATTCGATTATCGATAGTTAGGTTGGTTCTATAATATTTTACTATCTCATTCATAATAACGGAAATATTTTGAATTTCCTAATTCCCCCTTCCATACCCCTACTAAGTCAGATTTTGAAAATGATTTTCAGTGTTAACTGAAATGTCGAGCATGGAATCGGTCAAATAAACATTTTCGAAGCAGGGAAGTAAAGTCTTAATTGATTACACAACGTCAATGTGACATGAGTAGAAGTTAGGGATTACTGAAGGTTGAAAACTGAAAACTCCTTTTATCTCGGTTAATATTCGTCATAGAGGAAGTGTGTAACATAACAATATTTATAGGTATTGCATTTGCAATTAGAATCATTCTATACATTTTTTTCCACGAACCTCATCTTTCTTTTTACATGAAACGATTATATATCGACTTTAGTGACGATAAAACAAAAATGTCGACAACAGACAAATATACGAGTATATATATATATATATATATATATATATATATATATATATATTAAAGTAAGGAATTAAGGACACTTCAACCTAATAAATATCAATATTATCTTACAGAATTTGTTTATAAGAGTTATAGGTATAATATGGAACTTCCCTGTTCTCATATGGAAATTCCTTGATGATAAACATTATCCTATCGGAGTAAGTACTCTGACCCAGGCAGTACTCTCATCCTGCAGCAGTTGTAGAATACTCTTAAGCTAAGTTGTAAAGTCTAGATTCGTCGGATTATCTTTCATCGGATGCTGTATGTAGGATCCTCTAGCTATAACTTGGTCCAGAACAGATATCGCAAATCCTTCGGTTACTGAGAATAGCTATTCAGAAATTAATATGTATATTATAATTAGCATAAATTCATTTTAGAGTCACACGTTCTAGTCCAATCGGTGTTGATACGTTATCAATATTGGGCTGAAGTTATCAAATCAAATCAATAGAACATATTTACATGTATCTCATATAATAAAGGTATCTTGATAACAATATTTGGTATTTAAGCTTCGAATAAAAAGGTTTATTATATAACAGAATATTGTTTATTTGACATGAGTAGGAGTAGGGGTTTACTGAAGGCTGAAAACAAAAAAATGCAAGTATCTCCGTTAATAATAATCAAGATAATTAAAAAATCTATTACAACATGTATAGAACATTACATTTTCATTAAGTGTGGTTCTAAACACTGTTTCGATTTGACTCATAATTACGGAGATATTTCGAATTTTCGAAGTTTTTCCCCTCTAAACCATCTTCCTCACCATCCGATTTAACGTAAACGAACTTGATCTTTATTTTTACGGCCGTGAGAGCGTTAACAGGCAAATATATATATATATATATATATATATATATATATATATATATATACATATAATTTTTAACTGACCTCATTTTCTTCATCTCTTAGGTAGGATCGATGGGCTTTTAAGGAAATTATTCGAAAATCGCCTCATGATGTCACCTTAACCGCTCTAGCATAACAAAGATTTGTCTTATGGTAACAAAACCAAAAATGTCATTGTATAAATATTTTCTCTCATCATCTTTATTAGAGGTATTTGGATTTTTTTGTTTTCAGCTTTGAGTAAACCCCCACTCCAACTGATGCCATATTAACAATAAACTGCTATACCATGAACCTCTTCAACTGAACCACCATGAACTTCAATACCAAATATTGTTTTTTTTTCAAGAGATCTTTTATAAGCGAGATTCATGTAAATTCATTGTGCGATTAATTCATTGATTTAGATTTTTCGTTTTTGTTTCGAAAATGTTTATTTGATCAGTACTGTACTCCTTATTTAACCGTTTCAGTCAACACTAAAGATGATATTTAGTATTGACTGGAATCGGAAAATGAATAGGTAAGATTTAAAGGGAGGAAAATTCGAAAATTCAAAATGTCTCTGTTATTATAAGTCAGATCGTAAAACGTTATAGAACCGATCTGGTTAAACTAGTGATGCTTTACTATTTTTGTCATATGCATGTTTTCGTAACTCAAATATTAAGCAAGTAATTCGTACTTTCTGGTTTCCAGTCAGTACAGTGAGATGACTAGTATGTCTTACCAACAAGTGGGTCTGCTTAGTTAACACAACCCCTGCATGAGGGATTTTAGCAGATTTCCCTTAAGGGAAATCAGCTATTGAGGTTGTACTCATGACGGAATTTTCGACATTTTTCTTCAAATGTCCATCGATCCTACCTAGTAGATGACGAAAATGAAGTCCGTTCAAAACTGTATATATATATATATATATATCTATATATCTATATATATATATATATATATATATATATATATTTGTCTGTTACCGCTCTAGCGGTCGCAATTTTTGTTTGATCGCTACCAAACTCGGAATGTAAGTGTTTTATGTAAAAAGAAAGATCAAGTTCGTTAATGGCTGAAATCGGACCAGTGGGAGGGGGGGGTTTAGAGGGGAGGATTTTCGAAAAGTCGAAATATCTCCGTTATTATGCATCGGATCGAAAAATTGTAATGTACCAATCTTATTGCAATTTAAATTTACTATAAATATTGTTATATACATTTATTCTCTATCTTGAATATTAACCGAGATATTTGCATTTGTATTCTGCGTGTGGTGCTATGTTCGGCCTTTCCGCCGAGAGCTCTGGTGGCCATTTCTGTAACTATTCGTCTCTCGTGAATAGGTTTAGAGGTTACTTACTACTACAGCTGTTATTAGGCAGATTTCTCTATTGTAACTTCACGTGGGAAATCTGCTTAGTTTACGCAGCCCCTGCGTGACGGATTTTTTAATATTTAACTATTGAGTAATGCAAAAAGTACTAGTGATATTAATTATTTATTTAAAGGCCTTAACTTAATGTATCTCAATTTAAGGCTATATTTTTTTATATAGCTAAGAAAAAAACATTTGCGCATGTAATGTGAATTGTGTTGCAAATACTTACAGTTTGAAGGAAATATGTTTCATGTGATAATTAATTTCCATTAATACCAATAGCAATAAATTTCTTCATGAACAAAGAGTCTTTATTAATATCTACTTTAGTTAAATATATATTCCACTATATGGTCTAAACAGATCAACAACTCGTGTTCGAGCTATATCCTTGAAAATGTATTTCACACTGAATGATATAATTATTCATGGAATAAGCCCGCCTCAGGCCTAGTATGTTCAAATATTTATGTTACTAAAGATTCAGGCTGCTTTCCGAATGTTTATCAACCGGTTGAAATTCTCAATTACAATTTATTTTGACTTTAGATTATTCCACATGAAATGTACTTGTCATATCTCTCGATCGTCAAAAATGAATGTTTTGATAGTTCACTTAAATTAAATATCATGGAATATCTAATATTAAACAAAAATTCTTAATACCCCTGGCTATTGGTGTTTCAATTAATGGAATATTTGAGATGGACCTAATTGCTTTAGAGTCACGAATTCTGGAGATGTATATATCTGGAGAGGGGCATTGCTCAGATGGAATACAGCTCAATTATCAGCATAGTTGACTAATACTTCATTCAATTAATACTAAGACATGAATACTAAAAGAGATCACGTCTTATAAATACTCGTTCAAGGGGACCCCTTCCCATTTCTCAAGAGTCTTTCAACCAAAATTTTAATTTTTTAAGTTCATTTGTACAAAATATAACATTTTCTATTAGATTTTTAAGTCTTATAAACTTTCCTGAAACACACATAATTAACTCTGTGTAATTTCTTAAAATTTAACTAGTGAACTTGACTCATGTTTTATTAAAAAATTTTTTAAATTATTTTATTAAATAGAAAAAGGGAAAGACAACCTTTTAGTCACCTTTTTTTAACAAGACTGGATTAAAATAATAATTTATTTTGAGACAAAAAAAATTGGGTAATATATACTGGCCGCCTCAAAAGATTTAAAGACTACCATAAATTTGCATTATTAAGTTAGATAGTTTAAAATAAAAAAATAATTTATTTTAACGTCCACATTTTTGCTAATTATGATATGGCTAATTGGGACGTGGTTTTATCTACAGATTACCTACCCTTTTCTAGTCCAGGGGTGGGGACTAAGGATTCTTATTATTTAAATGAAATTTCGTCACTAAATAAATTCCCTTTGCCCAGGGCGCGGGAATTCGAAACTTCGCCAGCAAGCGGATTTAAATAAGTACAGGAAGATTGATGAGATTGATGATCTAAGTGGAATTAACTGGAGATCAAGTTTTCCTAGTATTAATTAATTCTAAATTAGCAGGCTTTTCTCTCTTAAGGTGGAAAAATAAAGCTCTTTTGATAAAACTTTGACTCCATGACGAAATTTCAAGAAACAATTACCGTCAATTTTGTCATTGATCCTGGCCAGGGAGAAGAGAGGAGGATATTTGAGAGAGCACTAAATTGAAAAACTATAAAAAAAATATATTTAATCTCAACTAGGAAAGGTGGCCACAATGTAAATAAAAACTCCAGAAAGGGGGGATAGTTTATTCCGTAAGAACTACCATGGAAATATGCCATTAAAGGGGGGGGGGGGGGGGGGGGGGGGGGGGGGGGGGGGGGGGGGGGGCGGGGGGGGGGGGGGGGGGGGGGGGGGGGGGGGGGGGGTTGTTATGCAATTACCAATAACTTAAGTAAAGCATTAAGTTCATCTTATTTATGTTTGCTTAAAATAAATTTAAAACTTTTTAATTTTCAACTGAAACTGTATTATTTCATGTACTGTAGTATATTAAAAGTTTCATTTTTTATTATTACATTAAGTTGTTGTTGACGAATTCACACTCAAAACAGACATTATTCCAGTAAACGTTATTAAATCTACCATGTTACAATCTAATTTTCTAGTCCGGAGTATACATCGCAGACCCTTTAGACACCATAATTGGCTTTATGATGGAGGGTGGGGAGGGTTGATGCCTAGCCACTTGAAAATCTTTCATTTTACCTGCCATGAAAATGATGTACATAATACAATGGCCCAAAAGTTAACAGGACATCACAAGCAAGAATACAGGCAATAAAGCCTAGAACATTCACAATGAATTGTTGGTTTTTGTTGCGTTGATTCTTATCTGTGATCAGTTTCCTTCGCCATCGAGCAAGTCATCAAAAATGGGTTAACGGGATATATTTTTTGAAGATGTAATGAATTATTTATTTTCTATTGAATATTTCAAAAGTATTTTATTTACTTCTTTTTCTATTTTTTTCATTTATTACATTCAAATAATTGAATTAAATTATAATTTGTATTAGTAAACAATGACTTTATAACCCAACCTTAAACATTGTCTCCGTTCAAATAGGTTTATTGTTCTGTTTGCTAGTTTTCTCCACCAGTGGCAAAAGGATATGAAAAATGGTCCAGAGAATAAATAATGTGTGCTTATTGTAATTGGAGTAATGTCTTAATAGTGATTAATGACAAAGATTTCAACTCGACGGCCCTTTTTGGCAATTCTTTGTGGTGGGATAATTTTGAAGAGGAGACCAAAGCTGAAGTAATTTCGACAGAGAATGTAAGGAAGCCTATCACAGTGCCGCAGTAGTTCGTTTCATTTATCATATTGTATAATCATTTATTGTACATAAAACAAATTCATATGATATACTAAGCTGTAAGGGACATGCAGTAAATAACCTCCCTCTTTAAAAAGGTGCTTCAAAGAGGAAATAAATAATTATACCCAATCATTGACAGTGTTACTTTACAGGGAATTGAGAAAGTTTCTCATTATTTAGGCATTATCCAAGAGTATAGATTTTTCCAATTGCAAAATTAAATCGCCAGGTTATTTTAAATAGTTGTCCAATTCACAGTATTTTTAGGACCGTTGAAATAAAAATGGCAATAACTCTGATTCTGATTTGTAGAGATCTTTCTATCTCACTAATTTTCTTAATTTCGTGGCTATTGTATTTTGAGTATACCTGTCACCTAGAAAAGAAATATCAATGATATAGCCTGATTTATTTTTGTTATTATTGATAAGAATTGTTGGTTGTTATGGCGGGCAGTTTACATAAGTAATGTGTTCTTAATCTCTCATGGTAAACCTAGAGTGAAGAGTTCCATTATCACCTGGGCAATAGGAATATATTTAGTGACGAACTCAGATGGTGCGTAAACTAAGCAGAATTCCCACTTGGTATTATAACATACTTCTGATCTCTTGTCACCACATATTCCCTATTTCTATGCAAAAAAAAACCGATGAGTAGAAGGTAGAGAGGGAGGGGGAATAACTGTATAGGCTTAATACTTGATTTTTAAAAAAATGGATAGACCAAGAATTGTAGATTATCGATAGATATATCGGTTCTATAAGATTTTACTATACAATTCATAGTTACGGAAATGTTTTGAATTTCCTAATTCCCCCTTCTATTCCATCCATTATTCCTTGTCAGATTTTGAAAA
This sequence comes from Riptortus pedestris, assembly GCA_019009955.1. Taxonomy (NCBI): domain Eukaryota; kingdom Metazoa; phylum Arthropoda; class Insecta; order Hemiptera; family Alydidae; genus Riptortus; species Riptortus pedestris. Next base: position 63,826,287 of record CM032228.1, read on the forward strand.
TGATTTTCAGTGTTAACTGAAATGTCGAGCATGGAATCGGTCAAATAAACATTTTCGAAGCAGGGAAGTAAAGTCTTAATTGATTACACAACGAACTTCCATGTATCTACCATTATTAATGACTGTTGGTGACGGTTACTCTCAATGTGACATGAGTAGAAGTTAGGGTTTACTGAAGGTTGAAAACTGAAAACTCCTTTTATCTCGGTTAATATTCGTCATAGAGGAAGTGTGTAACATAACAATATTTATAGGTATTGCATTTGCAATTAGAATCATTCTATACATTTTTTTCCACCAGACTCATCATTTCCCTCCCTCTACCCCCTCCCTTCCAACTTGTCCGATTTCAGCCGTTAACGAACCTCATCTTTCTTTTTACATAAAACGATTATATATCGAGTTTGGTGACGATAAAACAAAAATTGCGACAACAGACATATATATATATATATATATATATATATATATATATATATATATAAGGAATTAAGGACACTTCAAACTAATAAATATCAATATTATCTTAAAGAATTCGTTTATAAGAATTATAGGTATAATTTGGAACTTACCTGTTCTCATATGGAAATTCCTTGATGATAAACATTATCCTACTGGAGTAAGTACTCTGACCCAGGCAGTATCTCACATCCTGCAGCAGTATGTTGAATACTCTTAAGCTAAATTGTAAAGTCTAGATTCATCGGATTATCTTTTATCGGATGCTGTATGTAGGATCCTCTAGCTATAACTTGGTCCAGAACAGATATCGCAAATCCTTCGGTTACTGAGAATAGCTATTCAGAAATTAATATGTATATTATAATTAGCATAAATTCATTTTAGAGTCACACGTTCTAGTCCAATCGGTGCTGATACGTTATCAATATTGGGCTGAAATTATCAAAGGGGTAGTCAAATCAATAGAACATATTTACATGTATCTCATATAATAAAGGTATCTTGATAACAATATTTGGTATTTAAGCTTCGAATAAAAAGGTTTATTATATAACAGAATATTGTTTATTTGACATGAGTAGGAGTAGGGGTTTACTGAAGGCTGAAAACAAAAAAATGCAAGTATCTCCGTTAATAATCAAGATAATTAAAAAACTTATTACAACATGTATAGAACATTACATTTTCAATAAGTGTGGTTCTATACACTTTTTCGATTTGACTCATACTAACGAAGATATTTCGAATTTTCGAAATTTTTCCCCTCTAAACCATCTTCCTCACCATCCGATTTAACGTAAACAAACTTGATCTTTATTTTTACGGCCGTGAGAGCGTTAACAGGCAAATATATATATATATATATATATATATATATATATATATATATATATATATAATTTTGAACTGACCTCATTTTCTTCATCTCTTAGGTAGGATCGATGGGCTTTTAAGGAAATTATTCGAAAATCGCCTCATGATGTCACCTTAACCGCTCTAGCATAACAAAGTTTTGTCTGATGGTAACAAAACCAAAAATGTCATTGTATAAATATTTTCTCTCATCATCTTTATTAGAGGTATTTGGATTTTTTTGTTTTCAGCTTTGAGTAAACCCCCACTCCAACTGATGCCATATTAACAATAAACTGCTATACCATGAACCTCTTCAACTGAACCACCATGAACTTCAATACCAAATATTGTTTTTTTTCAAGAGATCTTTTATAAGCGAGATTCATGTAAATTCATTGTGCGATTAATTCATGGATTTAGATTTTTCGTTTTTGTTTCGAAAATGTTTATTTGATCAGTACTGTACTCCTTATTTAACCGTTTCAGTCAACACTAAAGATGATATTTAGTATTGACTGGAATCGGAAAATGAATAGGTAAGATTTAAAGGGAGGAAAATTCGAAAATTCAAAATGTCTCTGTTATTATAAGTCAGATCGTAAAACGTTATAGAACCGATCTGGTTAAACTATTGATGCTTTACAATTTTTGTCATATGCATGTATTCGTAACTCAAATATTAAGCAAGTAATTAGTACTTTCTGGTTTCCAGTCAGGTGATAAGATGAGATGACTAGTATGTCTTACCAACACCTGGGTCTGCTTAGTTTACACACCCCCTGCATGACGGATTTCTTAATATTTAACTATTGAGTAATGCAAAAAGTACTAGTGATACTAATTATTTATTTAAAGGCCTTAACTTAATGTATCTCAATTTAAAACTATATTTTTTTATATAGCTAAGAAAAAACCATTTGCGCATGTAATGTGAATTGTGTTGCAAATACGCACAGTTTGAAGGAAATATGTTTCATGTAATAATTAATTTCCATTAATGCCAATAGCAATACATTTCTTCATGAGTAAAGAATCTGTATTAATTTCTACTTCAGTTAAATATATATTCCACTATATGGAATAAGCAGATAGTTTAAACAATTCGTGTTCAAGCTCGATCCTTGAAAATGTATTTCATACTGAATGATTATAATTATTCATGGAATAAGCCCGCCTCAGGCCTAGTATGTTCAAATATTTATGTTACTAAAGATTCAGGCTGCTTTCCGAATGTTTATCAACCGGTTGAAATTCTCAAATACAATTTATTTTGACTTAAATTATTGCACATGAAATGTATTTGTCATATCTCTCGATCATCAAAAATGAATGTTTTGATAGTTCACTTAAATTAAATATCATGGAATATCTAATATTAAACAAAAATTCTTAATACCCCTGGCTATTGGTGTTTCAATTAATGGAATATTTGAGATGGACCTAATTGCTTTAGAGTCACGAATTCTGGAGATGTATATATCTGGAGAGGGGCATTGCTCAGATGGAATACAGCTCAATTATCAGCATAGTTGACTAATACTTCATTCAATTAATACTAAGACCTGAATACTAAAAGAGATCACGTCTTATAAATACTCGTTCAAGGGGACCCCTTCCCATTTCCCAAGAGTCTTTCAACCAAAATTTTAATGTTTTCCGTTCATTTGTAGAAAATATAACATTTTCTATTAGATTTTTAAGTCTTATAAACTTTCCTGAAGCACACATAATTAACTCTGTGTAATTTCTTAAAATTTAACTAGTGAACTTGACTCATGTTGTATTAATATGTTTATTTAACATCTCTTGGATTACTATCCGACTTCTGTCTAACATACAGAGGTTTAAAGATTCTGCTTATATATGAGTTTATAGGTCAGCCATATAGTAAAAACCTCGTTTTGTCAAACATTAAAAAAAACCTCCTAACTTTTTTCCTATCAATATCACAGAGAAAGTATGTTACTCCGATAATTGGATTTATACAATCCCATCTAATTTTCCGAGAATTGAATATTTAGTATTACATAACTTTTCGTCATCAATAATAGTCTCAACTACTCCTAACATTATCCATTATGTGCTACATTATTGACCAATTGATGGTCCTTATTAATATGAGTTTGAATCATATGGGCCAGTAAACATCATAAAATATGATTCCTGATTGACTCCTCATTAGTGTAGGAAGACAGTTCGTGATCATATCTTCAATTACATGAAAAGACGTTACAAATATGAACAAAATTTTGAAATATTTTGGGCGTCTACCTCAGGTAATATTCATATGTTATAGCTCTCTTCTTTTGCCATAATATCAACCTCAGAAAATTGTTTGTTTTATCTTAAATGCAACAGTCGAAACTGCCAACAAGACAGAGTTCATTATGTTAAAAAAACTAAAAACTGAGCGGACGAAGTGCTCAGCAATTTTTTGGAAACTTTCTTGGTGTTTAGTAACTTCTTTGAAAAAGCTTATCAGAAAAAATATTCCTGCTCGGATAATCAAGAAAAAAAAACTTCTGTGTATCAAATGTTAATACCATCATGGTACATAACTTCATTTAATTAATCTTGGACATTGAGGTTGCATTCTTCGCATAGAAATATGTACGTATAATAAAAACCAAAATGTGAGAAGTAGAAACGAGAAATTAAATCAACATTTTAACATATTTCCTTAGCCTGTAATATACTAAACACACATTATAATTTTCTCTTAAATAGCTAATCAGACACTTAGCCATATGAGATAACGAAATAAATAAACCAAAAAGCTGTTCACTTTTTTCAAGGAATACTGATACCAAAACAGTCCAAGATTTTCACTTCTGAAGGATATATATACCGAAGAATTGCAGCAACAATTTAATAACATCATTTTTAATGAATTACACTCCTGAGAATAGTAATCTGGCACGCATTTTAATTTCATAAAGAAACAAATACATATTTATAGTCACTACATGAATTAAAATGTTACCCACGTATAGAGTCTACAATAATTAGTCATCTCTACTGAGACATAATTTATCGTGATACTTCTGATTGAAACTAGTAAGATGATTAGCCGTTTCGACTCATTATGTTCCCTTGATCCATTATTTTATATTATTAAATTGTAATTATCTATAACTTGTTCAGGGGTTTTGACCATATTTTTGTTTAGTTTAACAAACAAAAAAATATTTGAAGGAAAGAACGAAGCCTAAAAAGAAGTAAATCACTTTTAAATACTTAGCTCATTAATGGTACATAAGTTTAACGTCATTTGAAAGGACGCAGGAAGTATTTTGTGGAACTATGAAAACAAAATTAATGACCTATTTTAGCATAGTTAAAGTAAAAATTAACAATAGAGAAAAAATGCAATATCATTATTAGGGTATGTAATTGTTTATGAAGTTACAAGGGGGAATCAGAGCAGTTATAAAAGATACATTTAAAAAAAAAAAAAACTAGAAAAAATATTCAGATGCTGAAGAGTTCATAATTCTAGAAAAAGAGAAGATCATAATTAAGAGGAAGATAAAAAAAAAAAAATTATATAATACAAAATCCAGAAAAGGCTGTTGACAAAACAACTGCAATTAAGTTCAAAATTTCTATATATTATACTTAAAACAAAAAAGTGATTTTATCTATTTTGACTCTACTTTTTAGCAGATTGAGGTCGTGCTTATGACGGCATTTTGTAAAATTTCCTCACAAATCCATCGATCATACCCGGGGATGACGAGAATGAGGCCCGTTCAAAACTATATATATATATATATATATATATATATATATATATATATATATATATATATATATTAATTATTTATTAACGTCCACTTTTTGCAACTATATATATATACATTTGTCTTTTAATTTGTCGCAATTATTGTTTGATCGTTACAAAACTCGAGATTTAAATGTTTCGTGTAAACCTTAAGACCAAGTTCGTTCATGGCTAAAATCGGACCAGTGGGAGGGAAGTTTAGAGGGGGGATTTCGAAAATTCTTAATATCTCCATTATTATACGTTGGACCGAAAAATTGTAAAGTACTAATCTTATTGCACATGTAACGTGCTATAAATGTTATGTATCATTTTTCACTATCTTGATTATTAACCGAGATATTTTCATTGTTTTAGTTTCCGGCCCTCAGTGAGCCCCCACTCCTACTCATGTCATATTAACAATAACTTGTTATATTATGATGCACTTTATTTGAAGCCAGAATACCAAATATTGTTCTCATTGAACTTTTAGACTTTGAGATAGATACAAATACGTGAAGCACGTGGGAAATCTGCTCAGTTACCGCAGCCCCTGCGTGACGGACTTTTTTACCGTTCACGAAATACGTCCGTTAAAAAAAAGTGACTGACTTTATTTATGAGTATCAATTTAACCATATGGCAACACTTGATCTTCATTATTATGCTTCTCTTCAACATTTGAATTTAAATCAACAATACAACCATAGAATAAATGAGCATACTGTTACTATTTTTTGAAATAATGAGATCTAGATGACTGGTCTGGTTACGATAATAGTATAATAGATAATCCTGCCAGGATAATGATAACTAAAATATATCCCGAAATATTCCAGACTAAATAATTATTTGTCTGCAAATTTCCTTAGTCAGTTTTCATAGCTATTCAGAAGGTAAACGATGTCCCTCAAGGGCTTTTCTCTTTTGAAAGTGTCATTTAAGACGTCCTTGAATGGGAAAACTGTGGAGTCTTTCGGACAATTACCCAGCAGATGTCTGTTGCAGGGCTCTCTCAGACACCCCAAGGATTCATCTTTCTCCTTTAGTTTTCTCTCTCTCTTTCTCCATTAGTCAATTCATTTTTCCTTTTTTTGCAGCTTTTGTCCTTGATTTCTCCACGGCTTTCGTCATAATTTTCAAGATCTCTTTGTTTAAATTTACACTGGAAAATAGCTGGTTTTCATTACATTCTGATTGTGAAATTCAGTATTATTTAATAAAAAATAAGTGTCAGTATCTAAAAAAAATATCACTTGAATCTCCTAGATGGTGGGGGGGTGGGGGGTTATATATAAATCCATGGTAGAAAAGAAAAAAAAAGGCCAAAACCTCCTCTAGATTATAAATGTTTATTTCAGAGGCAGCTTTCGAGGTCCTGCCACATCCTCAATGCTCTGTTATAATCAAGACATACACTAAAAAAATATATACAGTCCATGATTTCTTTAAAATCATTAAATATGATTTTTTTTAAAACGTCCGTCATGCAGGGGAGACCAAGAAGATTTCTCTTGCGAAGATTTACAATAGGTAAATCTACATCAACACCACCCTGAATATTAATTGAATAAATACAAACGTTAATGAGAAATCTTTCAGCCAAGTTCATAATTTCTATAACGTAAAGCGTCTGAATTGTGAACGAACCGGTCAGCCAACCTCTCAGAGCTGAATAGGTAGACCTATTTTCGATGGGAAAGAAAAGTAAGCACTGAAATATAAAACCTACTTCTGTGAATGAAAACTGCTTATTGTATATTGAACTGTAATGTATAATGAATCAGAATAATCTCAATCACTCTAATTTTAGTTATCCAAGATCAAAAGGCGAATGGGGGGGGGGTCATCAGAACGTATTTGCATAAATCTCATCTAGAAAGGATTTTTTTTTTAAACACAATATTTGGTATTTCGTCTTGAAATAAGATGTTTCATGCTATATTAGCTTATTCTTATTGTAATAACTGAAAGTGGTTGTCTTATTCTTTCTTTTTACATAAGACGATTAAATATCCAGTTTGGTAACGATCAAGCAATAAATGCAACCGCTACTGCGTTAACAGATATATATATATATATATATATATATATAAAATATTAAAAAAAGGACCTCATTTTCGGCATCTTGTGGGTAGGGTCGATGGACATTTGAAGATATTTTTCAAAAATCATGTCATGAGCACGACCTCATTAGCTGAGTTCCCTTAAAAAAAATCTGCTAAAATCAAATCATTGACTGTAGTATATTTTTTGTATTGGATGAATTTTGATTTTTACAGAGCATTGCTGATGAGGCAGTACCTCCAAAGCTGGCTCTGAAATAAACATTTATAATCTAGTGGGAGTGTTGACCTTTTTTTCAACCATGGATTTAAAAAAAAATTTCCATGAGATAACACTAATTGTTAGTGGGCTAAATTGTTGCTGTCTCAAGTACAGATATATTTTCTGAATTTCATGGCTTATTGGAATAAAACTTATAAAAACGGTTATAGCTACCATTCAGATATTTTATCCTGATATACAAGATTTTTGCTATCAGGGATTTACTGTGTGTCCAATAACTGTAGCCGGACTATGAAAAGAGTAACGCAGAGAACTTGGCTATGAAAATGGAGCCCGAAAAATAAGATATATTCGTGGAGCAATATCAGCGGATATAAGGGATGAAGGAGCTAGGGAGATGTTTGTTTAGGGTGAAAAATCCCGTGTATGCGGTCGGAATATCGAACATGGCCAGGATTTAACGTCTGACTCTTGTCTCTCGGATCGGACACTTCGGCAAACTTCCTCCTCAGATCTGCAGCTAGCCCTTCCGAATAACTTACTAAGAGCTTTATCTCCTTATTACATTATGTTCTCTCAGCTACATAAATTACTATGCATAGTCTGTTTACGACTGAACCACTCCAAGAATAAATTTCTAACTTTGTTTACTTTGCCAATGATATAGACCAAGATAAGCGATAAAATTTGTTTCAACGCTATACCACTTTAATACTGCAGTAGTCACGCCCCTCGCCAGGCACGTCATCTCTCGGATGACTTACCATATTTCCTTAAGAATTAAAATAAGAAGTTTAGTTTTAATTAAGCCTGTACTAATATTTGTATAAAAGTTATAATTGGTACATTATATGGAGAATATACATGATGACTATATAATATGATAAAAAAATATTTCTCACATTATCATGGCTTACACAATATAAAAAAGTCCGTCACGCAGGGGCTGCGTAAACTAAGCAGATTTCCCACGTGAAGTTATACAATATAGAAATTTCAGAATAGAGAGTCAAACAGTTACGGGAACGGCCCGAACTAGCTCTTGGCAGACACTCAAGACTAGACCCGAAGTTAGCCGATCTCATCTCAGAAGCTGAAAACAGAAAAATGCAAATATCTCGGTTAATATTCAAGATACAGAATAAATGTATATAACATTATTTATAGTAACTTTAATTTTCAATAAGATTGATTCTATATAATTTTTCGATTCGACGTATAGTAACGGAGATATTTCGAATTTTCGAAAATCCTTCCCTTTAAACCCCCCCCTCCCACTGGTCCGATTTCAGCCATTAACGAACTTGATCTTTATTTTTGCATAAAACGTTTAAATATCGAGTTTGGTAACGATCAAACGAAAATTGCGACCGCTAGAGCGTTAAAAGACAAATATATATATATATATATATATATATATATATATATATATATATATATATATATATATATATACATATATATATATATATATATATATAATTTTGAACGGACCTCATTTTCGTCATCTCCTGGGTAGGATCGATGGACATTTGAAGAAATTTTTCGAAACTCGCGTCATGAGTACGACCTCAATAGCTGATTTCCCTTAAGGGAAATCTGCTAAAAATTGATGCATACATATGTTATACATACACACTATATAGTCAGGTTTATAAAATAAAATAAAATAGTTAGGTAGGTTCATAAAATGAAATATGGCCATTTCCTAAATAAATTACTTGAGAATTCATCTCCGAAATATTCCGAAGAGAAAAAAATACTACCATAGGCCACCTTCTGGTATTTCTCGATAAATTATAAAGTGAACACACTTTATCCAATACGTCCACACCTACTTTGGTTTGATTATAATGTGTTATAATGGAAGGCTTTTTTATTTTCTCCTGTTCTCTCATTTATTTCTTCATCAAAATGCATACTTGATATAGCCAATACATTTTTAATTATGGACTTAGTTTTTGGGACATAGGAAACCAGGGTGCCCTCCTTCCTATAAACGAAGATGCATGAATTTACTTCCCTATTTTTTATACTTTTAAGCTCCCTGGGAATCTGCCACTGCACTACTTACAAAGGTAGTCGAGCGGGATCTCACAGATGCCTCAAGGTCATGCGCAGTACTGGAGAATCAGAAAAGGGTTGAAATAGTGCTGGTGGAAGGCTCTAGGGATGGGGTTAAGGCAGCTAGGGTGGGGGGCACCCAGGTTCTATCCTCTACTCAGCAGTTCAAAAAATATCTCCAAGTCATCTCTCAGATGACTTGTGGCTACTGGAGTGTTAAACGCGAATAGCTTACACTAAATATAGTTCAAATTGGCGTCCCAAGAAATGTTTAGGTATAAATAAAAGACCGCCAGGGGCTGCGAAAACTAAGCAGATTTCCTTAATTACTCTTATGAGACAATACTGATCTCATTCGCTATTTCTAAAATCCGATGAGTAGAAGTAGGATTTACTGCAAACAAAGTACAAGAAAGTACGTATAACTCGCTTAATATTTGATTTGAGAAAAAATGAAAAGAACAGTTATTGTAGAGCATCAAGAGTTTAACAAGATTGGTTCCATAAACATTTTCGATCGGACTCATTATAACGGAGATGTTATGAGTTTTCAAATCCCCCCCACCACTGTACCTCTTTCTGATTCAATCACTAACTAATATGACCTTTAGTATTGAAAAAAAAACAAATACAAATAGTATGGTATTCATCAAATAAACATTTTCGAGTTAAACGTAAAATATTAACTCATGGTGTCATCACACAAAGTATTTATATATATCCACATAGTAAAAGTTCAATGAAAACAATATATATATATATATATATATATATATATATATATAATTGATTTGATTATATATATATATATATATAAAATATAAACGAGAGTAGGAGAAGGGGTTTACTAAAGGTTGGAAATTTCAAAATGCGAAAATCGCGGTCAATATTCATGATGGAGAAAATACGTATATAATAACGTTTATAGACAATTAAATTATCAATAACATTGGTTCTATACACTTCTCCGATCCAACGTATAATATCGGAGGTTTGTGAATTTTCGAAATCCCACACTCTATTCCCGCCCCCAACCCCGGTCCGATTTTAGCCGTTAACAAACTTTATCTTTAGTTTTAAGTTGAACGTTATAAATGGAAATTGGTATTGATACGATGGCTTCGACCACTAGACAAATATAACGCATCGTTAACAGACACACACACACACACACATATATATATATATATATATATATATATATATATAGATATAGATATATACACACACACACACACACACCTGGGAAGATCGATGGGTATTTAGGACATTTTTCGAAACCGCGTAATGAGTACTATCTAAATAGCTTACTCCCCTTAATGGAAATTTGCTAAAATTACAACTAAAAGAAGTGAGCTTCTAACTGATATGTTTATTCCCACCATCTGCTCAGACCATATAGTTAGTTTGAAAATTATCCAGATCACATCACGTTTCAAGTTTAAGTACTTATTTCATAAACATGGTGGATAACTAAAAAATTAGCCTTTTGCGTAGAGTTTTGTCGTGAAACGTTTCTTCATTTGATGGCAAGATTTTGAAATATGCATCCATTCTCGTCAAGGGGAATATTTGCGTTTCACCATGGTGTAAACCTAAACCTTTGTGAGGTTTGTGTACCTAGGTCCTTGTGGGTGAACGTCCTAATGTGTTCTGCTAATAAACTCACTAGCTAAGACTAACTTGAGGAGAGGGGAGTGTGGAGTGTGATAAGACTTTCAGTACTCCAGACTCAACCGAGAGATTGTAAGCCACTCCTAAATGAAGAATTTGCTATCAGAGTTTTATGTAGCGTGTTATATGATCGACTTTCAACCTTATTAAGCTGAATGAACAGGACCACTCGGAATGAGTTGACTCCAGTAGATCATAAAGTGGTGTGGGGGGAGGGGGGGGGGTATTCTAAGTAAGCCCTGATTTCGACGATTAGTAGAAAGTAATAATGTAGCGTATAGTGACAAAATTCATTCCCGAAATAAATACATGGACTAACCTGTCAGAACTATTGCACGGCAACAGCTTATATCATCATCATCACTGGCGCTACATCCCGCGAGGGGACAGGCCCTCTTGCAGCTTTGACCACCAGGCAACAGCTTATACACAGACACAATAATGAAACATATCCTACTGACACAAATATTTAATAAATATTAACAGCACACTAAAACATTTACCTGAATATTATTTAGCTTTCTGCTCCTATTATTCCATTGGACAAAAGCTAACGGTGTTTTTATTATGACTGTAGATCTTTTATTATATTTTTTAGAATAAAGTGAACATACCAATTATTTTTCTTTAAGTCAAGTCAAAACAAAAGTTACAATCTCAAATTTCATAAATTTTAAAAGAGAATTAGGAACAATGTCGGTATTCTAAACACAATTCGTACGATAAATCCAATACCAACGAAGATATTGATACACATGTCTTTTCATATCGAAGTAAACACCTGCTTTTAGGTGAAAATTCGGATTATCATATAGTCAATGCCTGTATCTTGACATAGCTGACTCAGAAATACAAAATTTCGTAGAATTTCTCCTAGCCGTTTTTGAGTGATTCACTAACCAGCTATCGGACAAATAAGATTCCAATTTTGACGGCATTTTTCTTAGAATGTTCTGAAAACTGATATTAAATTATCCCCACCGAATTTAAATACAAAATCAGACAAGCCTTAGAGTTTTATTTATATATATTCTAGCGGTTAGGTAACGAGGCTCGACGTTTCCCGCCAGGCATGGTTCATTATAAATTTAATTAATGGTGAAAATTGTGGAGCTTAAAACTACACCGGGGTCTCTTCCTGTTCTTTCTTTCTCAGAATAATAATTTTACATTCATTATTATTCTTATTTAGCAAAGTTGGCTAAACTTTCACATATATATTGAGAGCAGGGCTCTTTACCAAATTTCCCTGAAAGAAAATCAGCTATTTAAGAAACATTTTAAGAAAGAATAAAGAAAGATTGGTTCTATAACATTTACAAATCCGACTCAAAATAATGAATATATTTTGAATTTTCTATTCCAGATCAGATATTTGAAATTAACAAATATTTAGAGTTGCATGAATGGTAAAATTTTACTACACATTTTCGAGTAAAGAACGAAAAATCGTAGCTGACGTCATCACATAACGTATTTCCATGTATTTAACAAAGTACTAGTTCAATGAAAACCATATTTGGTATTTAATCTTGGCTTGAAGTGATTCACGATATAACAGTTTATTGTTAATATGAGTAGCAATGGAAGCATACTGAAAACTATAAAATCCAAATATCTCACTTAATATTCATGATACAGAAAATATATATATATAAAATAACATTTAGAGAAAATTCAATTTGCAATAATATTGGTTCTGTAGAGTGTTTCGATTCTTTCTTATAATAAAGTTGATATTTTAAATTGTCTACGTTCCTCTATCTAAACCGCCCTCCCACTGGTCCGATTTCAGCCATTAAGGAACTTGATCTTTACTTTTACAAGAAACGTTTAAATATGGAGTTGAGTGACGATTAAACCAAAATTGCGACCGCTAGAGCGTTAACAGACAAATATATATAGTTTTAAACTGACCATATTCCCGTCATCTCCTGGGTAGGATAAATGGACATTTGAGGACATTTTTAGAACATTGTGTCATGAGTACAACTTTAATATCTGATTTCCCTTAAGGAAAATCTGCTAAAAGATTCGGTTTCTTTATATTGATTCATTTGACTAAAAAAAAAATCCCAAGTTCAAAGTTTCAGCGTTAATTAAGTAAGCCGTAAGTGGTTCCAATTTCTATTGGAATAAAAGAAATAGACGGAGCCACTGTTCCGTAGAGGAGAGAACGCTTTGTTGGTCCGTTGGAAACCTAATGAACCTCTTTGTTCGTAGGTAGTTGTCAGAGTAGTTATGGAAATGTAGAGCTAGAGCTTCTAATAAAGCCGGGTCGATTGTAGTCGCCAAAGAGCTATGGTTAATTGCAACCAGCTACAACATTCAGTGCATCCACAACATCTCTAACCACTTCTTTTTTTCTCTCTCCCTGTTCCCGGTTCTTTAATTATTCAATTCTATTTGTGAAAAAGTTAATCAATTTCATCACTATATCTCCTTTGGAAAAAAGTGTACTATATTAAATTTTGATTACATCTCTATTGATAATTCTGTGTCGAGTAAAAATACAATTGACGCCAAATAAGTATTGTGTCACAACCCGTCATCTGTATTTCATGAAGTGAGCCTAACAATATTTTTTTAAAACAAAATTATAAATGTAATTAATTCTGAGCATTAGTGTTTTTATTAGTAGTATATTCATTTAAACGATAGCTGAATATAAAAAAAGTGAGTACTTTATACCTTTGGTAGTTCCAATAGCTATGTTTGAGGTAGTACTTACGACACTATTTGCGAAAAATTTCTTCAATTGTCCTTCGATCCAACAATCCTATCGTGAGTACAACCTCAATATCTGATTTCCCCTAAGGGAATTTTTCTAATTGCTAAATGTCACTACCAACATCCGCTACAAGGGGCATGGAAAATAAGAAACATAGTTTGCTGACCACTCTCCACTCAAGGCAATACAGGAATGAGTGGATGAGTTGTTGGGCGATAGAGAGTGAAAAGTCTATGAGTTACTATATTCTAACACTATTTTAAATTAATTATACCCCACTGCAAAGAATCTATTAGATTGCCTCTTACAAATTAATATTCTACCAGTACATACTAATAAAAATATTTTAATTTTAACAATTACGTTTGATAAATCATATTAGGAGAGGAGGAATGATGTTCACCTATCTGTGAAGCAGTAGTTGAAAATGCCTCTGAAGTGTGGTTATGGAAGCTGGTGACAAGGCCAGGAATTAATTCTAGACTCAAGGTGAAAATAAATCGAAAATAAACAGTGAAATGAAGTCGTGTTTTGGGAATATCCGATTAGATGACGCAGCACCTACGTCATAGACATTTGTGGAAATATCTAACAATATTTTGCAATAAGAGAATTTCTATTGATCCATAGCGATTCGCAAAACAAATTATGGTTTATTGGGATAGAGGCTTGGCAGTAAAAAAATGGAGTAAACGAAGGGTAGAATATCTGTTAATTGGAAGAGAAGCTATTAGGTAACAAAGTTGACAGATAACTCTAATCCAATGAATTCCTAATAAAAGCTAAGTAAATTTTCACGGGGCTAACTGAGCCCCTGAGTGTGGGGTGCCCTCTGTAGTAATAATTCAGAGAGTATTGGCCGATCCTAGCACCCTCTACCGGAATATGGATTAATAAATCACAACTGTTGCAGCCCAGTTTTAGCTCTACACTTCTTTACAATGGATTTTCATTCGGCCATTCTAAAAACACGTAGGTCGAGGGGATGTTTGAAGAGTTGCTTCAGTTTTTCCATTAAGCCTAATTCGTACTGTTGTATTCATTTGGCAGTATTCAAAAACTCGAGAGAGAACAGTATTTCTTTTTTCATCGTTTTTTTTTTTCTTATTTCATTCAGACTTAGACGTGAGCTCAGTTATAATTGCATATTTAACCTGTTTGCATTCTGATTGATGAAACTCGTGAATGTAAGTCACAGGTCAGAACGGTGGCACCTTTCATGTGAACTTCACTAATTCTAAATACTGAAACAATATTGGCATCAGTGAGTGATACTAATTCCATATTAAACTTATTAGCGCACACATTGATGATACTCGTGAATGTAAGGCAACTGTCGAAATGTCTCATTTACAAGTGTTCACCTGAACATTAATATTAAATCTCTTCACGCATTGAAAGTTACTCCTATCAGAATGTCCCATGGGTCATTGGCACATTAAGCACTTACAGTAAAATAATAATTTCAGAGATGAGCAAAAATCCACAACTTAAAAGTTGGTTGTAATTTATTTCTGTGTGTTTGTGTGATGGTGTGTGTGTGTTGTGTGTGTGTATGTGTGTGTGTGTGTGTGTGTGTGTGTGTGTGTGTGTGTGTGTGTGTGTGTGTCTGTTTATATTTTAGACGCACCTCTGTTTTGTCATCTCCTAGGTAGGATCGTTGGACATTAGAGGAAATTTGTCTAAAATTCCGTCATGAGTACCATCTCATAAGGAGATTTCCCTTAAGCGACATTTGCTAAAATACAACATTTCATTGAAAGTTAAGACTTTATTACCTTTTTCTTCCCAGTTATACATAGGGAAGAATATCTCACCGGCTCAGACTGGTGAAGTTAAACCAAATTGCCAAGATTGAACCTAACTACTACCTGCCCATAGGACTAGATAAAAAGGGAGCTTCTTTACAAACTTAGTGCTCTACAATTCTAGAGGAGTATAGAAGCTTGAAAATGGTGTTATTATTCATTATTACATGGAAGGGTCATGTTTGTATTGCGCTTCAATTTCCGTTCTGACTATGTTCAAAATCGTAGGTAAATATTCTGTTAATTTAAACATCAATTTCTAAAACTCTAAAAAAAGTTGTTTTTTATTACTTTTACGTTCTCTGCTTTTGTCAACCTAGCCTTAGATTTGAGTAGCCTTACACGATCCTAAAGATCCTTGTAAAACATAAGCAGCACAAATTCCACCAATTTTCAACCAAGGACGTTTCCTCACATCTTGTATCCCAGCCTGTCAGTCATTGGCAATCACTAGCGCCAATTTATCATCAACCGTCACTCAACCAGTGGGAAACAGAACATTCCAAGCAACATTGTACTCCGAAGCAAACTGCACTTAGCTACTAGAAAAAAACTGGGAGCTCTCGTAATGTTGTTTTATATATATACTAGCTCAGATACCCGGCTTCGCCCGGGAATTCATTTGAGGCTGAATGGTGATGGTATTTTTTAGCAGGCTTTACATTACACAATATTTTGACATTTACCCGTCCCAGTGATTAGGATTGATACCCGTCGTTGCCGTGGATTTGCTAATAATAGAATTATTTGTTCGATAAGGCTTCACATTCTTCGTTATTTTTATATTTCCCGTCTCTTATACATGTAAATATGGTGAATTTTTATTTCAGGCCTCCATTATAACCCCCCCTCCCGTTCGAACCTAAAAATTTTAATATAACTTATAATCATGGAAGAATTAATGCTAATTGACATACCGAGTTTTGTTAAGTTCGGTTCAGCCGTTAGTGCCCGCTAAAGTTTTAACGTATAACTCAATTATACTTAGGTATACGACAAAAGTGTATATAACAAGAGTTACTCCAAATAACAACATAAACAACTTTTGTTATGTTTATATTTGCGGAAAAACCAATAGGAAACGAAATATCGCTATTTTTAATTTCAGGCTTCCCTTATAACCCCCACTCCTGCCCGCCCCTAGAAATGTTGGCATGGCTTGTTATAATTAAAGCGTTAGTGCTAATACATATACCGAGTTTTAGCAGATTTCCCTTAAGGGAAATCAGCTATTGAGGTCGTACTCATGACGGAATTTTCGAAAAATTTCTTCAAATGTCCATCGATCCTACCCAGGAGATGACGAAAATGAGGTCCGTTCAAAACTATATATATATATCTATATATATATATATCTATATATATATATATAGACATATATATATATATATTTGTCTGTTAACACTCTAGCGGTCGCAATTTTTGTTTAATCGTCACCAAACTCGGTATTTAATCGTTTTATGTAAAAAGGAAGGTCAAGTTCGTTAACGGCTGAAATCGGACCAGTGGGAGAGGGGGTTTAGAGGGGGGGATTTTCAAAAATTCGAAATATCTCCGTTATTATGCATCGGATCGAAAAATTGTATAGAACCAATCTTATTGGAAATTAAATTTCCTATAAATATTGTTATATGCATTTATTCACTATATTGAATATTAACCGAGATATTTGCATTTGTAATCTGCATGTTCGGACTTTCCGCTGAGAGCTCTGGTGGCCATTTCCATAACTAAACGTGAATAGGTTTAGAGGTTAGGTTAACTGTTTTTTGGGGCTAGAAACTTCTGGGTTATTACGCCCTAAATAATGTTTTAGGTTTAGAGGTTTCTTACTACTACAGTTGTTATTAGGCAGATTTCTCTATTGTAAAACTTCACGTGGGAAATCTGCTTAGTTTACGCAGCCCCTGCGTGACGGACTTTTATTTATTTCGGTTGGGTCTTTTGTCCCAAATAAAATTGTTCACTTCCGCTATAGGTTTTAGCGTATATCTCGTTTATAATTCGGTATACGAAAAAAGTGTATATAACAAAAGTTACTTTAAATTACAAAATAAACAACTTTTGTTATGGGCATATTTGCTGAAAAAGCATTAGGAAACGAAATATCGCTAATTTTAATTTCAGGCCTCCCTTATAACCCCCACTCCTGTTCGTCTTAGAGAATGTTAATATAGCCTAAAGTCTAAGTTGGGCTAGTAGTAATATACATACCAAGTTTCATAAAATTCGGTTTAGCCGTTTATGCGTGAAAAGGTAACAAACAAACAAACAAACAAATAAACAAACAAACAAATAAACAAACAAACAAACAAACAGACACCAAAGAAACAAAATGCAGTTATGGTGTCTATGACATGTGAAACGAAAAGTTATCGTGAAATTTCGCGAAAAAAATCAATGTACAGACAGAGGTTACAATTTTATATATATATAGATATATATATATATATATATATATATACTAGCTCAGATACCCGGCTTCGCCCGGGAATTGATTCGAGTCTGAATGGTGATGGTTATTTTTTTGGCAAGGCTTTGCTTTGTACAATATTTTGACATTTACCCGTCCTAGTGTTTAGGGTTAATACCCGTTGTTGGCATTTGTTAATAATAAAATTAATTTTTTATGTAAGACTTCACTGTCCTCCATATTATCATATTTCCCGTCTCCTGTGCATAGATTTGAATTATTAAGGACAAAATATTAACATAGATTTCAATTAATTTTTCCAGGTGAGGTACCTGGGAGTTCATGATGGAAAGAATTGTTGAGCATATCAATATTTCTACCCACATTACTTGCTTCATAAATTGTTCCCAAAAGAATGTATAAAACAAAAGTTACTCTAAATAACAAAGTAAACAAATTTTGTTATGTGCACGTTTGATGAAAATAAATAGACAACGAAATATCGCGAATTTTTATTTCAGGCCGCCCTTATAAGCCCCACTCCCGTTCTAACCTAAACATTTTAATATAGCTTATAATCATGGAAGTATTAATGCTAATTGACATAGCGAGTTTTTTTAAGTTCGGTTTAATCGTTAGCGCCCAATGAAATAGTTACTCCCGCTTTAGTTTATAGTGTATATCTCGTTTATACTTTGTTAAAAGACAAAAATGAATATCACAAAAGTTACTCTAAATAACAAAATAAACAACTTTTATCATGTTCATATTTGCCGAAAAAAGAATAGAAAACGAAATAAAGCTATTTTTAAATTCAGGCCTCCCCTACAACCCCCACTCCTGCCCATCGCTAAAATTGTTGGTATGACTTGTTATAATGAGAGCGTTAGTGCTAATACATATACCGAGTCTTATTCATTTCGGTTGGGTCTTTTGTCCCAAATAAAATTGTTCACTTCCGCTATAGGTTTTAGCGTATATCTCGTTTATAATTCGGTATACAAAAAAAATGTATATAACAAAAGTTACTTTAAATAACTTTAAGTCCCTAGAAATGTTGGTATGGCTTGATATAATGAAGGCGTTAGTCCGATTACACGTACCGAGTTTTATTTTGTTCGGTTGATTCTTTTGTGCCGAATAAAATTGTCGACTCCCGCTATAGTTTTTAGCGTATAACTCATTTATACTTCCGTATACGGCAAAAGTGTATTTAGCAAAAGTTACTTTAAATAACAAAATTAACAACTTTTGTTATGTGCATATTTGCTGAAAAAGCAATAGGAAACTAAATATCGCTATTTTTAATTTCTGGCCTCCCTTATTACCCCCACTCCTGCCAGTCCCTAGAAATGTTAGTATGGCTTATTATAAGGACATCGTTAGTATTAATTCACATAGCGAGTTTGGTTTAGTTCGGTTGAGTCTTTTGTGCCAAATAAAATTGTGGACTCCCGCTATAGTTTTTAGCGTATAACTCATTAATACTTCCGTTTACGGCAAAAGTACATATAACAAAAGTTACTCTAAATTACAAAATAAATAACTTTTGTCATGTGCATATTTGCTGAAAAATCAATAGGAAACGAAATATCGCTATTTTTAATTTCAGGCCTCCCTTATAACCCCCACTCCTGTTCGTCTTACAGAATATTAATATAGCCTAAAGTCTAAGTTGGGCTAGTAGTAATATACATACCAAGTTTCATAAAATTCGGCTCAGCCGTTTATGCGTGAAAAGGTAACAAACAAACAAACAAACAAATAAACAAACAAACAAATAAACAAACAAACAAACAAACAGACACGAAAGAAACAAAATGTAGTTATGGTGTCTATGACATGTGAAACGAAAAGTTATAGTGAAATTTCGCGAAAAAAATCAATGTACAGACAGAGGTTACAATTTTATATATATATAGATATATATATATATATATATATATATATATATATATATATATATAACAATATAGAAACAGGTCAAAACAATTCCCGCACCTGAGGATGTAAATCAGACTTTATTTTGAGTGTGAAGGGTGAGAGGTTGTGGAGAGGAATCGGGGTAGTATTGTTGAGCTAGGGCATGCGGACGTGAGGGGATGGGCCAGCTACTACAAGGCCTCTCTGCTTTATCCCCTCTAAAGGCTTGGGGTTACCTCTTACACCTCACCGTTACGTCAAATCTCTCTCTCTCTCTCTCTCTCTCTCTCTCTCTCTCTCGCTCTGTCTCTCTCTCTCTCTCTCTCTCTCTCTCTCTCTCTCTCTCTCTCTCTCTCTCTCTCTCTCTCTCTCTCTCTCTCTCTCACTCTCTCTCTCTCTCTCTCTCTCTCTCTCTCTCTCCCTCTCTCTCCCTGTCTACCACACACTCCTTCCCACTTTACTTTACTTTGAAATCTGCATCAGCTGGTTAATTTTCTGCTTTCGGGACAAATATTAAATAAGGAGAAGCTTAACTAGTTTAGATGTGTCTAGACATTTTCACATCCTCGGAACGTGTCTGCCCGTTGTGCACAGGATTTTTCTTGAGCTCCACTAAACGAAATGAATGCTACTAAAGGCTGCATAAATCCGTAGTTCGTGTATAAATGGTTTCCGTCTGAGAATAGATCGGCTTAGCTGAAATATCTATTGGACAAACTTTAGAGAATTTATGTTCTGGGGTATCTTGTATACCCACCAACTTGCTGCTGGTAGAAAAGTTCTACCAATATGAGGCCCAATATTTGTAAAATGTCTTCCGTTGTCTATCATTCTCACTTCATATATAAAAAAGTGTTTTTTCGCGTGTGTGTGCAAACCCAACTATTAGCTAGTAAATTACTATTATATTACAGCAGGAAGCACAGTGCAACTAAATTATAATCATGTTCTTTAACAAACGCAGTCGTCGCTTCAACACGTCACAACTTATAACATAAAAGAATTTTTTTTTTTTAACTTTTTCCCCAAGCGAAGCAGAAACTAATTATTAAGGTTCAGTATAAGTGCATTAATCTCTGTACTGTAACTATATATATATATATATATACATCATATGTTAAAAACTTTGAGTAAAAAGCACAATAAGCTTCCTGATAAGTTTTGTAACTTTTCATGTTTAGCATTTCATGTTTTCAATAATACTTATTTGAATAAACGATTATGATTAGCTTATTGCTATTTAATATATTCTTTTCCACTATTGACACATCTGAGAATTTATAACCCCTTCTATGTATCATAGGATAATGTGAGCATATGCTGTAAGCCAAAAAATTTTGACTTATAAACTGGAGTTGACTATCCCTCAACATTCTTTTGGAATCACTCTAGCTAAACTGACGTGATCGAGTGACAACCAACAGACAAGAATTTCAATTTGATTGCCATTTGGCCTAGAGAAGTCTGAAAAACAACAAGAAAGTGGACAGCTTAATTAGAATTTCTGACAAATCTTCAAGTTTTCTTTTTTATGAATTTAACGTAATGCAAGATTAGTCTGAATGCTACGAAACAAATTAAGACATTCTCCATAAATGTTTTATGTTGGTTTATTTCTTAAGCTTGTTAGGAAAGTATTTCTAGATTCTTGATAATTTACAAAGGGAAACCCATATCATTTGTTAGATTACCAGACCAATTCTTTTACAAAAAAAAAAGTATTTTTATATTTCAATTTTCCTTTTCTCTCTAGATTAGCTTCAAAGAAAACAAAACTAAACAACGGGTTTTTAAATAATAAAATGTGTTTTGTGTTTATATATATAAAACATATTCTATTATAGGAGTACATGTTTCCCAGATAGCTAAACTTAGAATAGAGAAAAAGGATTTTTGGGGTAAGAAATTCCCAGTGTTCTAAGTGTTGCTTTCTCCGGGCTTATTCTGTTTTTTGCAATTTTAATTTCTGCCCAGCGGAATTTTAAAATTGGTAAATGGTTGAGGTTTTCTATATTCACTTCCCATTTATTTTGTTGGGCTATTGTCAACTTTATAAAATGTGGATTATTTAAGTTAATGCATTTAGAATACTGTAATTTAATTACTTATTTAAAAATTTTCTGTTTAATATGTGCCAACTCAATTTGAATTTAAAAAACTTCTGTTGTAATCTTGTTCGAAACTAATATAAGAGCTGCAAGGGGCGAATACATATTATACTATAATAATAAATTACATTATTTATTGGAAATTTGGACGTTGTTTTTAACATTTATCTCATTTGTCCCACTGAATGTATAATAATGGTAACAAGAGAATTCACGGTGATGTGTAGGTGGATATTGGTAAATGTGTCCTATTTATGGTATCTTGGAAACCTACGTAACAACAAGAAACATACTTTACCTTTCAAATTCTGCGAAATACTTTGTCAAATTCTTGGTATATTTAGCTCCTGTGCTGCTAATGATTCACAGAAGACAAAACAAAATGTAAGAATTACATTATAATTTCACGAAAACCAATAATTGGATTGATTATGTGTATGTGTGAGTGTTTTGAGAGATCGCTTGGAATGCACATACACACACACACACACACACACACACACACACACACACACACACACACACACACACACACGCACACACACACATATGAAATCCGATGAAATGTTCTTGGAATTTGGTGAAACTGAAATTCTCTAAAACTTTGTGCACGTGCATTGTGGCAAACTCTTAATAAGCTATCGGATTTAGTTTTCACGGAATAACAAACCCTGCATTGCAGCCCGTGGCAAGGCACAGGAAAGGGGGGTACAAATAAACCAGATCTGAATGAATTATACCATAGCAGAATTTGCCTGGAACCATTCCTAATTCATAAAACATAATTTACTAAATCTCATTTTATATTTTAATCCCTACAAATCATCATTGCTTTAAAAAACAATGTTAATTAGCTTGTTTCCATTGTTGACCTTTTGTCATTTACAGACTTTAAATCCTCATACAACAAATGTATAATAAGATAATAAACTGATTTGCGTCAGTAGATGCAATATTTTTGAACTGAAATTTGTTATAACATTCATTTCATTGAATTTGAATTATAGTTGGAAAGGTTATTCCATAATTTATTTTATAGTTCTGTTACGTCACAAGTTACTTTATTAAACAAGATAATTCCTATACATAATTTCTTTATGTAATAGAAGTCTTTATTTAGTAATACTTCCTATACATAATTTCTTTATGTAATAGAAGTCTTTATTTAGTAATACTTCCTATACATAATTTCTTTATTTACTTTTTTATTTATAAATGACCCACAGTAGTGGTAATTGCCAACATACAAATGACGAAATACCAACATAGGTGGGCGAAAAGTAAAAGAACCGAATATTAAAATAATGCTGATATCAATGACACCCCCCCCCTAGTATGTTTGATTTCTTTAAAGGTGTAATATAAAGAGGGTGCATAGGGGAGGAGTCTCCTCAACACTCCCGAGATCAACTTTTAAGGGTCAATATTTAACGAAATGAAAATTCAGGAAAGACTTCTCGCCTGAGCTGGTATTCTCATTCTTTATAGACCCAACATGTATATAATGCTTGCTTTCTGTAATGCAGCAATCCAAGTGGCTAAAGACGACCCAGATGTGACAGCATACCCTGAGGCATTCATGAGCATCCACTCCAAGGGACCTTAGATACTGCTGATATTTCCTCAGGCACCATCCATCAGGTCCCTTTGTAGGGCATTGTCCCTGTCATCACATGATGGCACATAGAGATCCAAGCATGATTTGCTCCTCTTGAATCACTCGTCGCCATAATTGGCTTCCTTCCTCTGTATTAGCCATATCTGAAATATCCAAAATAACTTTCCGTCTACCGTTTCACTAAATCTGAACGGAGGGTTCAACACCTTGGGAAGGTGCCTAACAAAATTTGTTCTTATCAAGGTTACCCAGCATATCATTAAAGCCCACGCTGTAGAATTGCACTGGTCCACTCTACCGATAGAATAGAAGCCGCTTATAAAGAAAGCAACACGGTCTTAGTGTCCAAATCCCTACTAGGATTTCAACAACTTTCCATTGCTCTCCCCAAGAGGCAACCCCTCTTCTTGTGGGCGCAACTCCCAACGAACCTGTGTGACAGACTTCCACGCGCAAATGAGGTGCTCTCCTGAGTTCTTGAAACTGCCACATTCACTCAGACTTTTACCATCTGCACAAGCAAGCATCTCTTTTAGCAGATTTCCCTTAAGGGAAATCAGCTATTGAGGTTGTACTCATGACGGAATTTTCGAAATTTTTCTTCAAATGTCCATCGATCCTACCTAGTAGATGACGAAAATGAGGTCCGTTCAAAGCTGTGTATATATATATATATATATATATATATATATATATATATATATATTTGTCTGTTAACGCTCTAGTGGTCGCAATTTTTGTTTGATCGTTACCAAACTCGATATTTAAACGTTTTATGCAAAAAGACAGATCAAGTTCGGTAATGGCTGAAATTGGACCAGTGGGAGGGGGGAGGTTTAGAGGGGGAGATTTTCGAAAATTCGAAATATCTCCGTTACTATACGTCGGATCAAAACTTTATATGGAACTAATCTTATTGTAAATTAAATTTACTATAAATATTGTTCTATACATTTATTCTATATCTTGAATATTAACCGAGATATTTGCCTTTTTATTAAATTTGGGCCGATAACGGACAACTGATTTTCCCGCCAAAAGCTAGTTCGGCCGTAACTGCTAGGCTCTCGTATGGAGATTTCTCTATTGTATAACTTCACGTGGGAAATCTGCTTAGTTTACGCAGTGACGGACTTTTTTACACAGCATTCACACATCGTCCACAGTCACTGATTCTCCCAACGAAACTCTTAAAATCACTATGACCTCAACGATTGCCTCTCTAGTATCCAAACCATTATTCATTCTCTCAAAGCTGGCTGACTAGAAATAGGGAACTGCCTTAGCTAAAAAATTGATCCATAAACTACCATATCAAACACCTATGTGAATGATTGTATAATTAGATTCACATAGAAACCCTCATACCGACAGACAAACGATGCTCATCTTTTCCCGAGGTTTCAATAACCCTCTATCTAGAATAGATAAGCCCTCCAAGCAGCCATTAATTTTGTTGATAACATAATGTACTACAATTGTTCAAAACATTGTCCATAAGATGATAACAAACACAGTTATTTATAGGTTGGTTTTTATCCTTCAGAGACTTCCCTATACTGGAGATGTTCATAACAGATACCGTCAGCTACGTTGAAGTGAGAAATTCGTTCACGTGGTATAAGTCTGTTTATTTCACTCAGTCCCGGTTTGACGAACTTTTTTACTCAACATTGTGAAGCCAAGAAATATCATACTAAACCAATTTTTGTTATGGTATAGTAATGATGGAAAATACGCCATATAAGAAAATAATTAATTAAAATTCCCAATCCTTTTTCTCGCAATTGTATTTAAATAAAATTTAAATCATATCATACCAGATTAAAGTGTTCTTAGAACATTTTGCGTTCCTCGAATGGTAAATAACTACCAGCTTTTCAATCATACAATGATTTCAAAATATGTATGTTTATGAATGTCATAAACCTATCTACTTGGTAATTTTTTTTCTGGTCGGATTAGAAATTTCATTTAATATGTCCGCCATCAAACCGACATGTGTAAGACCATAGTGACATAAAATAATTGCGAGACGCATAGTTATTTTCTATGATTTTGGAAATGCTGATGCACCATTTCATGTACTTACATGTTGTTTTCTATCAAGTTATTATACTGGAATATCCTATGTTTTTCTCTGAAAGAAATAGGAAAAGAAGGTTCAAGAAAGACGTAAAACCCGAAAAGCCCTTGGGGTTGTTGAGAAGAAATTGAAGTAGGCAAATAGAGGTGGGCCATAGAATCAGGAGCTGTAACCTTGGCTGAAAGGATGCTCCTTGAAGAGATCTACTAATGGCGTGAAACCCTGAGAAGATGGCCCCTTGATCTGTCGAGATAAGGGACTAGATATGTGTCATGGTCTTCGAACTTGGCCCCTCTCGCAGCTTCCACCAACAAAGCCTGCAACCCGTTATCCACCGATGCCTCTCCTCATCACTTTATCTTACCTCATAATTCTGTTTAAATCTTGATGTAATCTCAGACAGTGAGACTGTTTAGAGCTGCCACTTCCTATAAATGGACATTCTTCCATCTGATTATACAGGACTTCTGCTATTGATCGTTTCACAATATTCCTAACTACAACGTTTCTTTCTCAGAGATGAAGAAGCTAGCAGAATGACTACCGAAACTTAGGTTGAATGTACCATAACACGGTCATTACCAGAAGACCTCAATGTCCACACGAACATCCATACAACTGCTCGTCTAAGAAAATTAATAAATGCTCAGGCGTAATATTAGTACATAATTTCACTTGAGCGTCGAACCCAGACACCTTTTTTCAAACTTCCTTCTTATTTCTCATTCACTAATAATTAAATGTGAATAATCTACATGCACACAGCAGTGTACATATACGAACATTTTGTTACCTAACATTCCGAGAGATTTGAAGTGTTGTAACTAATTTAGTTCGCAGTTTTCCTTTCTGTAAAACTTGGCAAATCTTTGGCTCAACAGCCCATGAAGGTTCCAAGGCTTTACTGGAGATCAAGTGTCCAACTTGTCGCAGTCCCTGCCGTATTCTTTTCTCTGGGATTTCAAACCAAAGATAGATATTTCATTATCCAAATAGATATTTAATTGCCTAATCATGGCACCTGTGGTTAGAAGTTCAACCTCTAAGCTCAGTGTCCCTACAGCTAAATAAAATTATATGATTTAAACTTTGCATCACTAGCACAGTAATCTTATCTAAAAGTTCTCAACTTCTTTAATTATTTAACTTGAATGCATAAAGAAAAAGTAGTCATATGATTATAGTCAATAATTTGATTATTTTATCAAAGAATAAGACTGGCTATGGTCCCTCTTAAAATCCAAAATAAGTTATTTATATGATTAGTTTCGTCACACAAATTGGACACGTTCTTGAAGTAATCTGACATTCATCCAAGCAGTTTTCCCGAATCCAACAGTTTAGTATTTGAAGCCCTTTTTATCTGATCGACAAAATTCATTGTATCGATGAATAAAGCGGTCCAATCGAGCAAGATTGAATACTCTAAAATAAAAAATATTCAATTTTGTATTAATATATCTTGACAAAATAGAAGTAAATTCCCCAAAAACAAACAAGAAAAAATTATATAAACATCAGTTTTACTATATCGATTTCATTATTTTTTTCATATTTTATTATTTATAGTTACACAATTGTTAATTTCATTTACTTCTTTATAATACCTTTGTTTTATTTATTTCTTTGAGAATAAAAGTTTTTTTTTCACTATTTAAAAATAGAGTAAAAAATACATACATACCATTATCATTAATGATTGAGCAAGAGAAATAAATGTCTGTACTGCAGGGGTAATACAGCATAGAAAACATTTAAAAAAAAAAAATGTAAACAGAGAAATTAATATTGGAAGTCACTATTTGATGCCCGGAAATAAATCAGAACACTTCTCGTTTTAAACTTGACAATTTTAATCTTAACAAGGCTAGAATGTGTTAATACATACCGCTGTATTTGAAAATGTTGGTAAACATTTAGTGATGATTAATCAATCCATATTTTTAGACGCATATTAAATCATATACGTCTAAAAATGCGGAACATTACTGAAATCAATTGAAATTAAATGAAATCACTTTTAAACCACAAACAATTTCGATTATTTTTGTCCACGCCTCTTTGAGTGGATAGGCTTTGTACTGCCATCCGTAACTCATATGGACAGTGCGTTGCTAAAAGAAAATGCCATATTACACTTTTAAAAATCCAGTAAAACTTGAAAAGTTGGAATAGTATGTCCAATTGGAATAATCCAATTTTCTGTCATAAGAAGCATCCTAACTAGTGTCTCGATTGTTTAAAAACCAATAACTTCTAGGTTCGTTTTGTTAAAATAGTAAAAGACAAACAAAATTCCTAGAGATATTATTGGAAGAGAAATCCATAATATAGGAAGAGGCCTGACTACCGGTGACAGAAGGGAGTAAGTTATGTTGGCTGGCCTGGTTCTGGAGCAACAACCACAAACAGGAGAGCATATGGAATTGGTAAACATGAGCCCTCGTCTCTACAGCTCTACATAACTACACAACAATAGATCAGCTGCATATTTCCACGCTCATTCTCTCTTCCATCTGTTCTCATTAACATCTGATTTAGGTACCCTTCAGCCGAGTGTACCTCGTTCGGCTAAGTGGTCACATGTTTACGTCGCTCTGTTTCGACTAGATTCATTGCAGCTGTTGGAATTGTTTATTCCATCGCATTGTTCAACGTCATGTTCCCAATGGTCACATTGTTGAAGCAAAACAATCCCGTTGTCATTAATTTATTTTACCCTGGAGATAGAATCAAGTGCTTGTCAACAGAAGTACCAAAATACATTCAAATTGTCTTTAAATTCCTTTTTTTCTGAGAGGCGAACAAGCTTCTTTTTTCCCTAAACATAAAAAAATCCAAATTTCTTTTATCACGTTATACTTAACAAAAATCACCTATTGAGGTTGTACTTAGGTATAACGTGATATACTAGTCCGAATTTGTTTTTCAAATACTCATCAATCATATCTAGGAGAACATTTATATATATATATATATATATATATATATATATATATATATATATATATATATATATATATAGTTTGAAGATGTTGCTATACAAAAACAAAAACTTCTTTTCTTGCTTAAAAATCTGTTTTATTTAAATCCCCAACGCGTTTCATGCTTATTAAGGGGTTCCTTTCTACCTAAAATTACAACTTCAAATTTATGTTAATTCTGAACACTCTCTACTTACATCCATCCCTTATTTTTATAATTTCTATTACCTCACTTTTATGTTCAACATCTTCTTGCTAAACCAGCATTCTCAAACTTTGTACACGTTTACCGTCAATTTTTAAAACCAGTTTTGTAAATTTCAATAGAGTACATGTACATTGGTTGCATAACAACAGAGTGTGTTCTAAATTAACAAAAACTGGAGATTGCAATTTTAAATGGAAATGAACCCCTTGATAAGGAGCTAGAGAGAGATCGAAACGCGTTAGGAATTTAAATAAAACAGATATTCTAAGTTTTCGTTCATTAACCCGGTATGGCTACACTTTCAAACAATTTAAGTAGAGGATCATATATATATATATATATATATATATATATATATATATATATATATAAATAAGGGAAAAGTGAAAAATTCTTGATAAAAAAAGTGTTGCAGTTATAATGAAGAGTAGAAGTGGAATATCGATAGGATAAATAAACGACCGGAAGACATACAAAATGTATACCCAAGAATCCCCTATTATTTAAGATTTATTTTCATTAAAAACTAATTAGAAAATGAGTTCATTAATGACATTGATTTAGTCGGTAGAGTGAGGAGAAACGGAGACTGATTTCCCTAAGTAATCTCTAATCCTCCTTAAGAATAAAATTAATCCTCCAAAGAATATAAATTCGTTAAAATTACTTCCTCAATTTATAATAGTAAGAAATCGGCTATTAGCCAGTTCATAATAAAATTTACAAGTTAATTGCATTAAAAGAAAAATTATCAGCTGAAGAGCGGTGGGTATAAGAGGAAATTTTGTTCATTCTCTTAAATTAATAAAGAAACCAAAATATTTTACAGGCAATATTTTTTTTTATCCAATGAGAGTGTAATATCTAATTACTAACAGATGTTCGGCCTCTTCTCTGGGGAGCCAAAATGATAGCTTAGAGTTATAATAATAGTTGTTTATCGTTACAATTGTTCTTCATGCATATATCACTATGCTGATTAAATATAAGTCTAGCAAATTAATTCAGCTACTATGAACTTGATTGAAGTCTAGCATTCTGGTACTTAAATAAAATTTGATGATAGTGTTACATCTATTAGTCATAAATTGTGTTTAATTCATTATTTTTTCTCTCAAAAACAAAAATATATGTAGGACAAATTTACGGTACGGTTAGTAGATTCGTAAACAATTACATATTAATTGGAGGTCCAGATTACCAGTGCCGTTAGCCACTCTACAAAGAATAGAATAAAATTCCTCTATTTTGGGAGATACGAGAATTAAATCATTTATGAAAGCAAATAATTGTGAAAACTATACCTTACTTTGAGCATTGTGTGGCCTAACGCCACATCAAACATCAAGGATAGGCTGGCAAGTATTATGGAAAAGACAGCAGAATCCTAAACATTATATACCCAGAAAATTAATAAACGTCTTCATATTAAGAGCTTTAACACAAATGTGTGCTGTTTGTCCTTGACCTGAAATAACTTTCCATCTAAATTGTATCACTTTTTTTTAATTTTGTATATGCGAAAATTAATACAACGTAAAACAAACGATTAAGATTCCATAATAATATGATATTGTCAAATATTCATGAAGTGTACGTGACTAGCGCATGTTATTACTTAACTGCAGAAACTGCGAGAGTTGGACATATAATACGTTACTTAACTTATAAAATAATAAATAAAAACCGGTTTAGCATGACTTATTTCAACATTTTTTACTTAACTACTTATAAATTAAATAATTCATAGATAGCGAAAAAGCTTTCATAACAAGAATCAATCGATACTTTTAGGAATATTTGTTTCTCTTCAACCAAAACAGATCTTGTTCTCAATTAAAATAATACACATTGTATTGAAGACGTCAAATTTAAACACACTATATACTCAGGTTAGTCAGGGGGCTCAGGTTAGCAATGTGAGCTAAATCGTTGACCTTAATCTCACATGGTAAACCTAGAGTGGCGAGTTCGATTCTTGTCTGGGCAAAGGAAATTACTTAGTGACGAAATTCATTAAATAACATCCTAAGTTCCACCCTGGCTAGAAAAGGGTGGTAACCTGTAGATACCCAATCCCAATTAGCCTGAGTTGCAAAAAGTGGACATTAATAAATAATAAATAAAAAAAATAAATATACACTGTTTGATCATAACAAAAATTAAGATTATAAAAACATCTGCATTTCCAGTGTATTTAAAGATTCTGTTATCTATTATCATAAGTGTCATCAACACTGCCTCATTAATAGAAATGTCTACTCCCACTCTGGCTGAAGGGTGATAACCTGTGAATGGGAGAAAATAATAAGCCTTAGTAACATTAAATCGGTAGTTTTTATTAAGTCCTTAAATGCAACATTTTCTTCGGGCGAACTATAGATAACCAGATTAGTTAACCACCAGAATAACACTTGTTTGGATATTAATTTTTTTTGCAGTAGTTTATGCATGATTTACATTTTTTGTATTTTTATTAAAATTAAATTATTTATTTAAGTCCACTTTTTGTAATTAAGGCTAATTGGGACAGGTTATCTACAGGTAACCATCCTTTTCTATACCAGGGAGGGGGGGACTAAGGATTTTATTTAATGAAGTAGGTCACTAGATAAATTCCATCACCCAGGCGGGAATCGAACTCACCACTTTAGGATTACAATATTATATAAAGGATATTTTTATTATTATTACTTACATACTATGACGAGTTCGATTTCCTCCTGGGAAATAGGAATTTATTTAGTGTCGAACTCATTAAATGAAATCTTTAGTCCCACCCTGATTATAAAAACCCTTAGATAACCCGTCCCAATCAGCCGTAGTAGCAAAAAGTGGACGTTATAAATAATAATTATATTATATACATTATTCTCAAGTTTTTTCTGGCCTATATCGAAAAGGATAGAGAAATATAAGTGCTGGGAGTGTATTTGATTAGTTCATTCCACCCTGCTTTGTTTTTGTATGTATCCTAAAGTGAAGATTAGCCGAGTCGCGAGCAATGACATTTTCAGTAAGTCCAGAATAATAAAATTCTAGCAATGACAGTAAAATATAGCCGCCTTTTTTTATTTCATTTTATTTATATCAAAGATGGTCTCCTTCGAAATTTCGTATTCCCTCTTTACATTAATTCACAGTTCCAGGAAGGGCTGAATCTATTTTCATCCTGATAAAAACACAGGTGGTGGGAAACAACCCTTGTCTGCTCTACATTTCATGGATTACCCACTATAAATATGGTTTTGCCCTCAGTACATATAAGGAATTGAATTACTTACATCTGAAGGAAAATAAAGACAGTGTCGATTATCTTTGGCTGGCCAAGCTAATTTTGCTGACTTCTAGCGAGACCAATTTCCTATTGAGAAACAAAGGCAATGCGTCTGTTGGACTCGCATTGATTTTTTAGCCCAGATCACGTGGAGTCACTATTATACGTATTTCTTTCAGTTTGTGTTCCTTGGTTGTCATTAGCCCATAAAGGAAGCCATGTTTTTCAGGGCCTTGTGAAACTATAACCAGGCTTTGCTCTATTGAGTTATATTTTAGTGAGGTTTAAAGGGCGATATACTTTTGTATATGGTGCATCATATTCTACCTGAAATTATAAGGAATTCCTCAACCTTAGAATAAGATAAAATATGGGGAAAGAGGAAAACAGAGAGAAGAAATGCTTATTTAAAAAAGAAGAAAAACATTACTAAAAACAAATATATTTATGCACACATATTCATATATGTACTTATACTTTTCTAAGTAATATGGTTTTCTTATTTATTTTTCGTGGCTGAAGTTATCCATGTGAGTTAAAACGTTGGCTTTTATCTCACATGGTAAGCAAATAATGTTTATTACCACCTACGCAACACTGCATATTGCTGGAAAGAGAGAGGTGGACAATAATGTTAAAATCCACATATTTTAGGCCATTTACCTACCTACCCTGATATATGGCAGCGAAAGCTGGGTCCTACGGGACAAACACTGGAGCCGAGTAACAGCCGCAGAAATGAAGTACCTCAGGAGGCTTGCCGGTCGGACCCGGAGGGATCAGATCAGGAACCGGCGGATTGGAGAGGACTTGGGAGTCTCAGCAGTCAAAGAGTCTGTTCAAAAGGAACAGCTGAGATGGTTTGGCCACCTATGCCGTATGCATGAAGACCGGGACCCTAGGAAGTTCTTTGAGGCCAGACCGACGGGAAGGCAACCTCGTGGCAGGCCGAGAATTACATGGGCAGAATACATCTCCAGGTTTGGACAGAACAGAGGGAAGCATCTGAATGCCATGAGACTCTGGCCAGGGACTGTGATGCATGGCTGTCCTGGACTGAGACACCTCCACGCTGAAAGGCACAAAGGAGGTACCAAAAGAAGAAGAAGGTAATCCTAGAGTGGCGAGTTCGATTCCCGCCTGAGCAAATAGGAATTTATTTGCGATGAACTCATTAAATAAAATCCTTAGTCCTACACTGACTAGAAGAAGGTGATAATCTGTAGGTAACACGCCCCAATGTAGAATGAAGTGGACGTTATTAAAAAAGTTATTTTTCATTTATATTTTTTTATTGGAAAATTGATGTAAGGTGAAATACGAATGTAATAATAAGCCCCCGTCCATTTTGTTTTCAATTAATGGAGAACTTGAATTGATGAAGTTACAATTTTTCACGCCGATCATTTAAATTCGAACTCTCATTTAAGAGTCATTATAAATGATTTTAGTTTGATTTTAAAGTTGTGCTCGTAAAATGGAGCGGTGTCCCCCGCTGACAAACTCTCGCCCAGCCCGACGCCAATTTAAACTTTTTATCGCTGGGGAGGGTCAGCGAAGTTTCGCATCGTAAAACTACCGCAGTCTCTTCAATTTTTTCCCCGTTCAGAGTCCTTTATTGGGAGCAGTGAACCCCACCGTGCCCGGTAATAAATGTACAGGACTGTCCGAGGCGGCAGAGAGAGAGAGGATTTTACGCTAGAATATCTCCAATAATTTGAAAGGAGTTTCAAAACAGGAAAAAATATACCCACGGGAGCCTTGTTTTCGCTTAGAAATGTTTTTCAAATACCGCCTTTTTTATTGGTAAATTCAATATTTCAGGTAATCTCCTAGGTACTTTATTTTTTTTTTCATTGAATATATCTATAAAATGGGTTGAGAGTATTTTATTCTGATTAATTAAAAACAAAATTCTACAATTATATAAATTCAGATTTTGTTTTTATTATACTCGTATATTCTAATGCAATTAAGCCTGCTAAATGCCTCGTAAAAAACATACAATTCAAGTAATAATGGGAGTCAAAATATTAACCTGTTAATTAGGATAACTTAATAAAAAGTCCGTCACGCAGGGGCTGCGTTAACTAAGAATATTTCCCACTTGCGCCACGTATTTGAATTTATTTCAAAAAGTATAAGTTCAATTACAACAATTATTGGTGTTTAAGCTTCAAATAAAGTGTTTCATTATATAACAGCTTATTGTTAGTATGACATGAGTAGGAGTGGGGGTTTACGGAGTGCTGAAAACTATAGAATCCAAATATCACGGTTAATATTCATTATTGAAAAAATATGTATATAACAACATTTAAAGGCAATTAAATTTACAATAATATTGTCTCTATCCCTTTTTTTCGATCTGACGTTAAATAACGAAGATATTTCGCGTGTTCGAAATTTTTCCACTCTAACCCTCCCCCCTCTCCCTCGTCTGACTACAGCTTTTAACGAATTTGATCTTTCTTTTTACATGTATGATTAACACTTAAGTATGGAGTTTGGTAACGATAAGGCAAAAATTGCGGCCGCTAACGTGGTAACAGATATATATATATATATATATATATATATATATATATATATATATATATATATATATATATATATATATATATAATTATGAACGGACCTTATTCTCGTCATCTCCTAGGTAGGATCGATGGGCATTTGAAAAAAGGTTTCAAAAATCGCGTCATGAGTCAAAAACAGCCTCAATAGCTGATTTCCCGTATGGGAAATCTGCGCTAAAACGTATGAAATGGTTGCTTTTGCAATAAGAAAGTACTTGTTGTGGTATTTATAAGTACGCCGGATGGAATTCTTCCTTCATTTGTGAGTACAGCTTTCTACTGTTGTTAGTTATCCTCATTATGTAAAAGGTAAAGGGAAACCAGTACATGTCTTTGTGAACTTCCTTTTCCGCCAATCTTAGTGCATCATTCTTCATAGAATCAATATGTAGACTTAACGGGCAGAAATAGTAATACAAGTCGGTTGCGAATTTTTGAATGCCAGACCATAATTATAATGTAAATTCAAGTGGCTGTTTCCAAAATTTGAGAAACTGATAGGTACATGCCTGTTTAGAAATATTAATTTTGGCTTACAGAAGCAATGACGAAAGAAATCAAAACTGTAAATCAAAAAGCATAAAATCAATTACACGAAGTTATGTGCAATATTCTTGATTTCGTAAAAGAAAAATGATTTATAGCTACGCTCCTCTTTAAAATGCAAAATAACTGCAGAAGGAACCTTGTTAAAACTTGTCTTTAGAAAGATCACATCAATATTTCCAACGGGAGAGAATCTTTTATAACGAACTTCATAAAGTGAGTATTTAGTCTTGTTAGCATTCAAACTTTATCATCTTCTTTATTTTCCTGTTGGTAGCTGGTTTTGCTACGATATTACAAAATATAACGCCAACCAACTCAGAGAAATAAGAACATACAAAACTCCGACACAAAGGCAGTCCAGTGAAAATTATTATATCACCTCATGTAATGATTATAATACTTCAATTATATTTCACCTTGATAAAAATGGCCTCATTGAGTAGAAAGAAACACGTTTACTCGGGGTTCCTAGAGCATGTTGTTTTCCACAAGGGCCTTAATAAGCTCATCATTTTCTTCGTCCGTTTCTGTTGATCGTCCATAACCTTATAGTGTGCGTCATATTCCCATTTATATTTTCTCATTCATTCTCAATTACTTAGGATTTCCTTGCATTTGTGTAGCCCCTCCTGTTCAAGACTGTATAACTGCTGGAGGTGCGACACTAATGATAAAATTAATTAAACTACGAATAACTGGGATGCTGCTTGGTCAGCTGCCAATAATCAACTGGTTTTATTCTTTAAAAGTTCGTCACGCAGGGGCTACGTAAACAAAACAGACTTCCCGCGTGAAGTTTAACAATAGATAAATCTATATGCCGGTAACACAACACCACCGTGAATAAATACAAACGATAAGAAACTTCCCAACGGAAAGCATCAGAAATGTAAAAAAAACAGTTCTGCCAACTTCTTACCGGAAAGAAAAAAATTACTGAATTTATTTAAATATTATGCACTTTATCTGAATATAACGTATTAATTTGTTTTTGAAAACTATTTGCAGTATCTACTACTGTAATTTATAGTGAAACAAAATAATTTTTATCTCAATCAATCAAATTTAAGTAGTCAAGAAACTTAAGAAGGGGGGGGGGGTCACCAGAACATATTTGCATTTATATCGTATAATAAATGTCTCTTGAAAACAATATCTGGTATTTAAGCTTCGAATAATGTGGTTTATTACATAACCGAGTATTGCTTATGTAACATGAGTAGAAGTGGGGGTTTGCTGAAGGCGGAAAAATGAAAAATGCAAATATCTCGGTTAATATTCAAGATAGGGAATAAGTGTATATAGCAATATTTATATAACATTTAATTTTCTATAAAATTGATCCTATACGTTGTTTCGATCCCACACATAGTAACGGAGATATTTCGAATTTTCAAAATCGCCCTCTTAACCCCTCCTTCCAATGGTCTGATTTCAGCCGTTAACGAACTTGATATTTCTTTTTACATAAAACGACTAAATATCGAGTTTGGTAACGATCGAACAATAATTGCGACCTCTAGTGCGGTAATAGTCAAATATATATATATATATATATATATATATATATATATATATATATATATATATATATATATATATATATGTGTGTGTGTGTGTGTGTGTGTGTGTGTATCATCATCTCCTAGGTAGGATCGATGGAGATTTAAAGAAAAATTTCGAAAATCGCGTCGTGTGTACGATCTCAATAGCTGATTTCCCTTAAGGGAATTCTGCTGAAACATGTGGTGAAAGGACCAAAAACAGCTGATCTGGTTTAATTAAAATCAGGTAATTTCCTACCCAAATTTGGGAAACTAATTAAAAAATAAAATCTTTTTCCCGATTTCATGTATACCGTTAGGGAATGGTAGATAATCATTTCATGGTAAGAATCCAGTGGTAAAAACATTAGACTGTCCCAAACAGAATATTTTAGGAGAGTCTTTTTATTGTCAAAACGGCAATAAGCCACTGGAAGTATGTTGCTAGAAAGCTTATGATGTTTGTAAACCAATCAAACAGAAAGCATTGGAATGCTTGAAACTGTGTTTACATATTATGTATGGATACGTATATGTAAACTAAATGTATTGCAATTCCGAGGAACATGAGGATTTTGCAGCCATTCCAAAATGCTGCTCTAATTAAGTTGAAGTTCAATCAATGGTTGTATATTGGGTGTGTTATATATGGAATTTTAGTCTAATAAATAAATATTACTAAGAAACCATATTCACTTTTTAGCGGTAGGCAAAATATTGCACTGTGATTTGAAGGTTCCTAACAATTTGTACTACCCTTATAAAAATATCGTATTGCTATTTCCGAATAAGGGCCAATTTATTTCTTATACTTTATGTCTCTTCTTTAAGTGATTTATTAAGTTTTTAACGTTTTTGTGCTGGAATCAATTGTGTAATGGTGTTTCCTATGCAATTGTTGCTAGTCTTTGTTTAATTTATTATTTATAGTTTGTTTAAATTCTGCTACCGTACCTTGAAGTACTGACATATAAAGTAACTTCACAGCAGAATTACAAGCCATCCTTCTTGTACTGCAACAACTTACTAACAACATTTATGTTTTAATGACTCCTACAGTGTTATACAATCAATACTTGACCCCTGCTCAACCCATCCATTCAAGAGACTGCTCCAGGAATTACAAACTTAAATGATTAGGTAGCTATCCATTGGGTACAGAGCATTCAGACATCAAGGAAAATATATTGGCTAATGGACACGGACAATAAGAAATTGAACATGACGTATTACATTCTGATCACATTACACCACACGATGGCATTAAACTTGTAAAATGAGAGGTCAACATAAAATGGTAAGTGGCGTCAGACACACACGTAACTAAATGACATAAAAGACACTCTTGGTGACTAACTGTCAAATAATCAGAATACTAGAAGAGAAGTTATTCTTGCTCGTTTCAGACATGGCCATTCACAGAGAACACACCAACACCCCGTTACTATGATTGAACAATTACGTTCACTGTGTAATACGGCATTAACTAAACACTTACTTACAGACTACTGACTAATTACTGACAGGGACTTACCTACTAACTACTATACGTCATCAGCCCATACAAAGCCACTATAATGAAACATGTGTTTATTTTTTATTTTTTTTACAATTTGTATTATAGAAATGTGTTTTTATTAATTATTATTAATATTTACGTATTAATTATTTTTTTAAAAGTCGAAAACTATTTTAACTTTTATTACTATGTAATTAGTTTTTTTGTAAATACTCTTTTATCATGTAAATATTACTAATTGTATTTGGTATTGTTGTTTTTTCGTTGTGTTTTAATTTTTGTCTAATATCGCTCTGTTTGCGTATTTGCATTTAATATTTTTTTATTTTGCTTTTTTGTTCAATATGATACGTTTTCGTTCTGAAGGTAGCGTTTTTTTCAATATGCTGCGTTTTTGTTCTATAGGTTGTGATTTTGTTTTGTAGGTAGCGTTTATGTTCTATATGCTGCGTTTTTGTTCTATATGTTGCGTTTTTGTTCTATATTTTGCGTTTTGTTTTACATGTTATGATTTTGTTCTCTATTTTTCGATTTTCTTCTATATGCTGTGTTTTTTTTCTGCATGTTGCGTTTTTGTTCTAAATGCTGCGTTTTTATTTTAAATGTTGGGTTTTTGTTCTATATTTTGCGTTTTGTTTTACATGTTATGATTTTGTTCTCTATTTTTCGATTTTCTTCTATATGCTGTGTTTTTGTTGCGTTTTTGTTCTAAATGTTGTAATTCTATATTTTGCGTTTTGTTTTACATGTTATGATTTTGTTCTCTATTTTTCGATTTTCTTCTATATGCTGTGTTTTTTTTCTGCATGTTGCGTTTTTGTTCTAAATGCT
The DNA here is from genome assembly GCA_019009955.1 of Riptortus pedestris. Taxonomy (NCBI): domain Eukaryota; kingdom Metazoa; phylum Arthropoda; class Insecta; order Hemiptera; family Alydidae; genus Riptortus; species Riptortus pedestris. Next base: position 63,865,575 of record CM032228.1, read on the forward strand.
GCGTTTTTATTTTAAATGTTGGGTTTTTGTTCTATATGCTGCATTTTGTTCTGCATGTTGCGTTATATGTTCTATATTTTTGCGTTTTGGTTTACATGTTATGATTTTGTTCTCTATTTTTCGATTTTCTTCTATATGCTGTGTTTTGTTTCTGCATGTTGCGTTTTTGTTCTAAATGTTGTAATTTTGTTCTGTATGTTTCGATTTTGTCTATATGCTGCGTTTTTGTTTTGAATGTTGGGTTTTTGTTCTATATGCTGCATTTTTGTTCTGCATGTTGCGTTATTGTTCTATATTTTGCGTTTTGTTTTACATGTTATGATTTTGTTCTCTATTTTTCGATTTTCTTCTATATGCTGTGTTTTGTTTCTGCATGTTGCGTTTTTGTTCTAAATGTTGTAATTTTGTTCTGTATGTTTCGATTTTGTCTATATGCTGCGTTTTTGTTTTGAATGTTGGGTTTTTGTTCTATATGCTGCATTTTTGTTCTGCATGTTGCGTTATTGTTCTATATTTTGCGTTTTGTTTTACATGTTATGATTTTGTTCTCTATTTTTCGATTTTCTTCTATATGCTGTGTTTTGTTTCTGCATGTTGCGTTTTTGTTCTAAATGTTGTAATTTTGTTCTGTATGTTTTCGATTTTGTCTATATGCTGCGTTTTTGTTTTGATGTTGGGTTTTTGTTCTATATGCTGCATTTTTGTTCTGAATGTTGCGTTATGTTTATATTTTGCGTTTTTGTTTTACATGTTATGATTTTTGTTCTCTATTTTTTCGATTTTCTTCTATATGCTGTGTTTTGTTTCTGCATGTTGCGTTTTTGTTCTAAATGTTGTAATTTTGTTCTGTATGTTTTGATATGTTTCTATATGCTGCGTTTTTGTTTTAAATGTTGGGGTTTTTGTTCTATATTTGTGTTCTAATTGCGTTATTGTTCTATATTTTGCGTTTTGTTTTACATGTTATGATTTTGTTCTCTATTTTTCGATTTTCTTCTATATGCTGTGTTTTGTTTCTGCATGTTGCGTTTTTGTTCTAAATGTTGTAATTTTGTTCTGTATGTTTTGACTATGTTCTATATGCTGCGTTTTTATTTTAAATGTTGGGTTTTTGTTCTATATTTTGCGTTATTGTTTTATATTTTGCGTTTTGTTTTACATGTTATGATTTTGTTCTCTATTTTTCGATTTTCTTCTATGTGCTGTGTTTTGTTTCTGCATGTTGCGTTTTTGTTCTAAATGTTGTAATTTTGTTCTGTATGTTTCGATTTTGTCTATATGCTGCGTTTTTGTTTTGAATGTTGGGTTTTTGTTCTATATGCTGCATTTTTGTTCTATATGCTGCGTTATTGTTCTATATTTTGCGTTTTGTTTTACATGTTATGATTTTGTTCTCTATTTTTCGATTTTCTTCTATATGCTGTGTTTTTTTTCTGCATGTTGCGTTTTTGTTCTAAATGTTGTAATTTTGTTCTGTATGTTTTGACTATGTTCTATATGCTGCGTTTTTATTTTAAATGTTGGGTTTTTGTTCTATATTTTGCGTTATTGTTTTATATTTTGCGTTTTGTTTTACATGTTATGATTTTGTTCTCTATTTTTCGATTTTCTTCTATATGCTGTGTTTTTTTTCTGCATGTTGCGTTTTTGTTCTAAATGTTGTAATTTTGTTCTGTATGTTTTGACTATGTTCTATATGCTGCGTTTTTATTTTAAATGTTGGGTTTTTGTTCTATATTTGCGTTATTGTTTTATATTTTGCGTTTTGTTTTCATGTTATGATTTGTATTTTGATTTTCTAGTTTTTTTCTGCATGTTGCTTTTGTTCTAAATGTTTTTGTGTTTTGAATGTTGAGTTTTTGTTCTATATTTTGCGTTATGTGCTCTATATGTTTTACATGTTATGATTCGTTCTCTATTTTTGATTTTCTTCTATATGCTGTGTTTTGTTCTGCATGTTGCGTTTTTGTTCTAAATGTTGTAATTTTGTTCTGGATGTTTCATTTTGTCTATATGCTGCGTTTTTGTTTTGGATGTTGGTTTTTGTTCTATGCTATTTTGTTCTGCATGTTGCGTTATTGTTTTATATTTTGCGTTTTGTTTTACATGTTATGATTTTGTTCTCTATTTTTCGATTTTCTTCTATATGCTGTATTTTTTTTCTGCATGTTGCGTTTTTGTTCTAAATGTTGTAATTTTGTTCTGTATATGCTGCGTTTTTGTTTTGAATGTTGGGTTTTTGTTTTGTTCTATATTTTGCGTTTTGTTTTACATGTTATGATTTTGTTCTCTATTTTTCGATTTTCTTCTATATGCTGTGTTTTTTTTCTGCATGTTGCGTTTTTGTTCTAAATGTTGTATGTTGGGTTTTTGTTCAATATTTTGCGTTTTGTTTTACATGTTATGATTTTGTTCTCTATTTTTCGATTTTCTTCTATATGCTGTGTTTTTTTTCTGCATGTTGCGTTTTTGTTCTAAATGCTGCGTTTTTATTTTAAATGTTGGGTTTTTGTTCTATATTTTGCGTTTTTGTTCTATATGTTGCGTTTTTGTATTCTTCTATTGGTAGTTGCATTTTTTTTCTCTTTTCTAAATTTAAATGAGCAACATCCCCATAACGTTAAGTGGCGAAGCTCTTAAAAGAAAAATAAATAAGTATTTAATATAATATCCAAATGACACATATTTGCAATGAAATTTAACTGTACATTAAAGCATTAAACTTCAAATTTAAGAAGTATAAATGCTTTATTGTATTATTCCATTGGAGAAATGATAACTGTGTTTTTACTACTAATGTAAATTTTTTATCATATGTTTTAGAATAATGCGACTTTAACTTATTTGCGATCCTTCGAGACGTTTCTTGGTGAATGTTGAATTACATTCAGTTTCATTCTTTACACATGGAAATTACATAGTTTATTAATTTATTGAACATTTGTAAACTATAAGTTTGAAATTTATTTACAATAGAGATGAATAATGGGCATAAATTATTTAAGTTTCCTTCATATGTAATTTAAATAATCTTCCAATGAAATCCTTGTCAGTGAACCTAAACAAAATAATGCAGAACAATAAATCTATAATTAAAAATGCCCCTCCATAATTGTGAATCTAATTTATCTCGCAATGTAGAAATCCTACTTCCAGTTTCTCCTGCATCAGCCATAATTTAGAATACAAATTCCTTTCTCTGGTTTATCCGACATGAAATAATTAGTAGACATCCTATTTAAAACACTCTGCAAAATTAAGCCATTACCTATTCAGTATCCGAACTCTCTCAAATCCTAAGAATATTCAATCATTGGAGATTTTTCTTTTCCCTCAAGAGCAAAGGCTTTGGAAGAGCTTTCATTGTTCGAACCGGTCAATAGAATTTAATTCAACTCAACACTAAACCTCTTCCGAAGGGTCAGCGCATATAAATAACCTTCTGCTCTATTTAAAGTTGTTTTGTATTTGCTTTTAAGGAAATTGTTATACTTAAAGTTGCTCTTAAGATGATTTTTGTTTTTCATGTTAACCATTGTCTCCAAACTCGAAGCAAAGTTTAAAAAAAATAGCGTACTCACAGGAAGCCATATTTATCCAATCCACTCCATCCTCTTTCAATGTTTTAATATTAAATAGAGTATTCAAATGAAAAATAGTAAAAAAATTAGAGCTCGCCAAATAAAGCAGAATGAAAACTAATAACTGAAAAGAATGACGAATGTTAAGCTCTTGGAATAGTTTTAACAGTGTGGACGTTTTATCTAAGTGTTTCATGCCGTACGGCCATATTAGAATATTTTTTACACCAACTTGAACCCAAACCCCCATCACAGAACAAGAAAAGAAGATAACGAACCTACATTTGTGAATGTGTCAATTGAAAAGGGATTTAGTGAATCTTATCCCCAACAACCAAATAGAAACTTGCAAGTGGCTTCGGGATAATGTTCATCACAATAGAATTGGATCATTCACACCATGTTCAGCAGACCTGAAATAATATCACACCTGTCCAAGGAAAAATACTCCTAATGTCACTTCGACATTTAAAATCCTCCTTTTAAGAAAATATTGGGATAAGAGTGCTACTAAAAAGTACCATTATGGGTATTCTCATTTGAGATATTGACTACCTAATTATAGATTTGAATGTTGGTTTGGGCAATCAACTGATTGGTCATAATCCCCAGTAACGATATAAGCTGCAGTTTAAACAAATTATAATCATTAAATAAATAAGAGATACAAGTGATGTCTTTATTTCGTCGATTGGTACTATTAGTAAAGTGTATTGCATGCCTACATTTTTATTGTAAAACAAAATATTCAGAATAACTTTCTTTATACTTGCCTAATCAACACAGACAGGCCTTCTATTCCTCCGACTGTATTATATTCATCTGTTGATGAACAGTTTCCTGTTTGAAACATTTAGTTCTATGAATATATCGCCAGATTCCGGTGAGGCCTTTCTACTTAATCCAAGAACTACCCTGAACTATTAGCAGATTTCCCTTAAGGGAAATCAGCTATTGAGATTGTACTCATGACGCAATTTTCGAAACATTTCTTCAAATCTCTGGATTTGTGCTGGTTGATGGAGGTCCATCGTCAACGGAAGGATCAAAAAGGTCAAACACCTCCAATCTTAATACTTCGTTATTACAGGCAAAGTACTTTCGGGGCGAACCGTCCCATCATCAGTGCTCTGTGGCACAACATTTATACTTACAAAAACATGTAATATATATGAATAAATAAATAAATAAATGTAAAAGTCAACAAAGGTAGTCGAATATTAAAAACATTTAAAAAACAAACAAATATATAAAACGCAACACTTATGACTAAAACGTTACAAATAAATATTAAAAGCAACAAATAACAAAATAAAATAACTAGGAGATGGAGAAGGAACTGACCTAGAGTTGGTCCCTATTGAGCCGACATCTCCGGCGAGACTGGGAGCTTACTCGGGCCAGGGCAGCTACTGCAGAGGACGGAACATGCCTGAGCACGCCACCCTCCCCCCTAATATTAATATTCTTATCCTCCAGCATGTCCATCCTGATCCATAGCTGCTCTACTATATCCATTTTCTTCCCTTTGCCAAGGTGGTCGAGCACCTCGAACTCAACGGTATTTGCTTCATGGCCCTCATTTATCATATGTTTACGTACCTCCGATGTCTTGGTGGAAAGGTGCTCTTTTAATCTGCTCCTTAGCTTCCTTCCACTTTGCCCCACATATGAGCTTCCGCTCCTCACCAACGCTGTGAACGGCTGTAGGCGATCTTTAATAAAGCCATTATGGATAGAGATATCTGGAGGAATTAGCTACATACTGGAATATAAATGACTTCTATATATATATATATATATATATATATATATATATATTTAAATATATATATATATATATATATATATACATATATATTTGCATCTCGTTTAGATCCTGCGAAATGTGTAGGTATGTATTGTATTTCCGTTACTGCCAGCCAACCGTCTCCCATTTCACACCTCGGCACGTTAAATTACCTAGACCTGCCTACGTATGTTTTCCATGCATCTCATTTGTGTACCAAGCTAAGAGAAAAATTTCTATTAAAAGAGAGCTTGTGTGTTTTTCAAGTCTTAGTGGTTGGGGTAACAGAGAACCTTTAAGATCAGGAAGGTTAAGCTGGCGTGAGAAAGCGACGAGGATAAGAATGGAGCCCTGACGAATTGCGGGGTTTGGCGGACATTGCACGAGAAAGGTCACGTCAAGGAGTAACTCAAAACTAAATATCACTCTACTCCAAGAGAGGAAAGGCTGTCACGCATGTGCTGCGTAAACTAAGCGGGTTGTCCTCCCTCAAAAGAAGACGCAATTACATAGGCTATGTGGAAATGGAGTTCGGGCTCAAAATGATATACGGATGATATCATATGCCAATCACGAATGACTTTTCATTCCCCGTTACACCAATTGAGAAGTCCTTGTGTAAACAATAACTTGCATTTAATCTGTATATAACAAGTTTCATTTAATCTGTATATAACAAGTTTCTTTTCAACCAATCTATTTAAATAAACACTAAAAAGAATTAATAACATAATAATTCTTCTTAGTGTTTATTTAAGTAGCTTGGTTGAAAATTTATTCTCTCAATGAGTTGAAATGGTTCACATGGTTGAGTGGAACCCCCACCCCTTACCAAAAAAAAAAAGGTTGAGGGGTTTGAAAAATATAAAGTAAAAAATACGTAATAAATGTGTAATAATGTAAAAAATATATGCATATTTATATATAATAAAAGTCGGCCTAGCGTGCGTGTGCCTGGGACTTCCCATGACTGGGGAACTCAAATTCGGTTTGAAGAGTGTTGGGCATTGATAACTGCGAAGTTTTTTGCCCAAAATCAAACAAACGACAACAAGTTTCATGATATATTTGTGAAAATCTCGCGAACAGGAGTTGAAGACCGAATACGAAAAATAAAAAAACATTATTAAGTCCAGTTGCATAAAACTTTAACAACCATGGACGTACATAAATAATATAACTATCTCGGGTTTTCATAACCTTTTTGACATGACTTTTAATAATATGATATTTAGGGATTTCCTAACTGACGTACCTACTTTTTAAGTAAAATAAAATAATGTTTGAGTGAATAGTGTCTCACTGTGAGCGCTAACGGTAAGAAATAAAAGTACGAAAGCATTGTATGAGATCCTAGAATCGAATTACAAAAGATGTAATAACATCAAGGCAATTTCGCTCACACACACGTTATTTATTCAGTCGCCCAGGCTACACTGCTCTAATCAGGTACCTCCTACATCTCCCCTCTATTATTAGTATTGGGTGTTTTATTTTGTGTGGTGAGAAACATTTATAGGAAGGATCTACTACATATTCATGAACAGCAAGATATAGCAATTACATCATGAGTTGCGCAAATTTATATCACCTCTTTATAAATATTGAAGTCTGAAACAGACAGTGAAGTTTGCGGATGAGGGGATATCTGTCCTGGAATACATTAAATTATATTAACAAATCTGGTTACATTATCTTCACAATACTAAAACTATTTGTTCAAATAATTTTCACGTTTTAATTAAATACATTTAAGGGCAAACTGGTATTTCTCATCAATTAATGCTTGGGAGAAAAGAACGGGGGGGGGGGCGTATACATTACTTAGTGCAACCTGTTACTGCCGTTAAAAAAATAACATAGATTTGAATTATTAAGGATAAAATATTAACATAGATTTGAATTAATTTATCCAGGTGAGGTAACTGGTAGATCATGTTGGAAGGAATCGTTGAGCATATCAATATTTCTAAGCACATTACTTGCTTCATACATAGTTTAAATAAAATAAAAGTTACTCTAAATAACAAAGTAAACAACTTTTATTACGTGCACATTTGTCGAAAAACAAATACAAAATGAAATATCGCAAATTTTTCTTTCAGACCTCCCTTATACACCCCCCCATCCCGTAAGAACCTAAAAATTTTAATATAGCTTATGATATAATCATGGAAGAATTAAGACTAATTCACATACCGAATTTTGTTAAGTTTGCTTCAATCGTTTGTCCCATAAAAATTGTTGGCTCCAGCTTGAGTTTTTAGTGTATACCTCATTTATACTTTATTATATTCCAAAAGTGAATATAACAAGAGTTACTTTAAATAACACAATAAACAACTTTTTTTATGTGCATATGTGCCGAAAACCCAATAGGAAACGAAATATAGCTGTTTTTAATTTCAGGCCTCCCTCACAACCTCCCACTCCAGCATGTCCCTAGATAAATGTTGGTACAGCCTCCTTATCACGGAGGGGCTAGTGCTAATTCACATTGTGCTAGTCCACAAAACATTGACTGTTTTGTTTCAAATAAAATTGTTGACTCCCGCTGTAGCTTTTAGCATATAATTCATTTATACTTAGGTATACGGCAAAAGTGTATATTACATAAGTTTCTCTAAATAACAAAATAAATAAACAACTTTTATGATGTGCATATTTGCCCAAAAAGCAATGCGAAGCGAAATATAGCTATTTTTAATTTCAGGCTTTTCTTATAACCCCCACTCCTGTTCGTCTCAGAGACTATTAATATAACCTAAAGTCTAAGTTAGGTTAGTAGTAATAAACATACCAAGTTTCAAAAAATTCAGTTCAACCGTTTCTGCGTGAAAAGGTAACAAACAAACAGACACCAAAGATACAAATTGCAGATATCGTGTCTATGACATGTGGAATGAAAAAGTAACGAGAAATCTCGAAAAAAAAAATCAATGTACAGACATAGGTTTCAATTATATATATATGTGTGTGTGTGTGTGTGTGTGTGTGTGTGTATGTGTGTGTGAGTGTGTGTGTAAATTTTGAACGGACCTCATTTTCGTAAGATTCTCTTTTTGGGTAAATCTGCTAGTATTTTCGTTCTAAGGTTAAGAAAGACGAAAGCAAGCTGATAGTTTAATCACCAAACTGCAGATGCCAATGGTGTACCATTCAGAAAACTTTTTTTTTTCTTTTGTTAAACTCACTGATACACCTGAAGTTATTTCTTCCGGCCGTATAAAACTAGGAAGATGTAAGGGAAAAATACTGAAGTGAGTAAGAGGCCATCAATTTCTAAAAAGTGCCTACTTTGAGATCTAGTAAGTTGGCAGCAAGCCAAGTCTTTTCTTTCCCTTTCCACCGTTATTCAAAGACCTGTCATAGCCGCTTTTGGAGCAGTTGTTCCACTGACAAGGAAGTGAGATCTCATCCAAGTTTTTCAACCGACAAACGCTCATCTTTCACGAATTGTCTTTATTGGGATATTCTCCTTCGATAAAATAATATTTCTCTGACTCAGGGCGAAGAAAAAAGTATGGTACAATATGCCTGGTGAATTTTTTATTAAATAATATCGGTATAAAACTAATCAGCATCAATGAAATACATGAATATTGTGATTATTTTACCCATCGTATATATAATGCCTACCTAATGTGATAGATAAACTGTAAATTATTGATGTGCCAAGAAAATTAAATATTACTTAATATTAATATTGAAGTGGCATGTATTTTTCCGTAACTTACGAAGATATTATAAAGGAGAACCATACGTACAGCTGGGCGTATCGACCCAAAAGTCACATAATGCACTCTCATATCTTGCAATACAATGAGGTACCGACAGTACTATTGATCTGCTAACATTGCCAAATGAATCCACAAGCGCGCCCTGACAGCGAACTCGTGAATTGAAGTTCTCCCTTTGCGGAGATCGAACCTGCAACTAATTTTAACTTCAGCTTACTGAAGGCCTACTTCTTATTTACTTTAGCTAGGCCTTGACCCGCAATGCCACCGGTACCCTCAACAAAAACATGTATATTAGGTTAGACTGGTCACCGCTGGATCACACTATTTTCAAAGTCCTATAACCAAGCAAAATAGTGACATCTTTACGTCAGTTTTCCTGATATAAGGTCATCATCTATTTATCTACTTTATTGACACATAACAATATGACGCCAGTTCTGAAACTTGGTGGAAAGGAAAACATTTTTATTTATTAAATTGCAATATGATCCAATGTTAACAATGGTGGTTTGTAGTTAACAGTGGGTCAAGAATGGGATCACTTTGAAAATGTAAAACTGCAGATTAATTTAGTAAAGGAAGTTTTTATTAACATTTATTTGATTATAGGACAGGTCAATAAGATATTTTTCTGAAAAAAAAAGTATTCTTCCTAAAATAAATAACAGTAGAAGTGGAATCTTTTAATATGGCTGCCGCTTTGTTAAACCACTGATACATGGATCTGGAATAATTTACTTAAGATCTTCTTTTACTAAAGTTATGTCATGATGATCAGGCATAGAAAAATGTGGTGATGTGATTTTCATTCTAATAAAGCATACGATATATTCAGCATCATCATCAAGAGTTACTGTAACTTTAGAAACATAAGAATTTCTCTGTTTTTTGTGCAAAATAAAATCATTTCATATTCGGTATGTTTTGCCTTGTTTGCTATAAGAAGTCTTCTGTTTGAAATTTTTCGTCATTTTCTAATAATTCTAGGGTAAACATATTCAGTCTGGGGAAAACATAAATGATACGGTAATAAAAAAAGTGTACTTACATTAATTAATTATATATTGAAGAACTGATATATACATTTGATCAAAACAGGTGCTAACATAATCACATTAGCTCTTGCACTGGTTTGTTTTGGAAGCTCTGCCCTAAAAGCGCAAAAGGAGTATACTGATACGCATTATACATCTTTAAATGTATATACAATTCACTAAATATACAAGAAATGAACTAGTCGTTGATGAAGAAAGTAAAGGCAATTGTACAACTTTTCAAAAAAAAAAGGAGCCATTAAATGGAAGTTATTCATTATAAAATAAATGGTGGAATGAGCTCATCGATAGCTAACACGACCCGCAGTGGAAACTTAACTGAGCTAATTTCCTAAGTGCTAGTGTAACACACTTGTGAACTCATCTCACCACATATTCTCTATTTCTATGAAAAAAGTCCGTCACGCAGGGGGCTGCGTAAACTAAGCATATTTCTCTCGTGAAGTTTAACAATAGATAAATCTACATACTGCTAACACTTAGTACCACCGTGAATATTAAGTGAATAAATACAAAAAGTAATAAGAAATCTTTCCCCTCTCGACGGGAAGCGTCTCAGATGTAAACAAACAGGTCTGCCAAAGCCTCACGGGAAAGAAAAACAATAACTGAAATATATCAGAATATAACATATTCATTTTATTGAAAACTATGTACTATATATAGTACTGTAATTTATACTGAATCAGAATAATTTTTATCTCAATCAAAAAATTTTAGTAGTTCTTAGAATTTAAGACGGTGGGGGGGGGGGTCACAAGAACACATTTACATCTATCTCGTATAATAAAAGGCCTCTGGAAAACAATATTTGGTATTTAAGCTTCAAATAATGTGGTTTATTATATAAAAGAGTATTGTTTATGTAAAAAGAGTAGAAGTGGGGGTTTACTGAAGGCTAAAAACTGTAAAATACAAATATCTCAGTTAATATTTAAGATAGAGAAAAAATGTATATAACAATATTTATGGTACGCTTAAATTGGAATAAAATTGATTCTATACATTTTTCCGATCCGACTTATAGTAACGGAGATATTTCGAATTTTCAAAATTCTCCCCCTCTAAACCCCCCCCCTCCCCCTGATCCCATTTCAACCGTTAACGAACTTGACCTTTCTTTTTACATGGAACGACTAAATATTGAGTTTAGTAACGATCAAACAAAAATTACGACCACTAGAGCGTTAACAGACAAATATGTAGATATATCTAGTTGTGTGTGTGTGTGTGTGTGTGTGTGTGTGTGTGTGTGTATATATATGTATGTATATATATATATATATAAATATATATATATATAATATGTATGTATATATATATATATATACATATATATATATATATACATATGTACTATATACAGTTTTGAACGGACCTGATTTTCGTCAGTCATCTACTAGGTAGGATCGATGGACATTTGAAGAAAAATTTCGAAAATTGCGCCATGAGTACGACCTCAATAGATGATTTCCCTTAAGGGAAATCTGCTAAAACCGATGAGTAAAAAAGCTTACATCCTTTAAGGTAAAAATTTTAAGGTAAAAGTGATTCACTGTTCCACACCTTACCTTATATATATACACATGCATACACACACACACATATATATATATATATATATATATATATATATATATATATATCCTTACTCCCGTTGGTCCTAGGATATGTGAGGGGCATAGAGAGAGAGGCCCTAGTTTGGATCTGGGCAGAGGTGAATCCATGAAATGCGAGATACAGCCTGTATCTGGAGCCCTATTTTTGCCTTCCCACCTCTGTATTCAATGGGCGCCCCTACACCTAATCTTCTCCTTACAGTCCGACACCATTCCCCTCAGTCCCATCGATTGTCGCTCTACACCAATCCGGCTCAACTTTATTACAATCATCTTCTTAACTTTACGCCCTCTAAAGATTTATCTATCATAAAGTCTTATCACTTCCTCCATTAACACGTTGTGAGCGGGACCCCAAATTCAAATTTCATGCTCATGGCGCAAAAAAAGAAATGTTTTTGTTTTCTTCATATTTTATTTCATTGAGAGAATATCGGAAAAATAGAAAAAATAAAAATTTGGCTATTATTTTCTGAGAAAAAAAATTTAAAGTTAAAATACTTACGTCAAATCTAAGAAATCCAAAGCACGAACTTTTTTGTATTGAAAAAATTGTAAGTTCAAGGCGCAACTCTGTAATGAATTCCATGAAGAAACGAAGTAGAAGCTAAGTGGTGGGGGCTAGTAAAAGAGCTCCAAGATGAGTAAAAGTGCGTAGGAAGGTTGCCCGCCGGCGGGCAATGCGCCTGGGGGGAAAGTACGATTTGCCCGCCGGCGGACACCTTAGCACTCGAAGTGTTAAGCACTAAAAATTTAGCTGTAACCAGTAGCACTTTAGAAGTTAAATGTAAATTGATTATTCAGGAAAGTTAATTCTAGTTGTTAGGGCGTGCGGTTAGCTTTTGCGGTAATAATAATAGAGCTATTTCGGCACCAAAATGTCAGGGCGGGGTAGACATTATTCCCGGGTTTCGGCACCAAAATGTAAAGGCGGGAAGCTTTTTAAAGGCAATAATAAGAGAGCATTAGACTGAAATAAAAGTATTAACGAGATAATTTCCTCATAAGAAAGCATTAGACTGAAATATTTACTATTCTTGTGGAAAGATGAGGGGAAATAATACAGGTCACTATTTGAGTTCTCCAAAGAATCAAGAAGTATATATTGAATAAGCAACATATAATAAACTTTATAGTAGGCAGCTGATTTTATACTTTGAACTTTAATCCTAAAGAATGCTGATTTAGAAACCTACCTTATGTCTAATTGAACCAAAAATTAACATTTATTGGTTTAGAGATTGAAAAGAGAAACAAAGGAAATTTAACTTTATAAAATACTTTAGCGGCAAGCCAATAATATATATACAATATAATGATCGATCGGTCCTATATTATGAGTACTCATTTAATAGTTTGCGTAGATAATGCTAGCATTATAATAAAGAAATAGGTACCTGCGGGAAACAGATACTTTTTATGAGGTGGATTTTTCTTCCGGTGTTGTTTTGTGTTCCCATTGAGATTCTGTCTTCTAGCTGGTGAATACTGGTTGCGGAGACCTTTGTTTTCGATGCAGCGATCCTTTTCTGACACTAGAGTTGCGGGCGGTGAATACTATTCTTTCTTTAGCGGAGCCAACTACCCGTCCTTTCTGACACTAGAGTTGCGGGCGGCGAATACTATTCTTTCTTTAGAGGAGCCAACTACCCGTCCTTTCTGACACTAGAGTTGCGGGCGGTGAATACTATTCTTTCTTTTGCGGAGCCAACTACCCGTCCTTTCTGACACTAGAATTGCGGGCGGTGAATACTATTCTTTCTTTTGCGGAGCCAACTACCCGTCCTTTCTGACACTAGAATTGCGGGCGGTGAATACTATTCTTTCTTTTGCGGAGCCAACTACCCGTCCTTTCTGACACTAGAATTGCGGGTGGTGAATACTATTCTTTCTTTTGCGGAGCCAACTACCCGTCCTTTCTGACACTAGAATTACGGGCGGTGAATACTATTCTTTCTTTTGCGAAGCCAACTACCCGTCCTTTCTGACACTAGAGTTGCGGGTGGTGAATACTATTCTTTCTTTTGCGGAGCCAACTACCCGTCCTTTCGGACACTAGAATTGCGGATGGTGAATACTATTCTTTCTTTTGCGGAGCCAACTTCCCGTCCTTTCTGACACTAGAATTGCGGGCGATGAATACTATTCTTTCTTTTGCGGAGCCAACTACCCGTCCTTTCTGACACTAGAATTGCGGGCGGTGAATACTATTCTTTCTTTTGCGGAGCCAACTACCCGTCCTTTCTGACACTAGAATTGCGGGCGGTGAATACTATTCTTTCTTTTGCGGAGCCAACTACCCGTCCTTTCTGACACTAGAATTGCGGGCGGTGAATACTATTCTTTCTTTTGCGGAGCCAACTACCCGTCCTTTCTGACACTAGAATTGCGGGCGGTGAATACTATTCTTTCTTTTGCGGAGCCAACTACCTGTCCTTTCTCACTCGGGCGAGCGAAACCAACTCTCTGTATCTTTGAAGCGGGGTAAACTTTTACTGTAGCGATAGAAGCGACCCTTGGAGAGAGTCAGAGCCCAACTGAGCGGTTATCTCTGAAGCGGGGTACAATATTACTGTAGCGGTAGAAACGACCCCGGAGAGGGACAAAGCCCAACTCTGGAGCGGAATAGATCCCAACTGTGTATTCCACTAGTTCGATTTCCGCCGTTAACGAATTTGACCATTCTTTTTACATAAAACAATTATATATCGAGTTTGGCAATAACAAGATACACTTTGCGAGCGCTAGAGTAGTAACAAACAAATATAAATATATATATATATACTAGCTCAGATACCCGGCTTCGCCCGGGAATTCATTTGAGCTGGATAGTCATGGTATTTTTTGGCAAGGCTTTACTTTGCACAATATTTTGACATTTACCCTTCCCAGTGTTTAGGGTTAATACCCGTCGTTTCTGTGGATTTGTTAATAATAATAATTTTTTACGTAAGACTTCACTCTCCTCAATATTGTCATATTTCCCGTTTCCTGTGCATTATGCATAGATTTGAATTATTAAGGACAAATATTATAATAACATATTATAATTTGAATTTATTTTTCCAGGTGAGGTACCTGGTAGTTCATATTGAATAGAATTGTTGAGCAAATTCTCTAAATAACAAAATAAACAACTTTTGTTATGAGCATATTTGCCGAAACCCCAATAGGAAACGAAATATCAGTATTTTTAATTTCAGGCCTCCCTTATAACCCCCACTCCTGCCCGTTCCTAGAAATGTATTTCAGGCCTCCCTTATAACCCCCACTCCTGCCCGTTCCTAGAAATGTTAGTATAGCTTAATATAAGGAAGGCGTTAGTCCTAATTCACATACCAAGTTTGGTTTAGTTCGGTTGAGTTTTTTGTGCCAAATAAAATTGTTGATTACCGCTATAATTTTTAGCGTATAACGCATTTACACTTCGGTATACGACGAAAGTGTATATAACAAAAGTTACCCTAAATAACAAAATAAACAACTTTTGTTATGTGCGTATTTACCGAAAAACCAATACGAAACGAAATATCGCTATTTTTAATTTCAGGCCTCCCTTATAACCCCCACTCCAGTTCGTCTCAGAGAAAATTAATATAGCCTAAAGTCTAAGTTGGGTTAGTAGTAATGTACATACCAAGTTTCATAAAATTCGGTTCAGCCGTTTATGCGTGAAAAGGTAACAAACAAACAAACAAACACACACGAAAGAAACAAAATGCAGTTATGGTGTCTATGACATGTGAAACGAAAAGTTATCGTGAAATTTCGCGAAAAAAATCAATGTACAGACAGAGGTTACAATTTTACATATATATAGATATATAGATATATATCAATTTGAACGGAGATCATTTTCTTCATCTACTGGTAGGTATCGATGTGCATTTGAATAAATTTTCAAAAATCGCGTCATGAGTACAAAGTCGAGAGCTGATTTCTCTTAAGGGAAATCTGCTAAAAGAACTCGCTGTAGTTCCACTTTCGAACTTCATAGATCAACTTACCAGGAGGCATCACCTCCTCCCATATACTAATCTCCTCATAATGAGTAATCTGCTACATTCTAGGTCATCCCATGAAAAACAGATTTAAACCATGGGCATATCATGACCTAAAGTACTCACTCTATTATTATTTGTTGTTTTTTATTCATTTTTTTACTCTGCATTAATTGAACTTTAAAACTTTTGAATTATTATTATTTTGGTCTTAATGGTTATAATTTTTTTTTATTTATTTAGTTAATTATTAAAAACTTATTTTTTCTGTCTTTCTTATATTTTGTTAGGAAACATTAAAACTTTATTAGACGGGTACCCAATTCTAAATTGCTACCCTCGTATATATCAACTCATGTTAAACGTCTATAAATGACAAAACTTTGTCGTTAAAAGCTATAATTAAAGGTTGTAACGGAAATTGGCTAATGGTTAATTAAAATGTTTCAATGGGAATGCATAAATTACACATTTATAAGAATTAAATGCAGTGTTACAATATTCTTACACTACCCGCGTTACCCGTTTTTGGCTGGTTGAAATAGAAATGAAATGTATCCCGTGGAAATATAAAGATTGGATGAAGGTAACATCCCGTCGTATTCATCAATAACACAAATACCCAATATTATGTACAGTAAAAGTGCTGCCATTCATTCATATTACCCGACATATAATCAATTAGGCGAATTTATGTTTAGTATTTCTGTAATCCAGGAATTAGTTGATATTACAATCGTTTTCTCACGAAATATAGATATTTGATAATTGGAAAAATTAAATAATCCATGTATCTCCTTCTTATTTTAAGCAAGACGCGTGGAATGCCTATTGGACGAATATTGGTGAATTTATTATCGATCATGTGACCAAATAATTCTAGTTTCCCTTAGCATCGGGGAAAACATTTGAGAAAATTTTGTTCAGGCATTCTCTTGTAATACATAGAACATAGAAACATGTAGGGGGCGTTGATCAAAGTCGGTAGCTGTTACAAACGTTGATTCCCGTCTTTGTCGGTTGAAAGAAAAATGGTTTCCCGAAGAAATCCAATTAAGGTTATTGCAATCCTCCTGGTCCACAATTGTAGAGGAGCATGTTGTAAACCACGTAGACAATATTCATATCCCTGATACATATTAAAACAAAATAGCAATTATATCTAGGCTACCTCTTGGGACACAAATGAATTTTTCTTAGACGGAAGTCAAAATTTGACATTTAGTGACCGAACATGAAAAGTGCTTCGATTTCACAACATGAAAATCCATAAAGCTAAATAACGGGTTAGAACATTAAAATGAATTCTAAACTTAATTCGTTCTTTACAATTTCCTGAAAAAAATCAATAAAGTATGAAATCCCTCATTATAACAATATTCAAACCCTTAATACATATACCAACAAATTTCCAATTGTAATTGGGCATTTTCCGCCATTTGAGGGATTGAAAAACAAACGGACAGACAGACAAGTTTATCAATTTTAGCGTCTTTGTTCATAGAATGGTTTGAAGGTAAAATGAAAAAAAAAAAGAAAGGAACCCCACCGAATTTAGATAGAAAATCAGGAAAACCTTGGTTTTATTTATATAGATTTTAAAGTACAATTATTTATTCTCAGCTGTGGAGGAATATGGACGAAAACTAAATAAAATTGATTTATGAAGCCTCAATAATAAAAGTTTAATACGTTTTATGAAAAGTCTGTTTTCAGTTACAATAATATTTAAGAGAGTAGGATTTTTGTAAGGAAAAACTTAATTTTTCAGTTCCGTTATGATGCAGGGAATTAATCTAAAAGCATGACCTCCCTCACTTTCTTCTTCATATATTTCCTTTACACCAATGTTGTTCGGACCGGCCCACACGATACTTTATTTCTGCTCTGCAGACTTAATAAAGCCAGGCTTTCCCTTTCTACTCTCTCTCTCTCTGAGATCTCTCTCTCTCTCTCTCTCTCTCTCTCTCTCTCTCTCTCTCTCTCTCTCTCTCTCTCTCTCTCTCTCTCTCTCTCTCACACACACACACACACACACACACACACACACACACACACACACAAAATATTATGCCTCTTTCATATTGTTTGGATTAACCACTTTTGTAATCAGCTTATTAAGAACATAATATTGAGTCTCCTCACAATATACATATTTATATTTAATACATTGGGAGAAACCACAACTTTTTATTCTTAATTAATTGATTCACCACCCTCACCACCATCAGAAATAGAAATGAATACTTTATTCTCAATTTTAACTCTGTTATTCAACAACAGTTTCAATTGAGAATATACAAATAGTACTAGATATCTAATAGTTTTATGAGATAAATATCGATGAAATTATCATGACGAGCCAGCTCATTTCACCTATAATAAACCCTCATATGGTACGACTGTATTAAATTAAAATGGCAACAAAATGCTGTAAAATGAATAAGGAAAGTGTAATATGTCAAAATTGAAATTCCTTTAATGAATCTCCCGTGTAACTTTCATATGTACTCTACATTAGTATCAATTTTATTTAATAAACATTATTATTTATTAACGTCCACTTTTTGCAACTTAGGCTAATCGGGACGGGTTATCTACAGATTACCACCCTTTTCTAGCCAGGGTGGGATTTTAGGACGTTATTTAATGAATTTCGTCACTAAATAATTTCCTTTGCCCAGGCAAGAATCGAACGCGCCACTCTAGGTTTTCCATGTGAGATAAAGTTCAACGCTTTAACTCGCATGGCTAACCTGAGCCCCATTTAATAAACAGTCTTTCCACAAAATGTACATTTCTGCAATTGTTTTTCAATTTTACATATTTACTGACGGAGGATTGTAAATGCAATTTTCGTCATATTTGTAGAATTTTGCATTTGCACTCAGGTTGCAGCTTATTTTATTATTAAATACAAATCCTATAGCAGAGATCACCCGATTTACATTAAATCATCCTAAAATATACGAATCCGTTCATAGGAATGTTTCACATTAATTTTTCAAACTCTGTCATATTGGATTCATATGGGGAAATCACTTACATTGTTATTACCCTCTTCCATTGAATAAAACCCTTGAAGTATATAAAGACATATTTAAAATCACTAAGTTGTATTCTTACAGTAGAATATTAGTGATTATCCATCAATGTTAGTTTCGTAATGTATGATGTATTATTGTTATTTATGGCCCAATACTCTAAGACTGAGCAGTATTTGTGCCTTTGTTTGTGTGTGTGTGTGTGTGTGTGTGTGTGTGTGTGTGTGTGTGGTTCGGATATTAAGATATGAATTCGATGTCCAGTTAAATCGGCTAAGAGAGTTATTGGAGGGAGGGGGGGGGGGGGGTTAAAGAGAACAGAAACCCCGGCTAATGTTTTTGTTCCAATTACAATATTCTTTTTATTATAAATGTCCAATTTTCGTTACTACGGCCAATTGGGGCGGGTTATCACAGGTTCCTCCGTTTTCTAGCAGGGGCAAGACGAAGGATTTTATTTAATGAATCCGTCATAAAAAAAATATCTATTTCTCAGTCGGGAATTGAACTCCCGTCTCTAACTTTAGCAAGTGAGATTAAGACCAGCTTTAACTCACATGGCTAACCTGAGTCCCAATATTTTTTATTAAGCATAAAATGTTTTAATCATAATATCAATGTTAAGGTTATTTATTAACGCCCAGTTTTTGCTAACAAGGCTAATCGGGACGGGCTATGTACATGTTACCACCTTTTTTTAGCCATAGTGCGACTACGGATTTTATTTAATGAGTTCGCCACTAAATAAATTTCTGTTGTTCATGCGGGAATCGAAATCGCCATTCTAGGTTTACCGTGTGAGATTTAAGTTAAAACTTTAACTCACTTGGCTAACCTGAGCCTCAATATTTTGTATTATGCTTAAAATAATTTAAGCATAATATCATTCTTATTTTTATTTATTAAAGTCCACGTTTTCCTAACAAGGCTAATTGGAGCCGGTTATCTACAGGTTACCAACCTTTTCTAGCAAGGGAGGGAGTAAGGGAATTATTTAATGAGTTCGAGACTAAATGAATTCCGGTTGTCCAGGAGAGAATACGAACTTGCTACTCTAGGTCTGCCATGTGAGATTTAAGTCAGCGCTTTACTCACATGGCTAACCTGAGAAACAAAAAATGGGAAAAATGACTTTCAAAAGTGAAAAATCATAGAAATCTTCCGAGTTGTATTTGAGTAACAAACGAGCGGACAGACAGGAAAGATTTTTAATTATGTTGACATTGTTTTTAGAAACGTAAACAAATGAACCACGTCGAATTCATATAGAGAATCAGACAAACCTTAGAGTTTTATTTATTTCTTAGAATATGTTATTTATTAACGTCCACTTTGTGATACTATGACTAACATATCTACAGGTTATCACCCTCTTCTGTGTTATATATAGGTTATCACCCTTTTCTAGCCAGGGTAGAACTAAGGATTTTATTTAACGAGTTCGTAGTTAAATAAACTCCTATTAGCCCAGGTGGGAATCGAAATGGCCAATCTAGGTTTACCGTGTTATATTAAAACCAACGTTTTAAAAAACAAGACAATAACAAACATATTGAGCCTGCCAACCTATAGAATGGTTTAGCTGCCAGAATGTTTTGTAGGCTGTGTTGTTGTTAAGGAATGAGAGGCAGAGATAGGAAAGCAGAGAGGGATAGTTGGGCCATTGGTGATGCCCGCATCTCAATCACTATTTTTCTTCTCCTCCAATCCTTCTCTCGGGGCTTCCAGCTAGCTAAAGCAACAATGGCGATTACTCACCAATAATTATTTACACTAGGAATTGCTTAAAAAAGATAGAAAACATATAAAGTTAAACACATACAGATCTCCAAAAAACAATATTTTGTATTTGTAATATATAGAACTTTACATTTGCAATAATATTGATTCTGTACAATTTTTCGGTCCGACGCTCAACAACGGAGATATTTCGAATTTTCGAAATTCTCCCTCCCGCTAGAGCCGCTTCTTGATCTTCATTTCTACATTAAACGTTTAAATATCGAGTTTGTAAACGATCAGGAAAAAAAAATGCGACCGATACACAATTTGGAACGTACCTTATTCTCGTCAACTTCTGGGTAAGAGCATGAACATTTAAAGAAATTGTTCTAAAATCGTGTCACAATGTATGACCTCAAGATCTGATTTCCCCTTAGAGAAATCTGCTAAAACAAATGAACTTGATCTAAATATCATGTTCGGTTAAAATCAAACAAACATTGTGATTAGTAGAACATTATGCATTATATGCATATGTATGTATCTACAAATTTGAATGGACCTCATTTTCGTTATCTCCTGGGTAGGATCGATGAACATTTGAAGAAAAACCCATTATGAGTACAACCTCAATAGCAGGTCTCCCCTAAAGGAAATCTTCTAATAAAAGTTCTGCCACTCAATGATTGCGAATACAAAGTAAATCCCAATAAACAATATCCCTCAGCACAAATTTCATACTCTGTTCCTCCTTTTTTTTTAAAAAAAAAAAAACATTCTATAAATTGTGACTTTATATTCTCAATTGGTACGACTCCATAATCGCATGAGTAGGGGTTTATGAAGTCTTAATACTCAAAAATCCAAATACGTGCATCAATATTTGAGATGCAAAATGTTATATTAAAACGAAAATTAGATAGCTACTCCTCCTGGTAGAATTTATAGTGAACTTTACAAATGTTCACTATAACTGTCACCGACAATGTTTTTAGAGAAACCTAACACTCACAGCAGGCAGTTAGAATAACATACAAAATGCAATTACTGAGAAATGTCCGCGTGAAACGTCATTTTATTTATTTATCTGTGAGAATAGCGCCTCAAAATGAACTTATATTGGGATACATAACACTTTCCCGTTACAATTTTTGTTGAATAAATCAACAAACTGTGAATATAAATAAGTCAGAATGAATGGAATTCCATTATCATTGCAAGGTATGTATGTATCAGTCTACTCTATGTTCATTGAACAACTCTGTTAAATCCTTGTTGAACGAAAATTGTTAGAGTCAATTATCGATAAGTCCCTTTTTTTGAGGATGCTAAATTGTTACACATCCCACTTAAATAATAAAGTCTAGTTGAGGTTATTTAAGAAGATATGTTTTGTGCTCTAATAACAGCCATAAACAAATTACTTATTAAACCTCTATTTTATTAATTATAATCAAATCTACTGAAACTAGACATTCCTAATTATAGGAATTTTATTTTGCACTAAAGTATGCAAAACCTATTCAATTTCATTCAAAAATATAAATAACCCGTCCTTAATCCAAATTTAAATTTTTCAACAACATAAACTTTTCTGAATGAAAATTCTTTAATTTAATCTCAAACAATTTTTACGTATTGGTTTTTATATTTTTTTTTTTGCTATATCGATCACATTCTACTTCATTTTATTTATTATTCTCATATTTTAATTTGTTGGGGCTATTCTTATTAATTTTACTTTTAGTTAAAATCAATTTTTAAATGTCGCTTGTTATTTTCCTGATTTGCTTACTTAGTTTGTTAGATTGTTCTCTTCATTTGCTGTTTTTTAAACATTATGCAGTTCTCCTTTTTATAACTGTTTTTTTTTTATTAATTTTGAAGTTTCAATTATTCTTATTATTTTATTTCTTGTTCCATTTTATACATCCTCTGTGCGAATCACCAAAATTTGAAAGCTCAAAGGAAATCATAAATAGGCTGCATGAAAACTATGCAATATTCAGAAACAACAAAGCTTATCCATTTTCAATCTACATGTTCAACCAATAATAAATCAAGGTATTATAATATAAAATTAAAACTCAGCAAATGTTATACATTTTTTTACAGTTCAAAATTCAAATTTTCTTATGGAAGACAATAAGACATATTCGATTACATTTCTCATTTCTATGTAAACGATTTTTATAATCGCTTCCCACATAGCTTCAGAGTACAAATGATAAGAACATTTGAACTTACCTCACAATATTTACTCACTACTTAACTGAGGGTAGCCGACAAAAATGCTTATTGATTATCTGGATCGTATTCAGATACAAGTACTACTATAATTTCTCATTAGATGAATTTGGATTGTTTTATTGTCTTTTAAATCAAGCGTTTATATTCTTTGATTATATCATCGCGAAGTCACTTTTAATTCTAATTGTTTTGTCTATGGCTTTCAGTGTTTATTTCGTAGCTTGAATTCATTTTTTCGTTCATTTTAATTACCGTTTTCATATGTTTTGGATAGCTTATATAATTGACTAAATTTCCTATGTTGAAAAACTCAATAAATAAAATGTACTCTTCCACGATTTTTTTTTTTTAATGGCTCTGATTAAAACCTCTGCCTTCACAATTGCTCTGTCTGAATTTAATTGGATAAAATATTTTTGTCGGTTTATCAAAACGCAATAAATTGTTGAAATAACTTACCATGAGTAAGTTTAAGGTGATTAAGATTCCCTGGCTACTACTCAACTCAAATAAAGCCCTAACAAATTGAGTTTCAAAGAGTAATAAAATCCGAGTAGTCACGATCAAAACTAGACTCAATTCTAACTTTCTACCTGTCAATATATCTTTTCATACATCCTTTACTTTATTAGTGAAATGAACATTGTCAAAATAGTTCTACTATTAATTTTAGCTTGAAAACTAATATTTACCAACTTTCCTCATTAATTATATAAGAATTATGTTAAAAACGCATAGACGTTATATTCATACTAGGGATTATAATTTACCCCATAAATAGTCACAACAAAATTATATGTTTTAACAAAATAGTTCTTCATAAAAATGAAAATCGTTTGCTCAAAAGTCAATGATTTTCAATTTGTTTGGCCAGACATTATGGTGGCATTACAGACTAATATTAGCTACTTGTGTGTCCACATAACCACTCAATGCCACGGGGATCAACAGAGATACGGATTGAAGTCAATACTCCATGGGAAGTAACCGCACTACTAAATAATATCCAGTAATGAATTCCCAGTTATGAACTAGACACTTGTAGTAGGGTATATAGCGCACTATCTGCTGCACGAAAGTATTCATCCTTAGTATTATTGCTATTACTTCGTACATAATATTCTTAACAGTACTAGTTAAATCAAGGAAATGAACATTAGCAAATGGGCCAATGTGAATGGATAAGAATATTTTATGATGAATAAACACTTCCAAAAATGTTTAACAGGAATCAATGAATATTATGGCTTGAAACCCTCAGAGTTTATGTTTTATTTTTGGATGATCCCTAAAATAATTGTTAACGTTACATTTTATTTTTTATTTATTTATACAGGAGCACCCGCATCTTGGCGATTTGGCTACAAGTTTCACAGTGTAAAATGAAAACAAAATTATAGAAAAATTAAAAAAACTGAAACAACAAATAAAAAATTAAATACAAAAAATAATCATTAAATACTAGTAATAGACAATTTATAAACATTAGACTAGTAATAAAGACAACAGTTTAAAATGGTTTTAATAAAAAAATTATGTTATTCCTATATACTAGTAATTTTATATTATTTATTTATTTTATTTTATTTATTTAGTTTTGTGCCCCACAGCAATGGTGATTGGCATTATTAGGATGATATATTTACTTCTTCATGTGCTTACCTTTTTTGTACTTTTATATTATAGAAAATTTTTCTTTAATATCTGATTCTTTCTCATATCCGTGCTTTGTCTAAATAATATAATAAAAGTTAGCCCTTTTAAATCTTTTTAGGTATGCTGTAGACCTATTCTATTTTGTATTATATGTTTTTGTAAATGTTGATGTGTTTTAGATATGTTAGTATTTGTGGAATATATTGGCTGTTGTCAGTTAATAGTTCTGTCATATCGTGGGGTTTGTGAAGGATTTAGCAGATTTCCCTTAAGGGAAATCAGCTATTGAGGTCGTACTCATGACGCGATTTTCGAAAAATTTCTTCAAATGTCCAGATGACGAAAATGAGGTCCGTTCAAAACTGTGTGTGTGAGTATATATATATATATATATATATATATATATATATATATATATTGTCTGTTACCGCTTTAGCGGTCGCAATTTTTGTCTTATCGTTACCAAATTTGATATATAATCGTTTTATACAAAAAGAAAGATCAAGTTCGTTAACGGCTGAAATCGAGCCAGGGGGAGGGGGATTTTAGGGGGAGAATTTCGTAAATTCTTAATATCTCCGTTATTATGCGTCGGAGCGAATAATTGTATATTGTATATACAAATCGTATTGCAAATTTAATGTTCTATATATGTTGTTATGTACATTGTTTTCACTATCTTGATTACTAACTGAGATATTTGCATTTTTTAGTTTTCGGTCTTCATTAAAGTCCCACTCCTACTCATCTCATATTAACAATATTCTATTATGTTATGAAGTACTTTATTTGAAGCTTAAATGCCAAATATTGTTCTCATTAAATTCTTTGGTTTTGAGATAAATGCAAATGCGTGGCGCACTTGAGAAATCTGCTTAGTTAACGCAGCCTCTGCGTGACGGACTTTTAGCTTATGCATCTGACTGTCACTTTATTCGGATTCCATCATACCAGACTTTTTACTTATCCAATTCGATTTCTCTAATAAAATATATTTGTGACCAACTCTACATGAGTTTAAAGCAGTAATTTGAATAAATTAATTATACATTTTCCAAATTTCCTTTAATTAGTCTCAGAATTACCTCCTTAATCCTTCCTACACTTGTAATATATTCCTAATATTAATTCGTCTGAACTAGAGTAGAGTGATACTTGTTTGTTTCTTTGTCCAAGAAATATATAATTGGCTTATTATACGGTCCTTGTTCTGGTCACGGTTGGTTGAGAGACTTCCTCCCGGGGCTATTGACTCACTCTGGGAACAAGAACCACCTGCCTTCCTCCAATCTGCATTTCATACTCTCATCAACTACACTCCAAAACCTTAACCCCTTTGATTTAGAGGGTATGGGACCACTGCTCAACCTTGGAGCAACATCTCTCTCTCCCTCTGTCTTTACCTCCCTCCTTCCCTTCCACTCAAAAACTCTTGTTTTTCTGTTTTCGATTTTACAAAACTCGGTATTTAATCGTTTTCATCTAAGAACAAGTTCGTTAACATGGTGTGGCTCAAAATGTTTTCATAAACTTTCTTTTTGAAGCATCCTGGCTTCCCAAATTGTGTAAAGAAAAAACAAAAGAAACAAAAACTTAATATTTGCAGAATAACAAATAGAAATCGAAATATCGCAACTTCCTAAACCACTCCTCCATTCCTGTACGTCCTTAAAAATTTTAATACAGAAAACTTGATGCTCAACGATTTATTTCTCATCTATTATATTCGTTTTTAACCTGAATATTTTTGGAATTAGTTGTTTTCTTAGTATGTCATATTTAATTTCAATACATGTTTAGGTAAGAATCTAACAGGTAATCTATGCGTCATTCCTTTGAAGTTTATACAGCTCGTGTTCCATTCCAGTAGAGCGTTGAGCTTTTTTTTTTCACATTTGCCCATAATTTAAAAAAATAGTAAAAACCACAACCGCTGAACTAAATAAAGGATCCAAAATAATTTCAACCTTCGGTAATAACATGTGAGGTGTGGAAACAAATTATTTCTCTAGGTGAATATAGGAGAGATGTTAGGGAATTTTATTTTCAATCGTACAGAAAATACCTTTAAAAATGTCTATTTTTCTAAATAGCACAGTTTCAGCTAAAATCAGCAGTACAGAAAATCAGCTTTCGGTAGTACTCATGACGCAATTTTTGAAAAACTTTATCAAATGTCCATCAACCCTACCAAGAAGATGACGTACATTTGGTCCGTTCAAAATTTATATATATATATATATATATATATATATATATATATATATATATATATATATTCGTCTACATAATTTGGGATTAATCGTTACCAAACTCGATATTTAAACACTTTATCTAAAAATAAAGATCATGTTCCTTAATGGCTGAAATCGGTCGGGGGGGCATTTCGAAATATCTCCGTTAAATGTCGGACTAAAAGTTGTATAGAATCAATCTTATTTTTAATGTAATGTTCTATAAATGATGTTATATACATGTTTTCTCTATATCGAATATTAACCGACATATTTCCATATTTCAGTTTTTTGCATACAGTAAACTACGACTCCTACTTATGTCATATTAACAATAAGCTGTTATGTTATGAAGCACTATATTTGAAATCTAAATAAAAAATATTGTTCTCATTGAACATTTAGTTTTTGAGATAAATACAAATACGTGACGCAAGTGGGAAACCTGCTTAGTTAACGCAACCCCTGTTTGACGGACTTTATTCACAAATATCTCCAGTTGTACGTCCCACCTTTGGATAACACGTTCAGTGGAGGGTAATGTACAAATTATAAATTAGTTCTACATATGTGTATACAATTGAAATCTGTAAATATCCAAGTACATGATAATTTACAGAAACAAATATAAGTAATCGGATACTAATGTGTGTAAATAAAAGACCTGAAGGAGTAGATGTTTTGAATTTTAGGAGAATACTTGTTCTTTATAATATTCAACTTCATATTGTTTATTATTCAGACAACTTATAAATGATATAAAATCAATAATAAAAACAGCTTAACGGTTTAATTTATTACTAGGAGAATTGTGTTTCCAAATCCAAATTGAGTCAATAATTTCTGAGTAAACGAGAGAAAATATTTATAAAGAAATACAATATAATCCCGCCTTTGTCTAAATAATCAGTAAGCCCATATCAGGGCTGATTGGGTTAATGGCATACAGGTGCTGGTTTGTCTGGTTGATAATCAGCTGCTTTGAAATGGTAATCCCTATTAGCTTGCTCAGGCTAAGTACCACACTCGACAAAGCTGTCTCTCATTTGCATAAGTTGTTTTGTCAACAAAATAACCCAAAACAAGCTCCGCTCAAATTAATTTTATTTCATTAACCGTGCCGTTTTCCACGAATACAAATTAATATAAGGGTAAATGGCAGTGGTGAAACAGGAATATTAAAACAAAATTGTGTATTGATACTGCGAACGCTTGTTTGCTGATATTTCCAATAAAGCCCTTCAGGAAAAAACAGTAACAACTGGGATTAGGAACTTCATAAAATAAATAATTATATAATTATTGAGTTAGCTCAAGATTACAATTGTTCATTGAAAGTAAGTTATTCAAACAAGAATTATACCTGTAATATATAAAAAGAACTAATAACATTAAATAAAAATTGTTAGCAAAAATTATTTTACATTAAGTTTAATATTTTTCTTTGTTAACCTAGCGCAGCATGCATCTCATCTACCACTTCTGTGTGGTTTATCGTTTATTTCTCAGTACATGAAGTGGGCAGAACTTGTAGGCTTAATTCTTAAAGTCAATTTCTTTTAATCAGGCTATAACTCTTCTCCAGGACAGAAATATTAAGTTGGAGTATAACCGTAAACCTTATTATATTATAATGGATTTTTAAGTTTAATTGACAATCATAATTTGTGGACATTTATTAACATTTGTGCCCAAAATTTAGAAGTATTTTACTGTATCATGGATTTCAGAATGAGAACTTTGTATCTACGATTTCACAAATTTGACTTGCAGAATCAAACCTTCATGGAATAGTGCAAACACAGTGTCTTCTAATGCCCATAGATTCTACCCAGTAGATAACGAAAATGAGGTCCGGCCAAAATTTTATATATACACACACACACACACACACACACACACACAGACAAACGAACATACATATATGTGTGTTAACGCTCTAGCGTTCGCAAGTTTGGTTTGATCGTTAGAAAATTCAATATTTATCCATTTTACGTAAAAATAAAATCAAGTTCGTTAGCGGCTGAAATCGGACTAGTAAGGGGGGGGATTGTGATAATTGAAAATATTTCCGTTTTAACTTATAAGTCTGATCAGAAAATTGAATAGATCATATCTTATTGTAAATTTGATTATCTATAAATGTTGTTATATACGTTTTCTCTGTATCTTAAATATTAACGGAGATTTGGCATTTTTTTACTGTTCAACCTTCAATAAGCCCCGTCTCCTATTCACATCATATTAACAATAAGTTCTGATATAATGAACCACTTTTATCGAAACTTAAATGTTGTATTCATTTAAATGTACTGTGTGAGACACATACAAATACGTTCGTGATAAATTAAGAGTTTCCGTTCTTCACCCGAAAATGTTAATTGGATCTATACCATCTTGAATATTAAACACTTAAGTCAAACATAATTTTCATATTCGTTAATGGATAAATCGGAGCCGGGGTTTTTAGAGGGGGCAGTCGGAATTTCAAATATATCCTTTATTATGAGTAGGATCGATACATTTTATAGATCCAATCTTGTTAAAATTTTGATGATCTACAATTTTTTATCTATATATTTATTTATAACTCATATATTAAGAGAGTTATTAGTATTTTCTTCTTTTTAGTCTTCAGATGGTTAGTAGTGGTTCATAGCAGTATGCGGGAAATCCGCTTTGATTACGCAGGCCCTGCGTGAACGAAAATTTGTGATTCATGAATATCATTTTCACGACCTGAGAAACTCATGAAAGTTAACCGAACAGATTTCCCACGCGCGTCTGAAAACGTATAAGTTCAATGAGAACGATATTTCGTATTTAGATTTCAAATAAAGTGCTTCATAATATAACAGCTTATTGTTAATATGACATGAGCAGGAGCGAGGGTTTACTGAAGGTCGAAAACTAAAGAATGCAAATATCTCATTTAATAATGAAGATAGTGAAAAAACATAGATAACAACATTTATAGAACATTTCATTTTCAATACGACT
The DNA here is from genome assembly GCA_019009955.1 of Riptortus pedestris. Classification (NCBI taxonomy): domain Eukaryota; kingdom Metazoa; phylum Arthropoda; class Insecta; order Hemiptera; family Alydidae; genus Riptortus; species Riptortus pedestris. Next base: position 63,895,269 of record CM032228.1, read on the forward strand.
GGGTCTATATATTCAACTATAATGTTTCGATATGACGCATAATAATGGAGATATTAAGATTTTTCAAAACTCCCACTTCTAAACTCTCCCTCCTACTCCTAGGATTTCAGCCATTACCGAACTAGATATTTGGTTTTACAAAAACGGTTTAAATATCGAGTTTGGTAATGATCAAACATAAATTGTGATCTCTAGAGCGTTAACAGACAAATATACAATTATATTGAATAAATATACTCGATATGAAAACGGACTTCATTTTCGTCATTCCTTGGTAGGATCGAAGGACATTTGAGGACAATTTTCAAAAATCGCGTCATGAGTCACGACCTCAATAGCTTAAAAGCTCCTAAAAACTTAAAAAAGAAGTCTATTCTTCCATTATAACTTAGAACGCCCCTGACGAATTGAATTGCCCTGAATATATGCGTGAATTTCGTGAGAAACAGTACTAATCTGACGAATGTAAGTTAGGAAGACAGAGCATGCTCTCGACTATCAGCCCTTGAATCCTAATGTATCATCATGTATTCAATACCTGTCTCCTTATATTCAGCCGTGCCTCACTACTCATAGCACGCACCCGAATGATAAAAAGGGACACCATTTTCGGGTAGCAAAAGCGCGAATTCCTATTAAATAAACTCTTTTTTTGAACTCAAGACTTTAAATGGCAAATTACAGTTTCTTAATGCGGAACAATTATGTAAAAAAAATTAGTCCGTCGCACAGGGCCAGCATAAATTAAGCAGATTTTTCATACTAGTATAAGACGGACATTTGAGCTCATCCTCGTCATATATTCTCTAATTGTAATTAAAAATCAGAAGAGCAGAAATGTGGGGGGGGGGGTTATGTAGGCTGAAAACAAGATAATATTAATAACGCCCTTAGAATCTGAACAACGAAAAAACGTATGGAGGAAAAATTGTAGACCGTTAATTTTTTAACAAGATTAGTTCTATAAAACATTTCGATCCGATCATAATAATATAAATATTTGGAATTTTCGACCACCCCCCTTCACTATTCCTTGTCCTATTTCAGCCTCTAACAAATATGAATATTAGATGAGAATGAAATGGTTAAATATTGAGTATGGTATTGATCAATTAACATTTCGAATAAAACCAAAAAAATCTACTTGATGACGTCTTCACACGGCGTATTTGCAAGTTTTATAGTAAAAGTTCAATGAATAAAGGTATTTATGCTTCGAATAAAGTGGTTCATGATATAACAGGTTATTGTTAAGGTGAAATAACTATGAGTGGGAGTTTACTGAAGGCGTAACATGTAAAAATGCTAATATCATGGATAGTAATAAAACGTGTATAACAACATTTAAAAGGCGTTAGATTGCAATGTGATTGATTTCTTACAATTTTCGATCCGATGTATAATAACAGAGATATTTTGATTTTTCTCTGCTCTAAATCCCCCTACCCCTTGTCATATTTCAACCGTTAACGTAGTTGATCTTTAGTTTTAAATTATATGTATATATATATATATATTTGTGTGTGTGTGTGTGTGTGTGTGTGTGTGTGTGTATGTATGTATGTATATATGAGTTTGTGTATGTGTGTGTGTTTGTGTGTGTGTGTGTGTGTGTGTGTTTGTGTGTGTATGTATGTATGTATATATGTGTTTGTGTATGTGTGTGTGTGTGTGTGTGTGTGTGTGTGTGTGTGTGTGTGTGTGTGTGTGAGACCCCTTGAGGGAAATCTGCTAAAGAAAAAAAATATCATTGACTTGAGTAATCTTTACCCGGATTCAGACCAGTGCCTTCGACACTAAACGACAAACCGAGTGAACGCCCTACTTGACTCTCAACCTCTACCTCATTTTACTATTTGTTGTTCTAAGTTATACAAATATGACATCATATTTTTTTTTATAAATTTTATTGTGTTTTCTTTAAGTTTTTAATTAACAAATATTTTATTTAATGTATCAAATACAAAAAGAAACCTCTTTCATTATATGTAAAATACCTTACTGGTGTAATTTCAAAATATTTACATGGATATTCAAAATATTGAAACGCAATAGGTATACAACGTACTAACGAAGGTTTACAAAGGATAGCTTTTATTATACTCTAATAATCAAAGTACGGATATGAGAAAACTACTGATATTTTAGGAATATTTTCCATACTATATAAATAATTCATCAAGTTTTACATGAAGGAATAAATAGATTACTCTAAACCGAGATTCAACGTGCCACTTAACATCATGTCAATCACCTTTGATGTGGGCCACTAACCAAATAAATAGAATAAAAACCTTAATGGAAATCAGCTATGCTATTCAGGTTGTACTGACAATGCGGTTTTTGAAACATTTCGTCAAATGTCCATCAATCTTACCCAGGAGAGGACGAAAATGAGGACCTATGTGCTCACAGCTATGTATATATATATATATATATATATATATATATATACTTGTCTGTTGACGCTCTAGAGCTCGTTTAACCGTTATGAAACCCGATATTTAAACGTTTTATCTAATAATCAAGTTCTTTAATGGATGAAATCGGTTTAGTGGGAGGGAGGGTTTAGAGGATATTTCAAGAATTTGATATATCTATGATCAAAAAAGTGTATAGAACCAATTTTACTAAAACTTTAATGTTCTATAAATATTGTTATATTCACTATCTTGATTATTAACCGAGATATTTGCATTTTTTAGTTTTCAGCCGTCACGAAATCCCCACTCCTACTGTTGTCATATTAAAAATACGCTCTTATATCTTGAACGACTTTACTCGAAGCTTAAATACCAAATATTGCCTTAGTTGAACTTTTACTGTGCGGCATACATGCAAATACGTTATGCGATGGCGTGATCAAGTAAGATTTCCGGTCTTGAATCGAACATTTTTATTTGATGAGCACCATACTCAATATTTAACCGTTTCAGTCAACACTATAGATCATAGATTGTTAATGGCGGAAATCGGACCTGGAATAGGAGCGGTTTAGAGGGAGGGGGACATTTCAAAATGTCTTCTATATTTTGTGTCCAATTGAAACATTTTATAGAACCAATCTTGTTAAGTCGTTGATGTTCTACAACTGTTGTTCTATACTTTAGTTCTCACCTATTAAGATGGTTATTTGTTACTTTCATGTTTTGAGTCTTCTGTAAAGCCCCACTTCTACTCATCGGATTTTTACTTATAAATATAAAATATATGGTGACATGAGACCAAGGGTGGTTTATAACTGCACAATGAAAAGCTGCTTAGCTAAAGCAGCTTATGCGTGACGGTGTTTTATTTTAAAAATTGGCATTCATGCATTTGCGTTACACAAGAGTACTTTATTTAATGGTGTAATTTTTGAAGAACCATTAATAAAGAAGGAGTTAAACAATTCACGGCTAGATGTAAATGATGAAGAGCTAGGAAGATTCCGTTCATGGTCAGCTAGCAGAAGGTTGCTTCGTAATTGTTGTCTTGGGAATATCTTCTTTGCACGGATAATTGGCAGTTGACCTCTTTCTCCCGTTAGTCAAGTCTATCAAGAGGAAGGAATCAACGTCACTTCCTATATTTGACCGAGTCACCTTAATTGGATTTGTCACAGCTCTTTGCTTCATTAACACCTATCCAATGTAACAAATTTCACTTGCAACGGGCAAATAAAAGCGAATTATACAATTTATCATTATGTCTCCTATAATAAGTGAAAATCTTGATTTTATGATGAGATAAAATATATTTTTTATTTTGCTTTGTAAACTGTTGTTTTTCGTTAGAAATTTACAGTTTTATTGCGCAACAAAATCGATAACCAGTTAAAATTCTGCTGTTTGTTCTCGCACACCAGAGGCATTGAGGACATCTTAAAGCGAATTTACCCACTTGTAAAATTCGCGTTCGAAATCGTATACACGTTGATGGCTCTTTTTTTTACTCTCAAAAGCATAAAATAAAAAAAGAAATTATTTACCACACGAGATTATACATAAACTAACTACCCAGAATACGTTTTCCTTAACAAGTACTTCAGTGTAACATTTATGGAAAAGGTCTGAAATTCATAAATCCATCCCGCAAAACAAAAACTCAGAAAATCACATTCATTCTTGATACGAACTAACGAAGATCACTTTTAAAAACGTTATAATTTCATAAAAATTATAAAATGTTTATCTTGAAAACGGGTTATAACATTTTTTAGCAGATTTCCCTTGAAAAATTTCGAAAATCGCACTATGAGTACGACCTCAATAGATGATTTTCCTTAAGGGAAATCTGCTAAAATGGAGACGGGCCCAAGACTATTGACTGCGCTCTAATTTTTATTTAATCGAAGGGTACAGAATCTTTGATGGACAACATAAATTTTCTAGGTACCCTACTCAACATCTCGAGGAAATTGAGAAGCTATAAGATTAAAGAAACAAAACTCGCGTCATGAGTACGACCTCAATAGCAGATTTCCCTTAAAGGAAATGTGCTAATATAGAGCGATCTTTGATATCTAATCTCTCTACAACATCAGAATACACGTCACAGACTACTTAACCACTCAACAAAGTCTCTGGCAATCTTACGCCAAGGAACCATTAAAAAAGTAATTCATTTTCATTGATTAAAAAAAAAAACTAATTAGAAAACCATTAATGGTCGTTTACTGTTCCTATAAATTCTTACTACTGAGCACTTATGGTAATTTCACTAGAATCAAATTTCTGTAATGTTTTTAAAACATTAAATTTAAAATAAATTAGAGGGATAGTAAACATTAAACAGAACCTAACTTTATCTAAAACCTTTCCAATCAGTTTTAGGAATTTTCATGGCTCTTGGCAGAAGGGCCTCTGAGCATTAAGCCCATTTTAATCAAATAAGCACACTCAATAATCCACTCATATTTTTCATAACAGCTCAATTGAATTTCGAATATATACAGCGAAATATAAAAACCAAGAATGATATTCTAAAATATTAAGCTGAAATGACTGAAAAGGAATTCTTGCATACGTGGAAGTAGAATTATAGAGAGGTAAAGAAGCTATTTTTGAGAAAATGTCTTGCAAAATCCTACTTAATGAAGAACTATTTCTGTTGATACTTACGTCATCAGGAAGCTTCTATTGGACTTGCCACGCTAATAAAAAATTACATGCCACTGACTAATATACAACTCAAAGTCTTTAATTTATATTTTACGGCCTATTTGTCTTCGTCAGCTTGAGCAGTCAATAAATATCTTATTAAATAGGATACATAAGAAATGGTTTTTATTTCCTTAGTAGTCAATACTGATAGCGATACTCCGTAGACTGCAGTGAATTGCATAGATATGAATATAACGTAGAGCTAACAAAGAGGTTGAAGAACGGCCACGGTTAATTCTAAAAAGTTTTTATTTCATGAATAGTAAGATTAATTATTGACTTTAAAGTCAACTCCTAGAATTAACCTGAAGGTCTTTGAGAAGACAAGGTACTAATTTCATTGAAGGTCGTTACGTCAATGGTGTGCCGAAAAATGGCAAGCTATGAGATAATTCTGTAAGAAATCAAAATTATATACCCATTCCTATACAATTGAGTAATAATGATATTAAATTAGAAATCACTAATTAATAAAAACATTATTTTGTTAATAAGATGAGAAAGCGCTATATTCTTCTGAATGAGCGTGTTAAAGATTTATTTAGTTAAATCACAAGCTTTAGTTTTTTTTTCTTAAACTACATGATACGAGTAAATGAAGTATTGTTTTTTCTTTGATAAATATAATCTCCCTATTTACCTTATAATTCTACATTCATAACAAAATCCTATCTAGAAAAGCACTAATTTCTCTGTAATTAATTAATTAATTTTCAATTAAAACTTCCCAAAATCTTATATATTTATATAAATAAAAAGCTAAATAAAATCCCCTGTAAAATATTTTTGTCAACTAAATGAGCGTTTATTTTTTCTGTGGTCAATTATGTTGAAAAATGAATTTTTAGTAGGTTATTCTCCATTTCATATATTCAAAAGCAAATTGCACATTGATTAACAAATAATAGACATCACTATGTTATTTAACAAGAAAAATGGAGTAATGTGTTACATAAATATTCTTTATTTTGAACAAGTTTTGTGGTTTTCTACCTCTGGGCAGAGTTCTTGTTAATATTCAAATCAGTGGAAATATCACAAGCTGTATCCTACTGTCTTAATTGTAATTACATGAGCAAAAGAAAGTTTTGAATTGGGGCTGTCATCATCCATTCTGGTTTACATTTATATAACAATACCATACGATACAGCATCGTTCTGTACTAGACCGCTATGTTAATGAATAACAATAAGTTCAGCATATATGTTAGGGAATAAGGCCTTTAAGAAAATCGGCACTTGAGTATGCACTCATTTTCGAAAAATATTTTATAAACGATGCTCTATACATTTTGTCTGTATCTGGAATATTAACTTAGATATTGTCTTTTTTTTAGTATTTATTCATCAGTGAGACCACCACTTCCCATATTTACTTTCAGTAGCTGAGTCACTAAACATCTCAAATTCACCTTGTATTTGGAAAAAAATTTACATAAGTTACTTCCTACAGAAGAAATAGGGAGTGTGTCATACAACAACCCGTGGGAAATCTGCTTAGCTTACGCAGCCACTGCTTGAGGGTCTTTGTTTCCATTTTGATGCTGCTTCTTCGGGTGACTGAGCCAAATTGAAGTATCCCGACTGTTCCACGAACCCCTCGTTTACACAAAAATTAAATTATGTTTTGGGATACTCATGTACGTATCTTGAAGTACATGTGTGTTGACATAAAGTTAAATTAATAATTTTTATTTTCAGATATCAGCGAGATTTGACGGTACGACTGGTAGTTCAGCAGAGACAAACCGTCTACCGGAAGAGCGGAGGAAGGGCCGAGATGGCTGGGGACCAGCTACTTGGGAGACGAGGAACGGGGTGTCGTCCTTCGGCTGGGATGCACAGGATGTGAGGAGGCCCGTCAGGTGTCCCAGGTGCCCGCAGTCCGACGAATATCGGGGAAATGGATACGACAACCTCAGTCCTGAGTGGCAGAGGAGGCAAGAACAGCAGGGCAAGGACTGGCAGAGAGGTCAGTAGTGTTTATTTCTTAACTCGAAATGGCGGTTAAAAATCTGTTACAAAAAAGAAATGCTGACAAAACGGCAAAGCAAGTTGGCTCTCGCCGAATAGGGACGACTATTAAAAGCCTTCATAGCAGAAATTAAAATTCGCCTGACAATCAAAATATCTAAACTAAACAAGAATCTGACCAATTAACTTACTGAACACGGAGGGGCACAATACAACTTAAACCGATTTGAACTGACTCAAAATGACTCTTGCTCTTTTAACAAACTAGCTAATCAAACTTACAGACACCTCCTGCAGGAGTACATTTGATTGATAAACGCTAGACAAGTTCTTAGAATGAGCTAACAACATTCGCCCTTAGACGAAAACGCGTTGTCCTCAACATTTTTAGAAGAACATGATCATTTTTCTAGGAAAATTAACTTCTCAGATTCATCTCATTCGTGTCGTTATTATTAATTGTATCTAATCCTTATTGAAACCAATTTAAGTATTACAGGCAAAAAAAAGAATCTTAAGGTCTCAACTCAGCTATCTTTATTATCTTTTTCAATAGCAGACGTTTACCCCTCATTTTTAGGTAGGTTCTATATTTGTTGTACCTACCTTGTTAAAGATGAGATATTGTTTGACAAATTATCAATGGGTTTAAGGCTGTATATTATATAACATTTTATTCCTGTGTGGAGTATTAAGGTTGTTCTGCCTAAGAGGTATAATTTTGAAGGTTACATTGTTAATGCCCAGGAGGGCGACACGTCTGCTATTGAAATAAAGTTAACTGAGATGAGAACTGAAGTTCTTTTTTTTTGCCTGAAAAATTTATTATTAATTTCACTATTATTATTTTCTTTTTTCTATTATTTACTTCTTTAATTTAGTTAATTTATCTTATTATTCCAATTATTGGTTTTTATGATCTCTTTATTTTTATTTATTTTAATTATTATAGATTATATTTTCCCTCCTCCCTTTCAATTAGCCATTTGTTAACTATTTATAAAGAAATAGAAGAATGGCAAGGGAAACAATATGAGGAAGATGTAGACAATGCCACTGAGCGGTACTTAGAGCAAATAAACTGCCCTTTTCCAGGGCTACTGGAGAAGAGGGAAAATAAAAAATAAAAGAAAAAAGCACATAGAGTAATAATTCTTAATCCATATTTTCCAAAAGAGGCCAAAGATAGGAGATATGTAGATTTCAGATAGTGTGACTTAACCCATCTTCCTTTATATGATATTTATTGTGCAGAGGCGACAGAGGGCGACACTCTATCACTTATCCAAATACACATTATGTCTTTCACTTCCAATACAGTACATTTGAGCTGTCCACGACCGAACTCAATAGTTTATGTAATATACAAGACATGCCCTTTGTGTCTCACAATCTAATAATACCTAGAATTAAGCAGTGTGAAGTTATTAAATTAGGGCACACATTTATAATTATAATAATATGATTATGGTTGCCATTGCTCATATTATACTCATTGCATTACAACAAATTTAACCTTATTGTGCAATAACAAGATTGTAAAAAGTGATGTAGTGTACATCAGTTACATGAAAATTAATTTTTAGTTTTTTTAACTTGCAATTTCAAGAAATACTGATGCATTTTCACAGTTTCCTCGCCATTAAGTATAAAGGACTGAATGTGAAGACTCATAGTCTTCTTTCAATAATTCACAAGTCACAACTCAAACTAGTCTGATTAATTACATATGAAATAGGATAATGAAAGACATTCTGTCACTAGAAGTATTCTGCTAACACGCCCTCCCCCACGTTTCTCTAATTTTTTGGAGTCAAAGTGCTGAGGATGATGGACTGTACTTTCGAAACGAGTAAGCAGTTTTGATGTTAGAGAATGCTTTACCTACCGCCATCTGTTTTATGCTGTCCTCCACTTTCTACAGAAAAGTAAATTTTAGCTGTCTGTGCCGAAACTCAAATAGTTTGTGAAGTATTTATTTAACATGACAATTTCTTAAAGGTAGACATTATTTGTCATCATTTCGTACACTTGTTTATTTTTATTTTTATTGCTATTGTTCGATTTACTTCATGGCGTACATGAATTTACATCTGTAAAGTTTCTGGAGCTCAATATTCCCAATGGAAGCTTTTTTTTAAAAAAATGAAAGGGTTTAATAACTAAATCAATCTCAAACGCCTGTCTATTGATTTTTCTTTTAATAACCAATTTCACTATATTTCAAATTGTGTGATGTAGTTGGCAATAAGACGGTACTCCCTAGATTGAAACCGGCCTAAAATAGCATTAGAATTCATACTTCGTAATGGTCTTCATGATTGGAGGATGGGTTGGAATGTAATACCAGGTCATTGAAACCAAAAACCCATGAAAAAATATGGTGAACAAAATAATATTGGTAACAACTTTTCAAAAAGCATCATAATAAGCGATAAAAATCTATATAAATAAAACTCTAAAGTGTGTCTAATTTTCTATTTACATTCCGTGGGGTTCAATTTAATTCAACTTTCAAACCATTTTAAGAATAATGGCATCAAAATTTAAAAAATTTCTAGCGGCCTGTGTGTGCGTATATGTCTGGCTGACTGTCTGCCCCTACTTGTATAAAAATGGTTAAAGGGATTTCTTTGAATATTCATATTTATGAGTCAAATCTCCTAAGTTACAACATAAGCTATAAGAGAATCCGAACTTTCAACTAGCACTTATTACTTCGACGTGAAAAAACATATTCATCAATATCTTCATTAACATTAGTTTTATTGAAAAAAAAATGTAAAGGATGAATTGTGTTTAGAATAACGATCTTGGTCCTAAGTTGTTTTTTCAATTTATGAATTTTGAAATTTCGACTTCCGCTTTCCGGCGGCAAAATTTATTCATATTTCATGAAAAAAAAAAACTGAAAAGAATTAGGAAATTGTTTGTATATGAATTAAGGGACTGAATACTGTTAATATGAGCGCCGGCACGGGGCCGGCCCTTCCCAGTGGCAGCAGTAAGCCCCCGCTGTGTAGCTGCTGGGTAGGGGAACCGTAGGAACAGTAGGTCCTTAGTCGGCTTTGCTGTTCCGGGCAGGGGATCACTCCTGCCTTAATGGGGTAAGTTCTAGCGGCTTACTCAATGTGAACTACGGGCTGGGTGGTGTCCGGAGTGGAGGCTTGCCTTCACTGCCGGTCATAGACGTAGTGGTCGTGTGTTCAAAGCACGAGGACGTACAGGCCAGGAAAACTGGTACATGTACGGGAGTTCTTCTCTCGTGTGGGAGCTGGGTAGAAGGGGACTGTCCCTTCCATAGGACTCGCTTCTGTCCATCGTAGCGAGTCCTCAGTGACCATGAGGTTGTTGGATTGGTGTAGAAGGATTAAGGCCTCGCGGCTAGGTGCCTTCTACATTGTAGCCACTCCTCGACATGGGTACACAATGTTAATATGAGCGATTTGATACTTTAGAGCTCAAATATTTTTCTATTTTATTACAAAAGAATTAATTTATTTATTCCCCCGGATACTTAGATGATGAATTCGTTTCATTTTGGCAGGAAACTAGATTTATTTGACCCCAAGAACGATAATAAATTCGTCAATATACCAATAGGCATTCTACGCTTCATGCTCAAAGCTATAAACATGACTTATTTTAAAGCAATAAATGGATTATTTAGTGTTTCTGTTAATATTTATATTTCGATGCGAGACACAGTAAATAAATTTATTTTATATTTATCAATTAGTTTCCGGATAACAGCAAGTCTATTCAAAGATTTGCCTAAATGCTGTTATCTAGGGTAAAAGAAATGAATGGCAGCATTTTTACTGTTTATGTTCATGTTCTGGGAATTCGTGTTAGGGGTTATTTTGTGAAGCCAATCTTTATATTTCCAAGGGAATCCATTTCCCTTTCAACCTGGCATTGACGGGTAACATGGCTAACAAATGTATATTTCTCGAGAAATGGAAAGTCACATACGATGCTTAAATACTGGGCAATTCTCAACAAAGCTAATACAAGAAATCTCCAATGTTTAATTTTTTAAAAGAACATGTTATCAGTTGGATGAAATTTTGAAGTTAAGTTCTACTTTGAACTAGACCCAGAATGAGAGTCCAATGATGAAATTAAAAAATTCTGATTTGGGTACCACGTAACTTCCTTTTTGGGATTACTAATTTACACTTTTTTCCATTTAAGTATATGACGTTAGGTTATTACATACTAAATCAGGTATTGGATCTATGACCATGATTTTACATTTTGGCAGATTTTCCTTAAGGGAAATCAGCTATTGAGGTCGTGCTCTTGATGCGATTTTCGAAAACATTCTTCAAATGTCCATCGATCCTACCCAGGAGATAAGGTCCGTTCAAATTATATATATCTGTCTGGTTGGTTGGAATTCTTGTTTAATCGTTACCAAACTCGGTGTTTAATGGTTACCAAACTTGGTGTTTAAACATTTTATTTAAAAAGAAAGATCAAGCAAGTTAATGGCAGAAATAAAACCAGTGGGAGTGGGAGTTTTGAGGGGGAATTTCTAAAGTTCGAGATATCTCCGTTACTATACGTCAGATCGAAAAATTGTTGTTTAGAACCAATATTATTGCAAATGTAATGCTCAATAAATGTTACGTGCATGTAAATGTTGAATGTTACGTACATTTTTGCTCTGTCTTGATTATTAACCGAGATATTTGCATTTTTTAGTTTTCTTCCTTCTGTAAACCCCCACTCCTACTCATGCCATATTGACAGTATAGTGTAAAGGGCAGTATGAAGCACACTATTTTAAGTCCAAATACCAAATATTTTTCGCACTGAACTTTTACGTTTTGAGTTAAATGCAAATACGTGGGAAATCTGCTTAGTTAACGCAGCCTCTGCGTAACGGACTTTTATATTACGCTGTGAAAGACCTTACTCAAATATTCAATTTAATTTTAGTATTTTATAATAGAATATTCTTTCTTTAAAAATTTTAATTTTATTACTTCTTTAAATTTTGGCCTTTTAAAATATATCTATTGAAAAACCATTACTTTGCTTCATTTGCTATTTCTAGCTTATAACCTAAAAAGCTTATAGTTTTAATTATATTATCCTAATCAAATTAATGCCTATAGAAACATTAATGTTTGAAAAAACTAATAGTTAAGTACATATTTTTAGTACCTACAATCCCTCTTATGTTGTAATTATGGTTTATTCTAATGAAATTAGTATCTAACAGATACATTGAAAATTTGATTTCAAATAAGCTGTGCGTGACGTTTGTAGCAAGGAAAATAAATATCTATAATTTGCTAATCGATACCACAAGTAACAATCAGATATTAATTCGTATATTCCCTGGCCATAAAAATAATTATGAAACATCAAGCTACCCAAACTACATAGTTATTATTCGTTGATGTGTTTAGGTTAATTTATTTAGAACCGTGCCTTGCAATCGTAGATTTTCTGAATCGAACAAATCACTAAATTCGCCTTTAATTGCTCTATCTAATGACAAAATAATAGATCCAAACCAGTTTCCAGTTCAACAAACTTCCGGCACGCAAAAACTCCTGAATCGACAAAACAGCCCGAGGCTCTCGAATGCCTCTCTCCAAATTAGTCGGGGATGCTTTAAGGTAATTACAAGACAATTTAAACTACTAAAAAAATATTTTTATTTTTGTTTTTAACAGGGCAATTTAGCTCAATGTTTTGATTTCACATCCTTATTTAACAGAGTCTTTAATTAAATTCCTTAAAAATCTAATTTAAAAATTAATTCGATTTTTTTTTTAAATTGTCTGTTATGTGTTTACACTTGAACCAGGATCCACAAAAATAATGAATCCTGGAAGAGTGTGTACCAGGTATGAAAATGGACTACATTGATTGGCTACTTATCGTAAAATATCAATAATGGAATGCCACAAATTTAAAGAGTTTATATTACATTATGTTATATATTAAAATCCACTATTAGCAACTATGGCTAATAAGGGCTGGTTATCTACAGGTTACTACCCTTTTCAACCCAGAGCGGAACAATGTATTTTATATGATGAGTTTGTCACTGATTAAATTCCTATTGCCTAGGCGGTATTCGAACCAACCCCTCCAGTTTTACCTAGTAAAAAGAATTGTTCTCCAATTTAAAACAATGTGTTTAATGGCTTAGCTGGTTCATGTAGCTAATAGTCTGCCCATTTTTAACCTTTTAGTCCAGATGTAATCAAATTTAATGTGATTTTAATTTAAAGATAAGTTAATCCAAAGGAAGCTAAGATGATAATATAATATGGTTACTGAAGCAAATGTTCTTCATAAATTAAAGAGCCTGATAATTAATAAAAGCCTATAATAACAAAAACTTGACTCTGAACACTATTCTATACTATACTATTGTATTCAGAAACTGCTTATTGACATCTCCACTAGGGTGCATTCATTTTCTACTTCCTCGTTCCATGAAAAAAATGTTGCATTCATTTCGACGAAGTTTTCAATTTTGATCTTCTCTGCATCCAATTTCAAGAATTTCCGTGTGACGTCTCTACGCATCTTTTCCATCTCGCTTTTACGACTGCGACTACGTCTATCACCTCCCCTTTTGACAAAAATCCATAAGATTGTTTGATTTAAAGGAGGGCGAAAATAAATAAAAAAATTGTAATTTTCTCTGTAGCTTTTAGAGATATAGAAGGTTCGTACTGGACCTTTTTTGTTTATCTTAAACATAAATATATATTATATACTATGGCACATTTTGAACAAATGCATTTGAACGAAGCACTTTATTTAAATATTTTTAATGGTATTGCAGGAAACCATTTATCATATTTTGATTAATTGGAGCACAAAGAAGGCATATATTAAGAAGAAAACATGAAAGCAGACCTTCCTTCCACAAACAATATACATATCAGCGAAAGAGCACTTTCAAAGGATGAGCTCCAACATCATTGCCCTGTCAACACACAAACACTATAGGAAATGTCATCAAGTTAACAATTATATGAAATATACTCAAAGATTTTCTACAAAATTATTGGGAACAGTCAACAGGATAGGACGCATTGAACACGTAAATGTTTCGGTTTTCCGATTACAGTGGAATAACCAGTTTTTTTTTTACTTTCCTGAAACCATTTCGAATATTTTCGGTTTAATTTCCGTAGTATCTCGCATAAAGCAAAAACGACTAGGCTTGAAATTTGAAATTCCATATTTAGGAAATTGTACCGTCTAGTTGTGCTCCTATCGTTTTCATCAAAAACAAGTAAAGGGGAGTGAGTGAATGGAAAAATAAAGTTGTTAATTTCTTTGTAACAATTAGAAATAGAAAAAATTGTCAATTAATTAATAAAAAGATGATATAAAAAAGTCCGTCACGCAGGGGCTGCTCAAACTAAGCAGATTTCCCTCGTGAAGTTTAACAATAGAGAAATCTACATACTGGAAACAAAAGAGCACCATGAATATTAAGTGAATAAATACAAATAATATGAAACCTCCAGACGGGAAGCGCCTGAAATGTAAACAAACAGATCTCCCAACCTCACACCTGAAAAAAACACATATTTTCACGTCTCTCGTATAATAAACGTCTCTTGAAAACAATATTTAGTATTTAAGCTTCGAATAATGTGGTTTATTATAAAACAGAGTATTATTTATGTAACATGAGAAGAAGTGGGTATTTGTTGAAGGCTGAAAATTGAAAAATGCAAACATCTCAGTTAATATTCAAGATAGAGAATAAATGTATATAACAATATTTATAGTACATTTTATTTGCAATAAGATGGATTCTATGCAGTTTTTACGAATAGTAATGGAGATATTTCGAATTTTCATAATCCCACCCCTAAATCCCTCCCTCTAGTCCGATTTCAGCCATTAACGAACTTGGTCTTTTTTTTACATAAAACGACTAAATATCGAGTTTGGTAACGATCGAACAATAATTGCGACCGCTAGAGCACTAACAGACAAATGTATATATATATATATATATATATATATATATATATATATATATATATAAAACACATTTTGAACTGACCTCATTTTCGTTATCTCCTGGGTAGGATCGGTGGACATTTGGGGAAAAACTTCGAAAATCGCGTCATGAGTGCAACCTTTATAGCTGATTTCAATCATATACATTGTAAATGAATGACATTTATGGAAGCTTCAACTAAGTTTGTCACCTAATCTTTAATTATAATATATCCCTCTTGACAGATCATACAATTACGGTAATTAGCCCTTTGTTGCATATTGAAGAACGATACTCTTCTATTAAGTCTCCTATAGTGTCGAGTAATTAATTAAATGGATTTTTAACTAATTAGTTAAATTAGTAGAAGTAAGACGAAATCGAATGACAAAAAAAAAAAAGCTGTGAAATTTTGTAACCTTTGGAGTTGAACATGTATTTTACTCTATATTTATGTCCGAGTTTAAGTATTTATACTTGATACTGACTTTTCCAAATTTCCATTTAGTTTAGCTATTTAGGGATCCTGCATTGAATAAGTGGAGAGGAAACAATAAACTCTAATGCATTAAAAATAACATGCATTTTTAATTTATTTACATCCCTTGGTGTTAATCTTAGATTTATTAATGGGTGACATGTTTTATAAATGATGTGAAATTTATCTTTTTTTATGACAAAAATTATGTAGTTTTACTTACTATTTGATCCTTTTGAAAGAATTCGTCTTGTGTATAAAGATACCCTTCAGACATGAAGTTCTTCAAGTTATATTCAAACAAGGAACTTTTTTTTAAGTTTTAACCCCTTAAATTCGGACAGGGCGTTAATGTTTTTTCTCCTGAAAATGATACGCATTTCTCAAAATATTTATGTTTGTGGTTTCTGATTTTGGAGAATATTCTTGGATCTTGTTTTATGATTACGATTTATACTATTTCTGTAAATCAAGTTCACTAAGAGCATTGTTTGTCCATATATGTTGTAGAAAAATACATTATTTTTACAATCCCTAAATTAATATTCGAAACATTAATGGAGTTAAAGCAGGAGAAACAAAACTTTCCAGAACTTACTCACACCACAGAAAGTAAAACGAGTTTTGAAAGAACGATCTACTGATTTATGGGGGATAGGTTGGACGGACAAAAAAAAAAACGGTAGACACCTGTATGACTTCATTTAAACTGTACACCAAAGAAAACAAATAAAATGCATAAATGGAGTACTTACTCAATTATTAACTGGACATGACCAATTAATACTTTTTATTTTATCGTTTTGGTTTGACAGATAGCAATACGTGTGAGTGTGATAGTGAAACTGAACCAACTTTTGAAAACACAATATACAGTTGTAGACTTTATGACAAACAACGGACATTAATAAAAAACATAGTTCTTCAGACCGGAGCTTGGCCAGCTACTAAACCGCAATTATTGTTTGAACACAACTATGATTTTATCACCTTCTTAAAATATTTAGAGTTGAGCTGAACTAATACATAAATTGCTTTAAACTTCATCTAAATATCAAATTTGTTATTTTCATTTTATTATTTTTACTTCACTATTTTTTCTGATTTTATTATTATTATTTATAATTATATAATTTTTAATTTCATTTACTCTATATAATACATTTATTTTTTTTTCAATATAAACAATTTTATTTGATTTGATGAAGAAAAAAGACAATTATATATCATTTATAAAAATTTATGATGGAGCAGAGGAAATAAATTCTTATACTGCAGTATAAAAAGGTATTTAAAAAAAATTCAAAAACTAGCAATCAAAATTTAGAGTTTCAATAAGAATTGTTAATATTCATTCATATAAAAAAGAGTTTAATAAATCCTTGAAAATATAAAGCTGTCTCTTCTACAGAAAGTTGACCGTACATTAAAAGATATTCAAAATAATCAATTTCAATATTTTAAACTGAACGTTTTTTAATTAACTTTATAGCATGGTCTAGTTGACAGATAAGGAAACTTTCCTAAAGGAGTTCTTCGGAAGACGGGCAGTTAAAGTTTTATTACGAAAGTGGCATCTTGAGAGCTAAATCAATCACATAAATCTCAAAAGTTAAATACAAATTACAAGTTAATAGACGAATATTTTTTTGTTTATTTATGTATTACGTCGGTTCCCCTAAGCAAAGCGTAGATGTGCGTGTTACAGAGGAGGGGGGAGGGGGTTGAAAAGGGTTATATGAAGGTAAGAGCCACGTGGTCACAGGCCACAAAAGACATGATGAACAGAGCGTAACCATTCTGTGTCAAACAACCACATACTGTCGGCTCAAGAGAATAGGGCTGATATGTCATGCAGCCCCTTTCTCTCCAGCCTCAGTATACAAATTTTATTTCCAGCTCCAGTCCCGGTTACATTTGTCCGAAACTTGTTATACGAGAAGCCGGTTTTGTGTTGTTCTTTTGTTAAGTTTAATTTAACATCTCCAAAACTTGTTATAGGATTTTTACTTTAGAATTAGTTGAATTTCTCTTGAAGATTATCCTTAGAAGACTTCCTTTTGACCTTTCACCACCCGTCGCAACAAAATACAGTTCGCCTAACTCATTAATAATGTTCTTTAATAAAATACGTGATATAAACTTAGCTATGATAATTCACATAAATTATTAATTATCATAATTTATATTAATTATTAAATATGATAATGTCTTATTACAACAATACCTGGAATTAGATTATGAGTCAACATTAAAACTTGATAACGTTATATATATTTTTTGTATTAATAATTAACATATTGTTTATTAAGTCATCACAATGACCTTTTAAGGGGTTAATATTTATATTCTTCCTGCAGGGAATTTTTCATCCCTTAATACTTCACAATTTTTCCTGACTAAAGTTATAGAATTTTTTCGTATCGAAAATATCTATTAAGTAGGAATTTGGAAAACGTGGCTGTTAAGATTTCTTTATTTTATATTTATTTATTTTTTATTTTAATATTTAACATGAATAGCGCTTTATATATTTCATTTTACAACTTATTAGGTTTTCAAATATTTGTTAGTATCAAATTTTGGTAAATAGAATCTTCATTCTAACAGAAAATCAATTCAAATAAATGGTTAGAACCTCCAGTATAAATGATACTGTTGTCATACCTGTCACTGGCTGGGCTAAGCCAGCTGTACTCGACCGTCAGCCAGTGACGACGGTCTCCACCGACTGGTATAACAACAGAAAATCAATTCTTTTGATTTTTCACTGAGGTTCACATGACCTGAATGAAGACCCACCGTAAAATCCTCATAGGAACCTTATGAAACATTTAGGAAAATGAATATAATATATCTGTTTCCTCATATAAATGTTCATTAAATCTATGGTTTACTAAAATTGGTTCTAATAAATCACAATGAATTTCTACTATATCAAAAGGCTCCCAAATTTCTATTTCTAATTTTAAACGTACCAATTTCTTTCTTTTCAAACTGAATAGCTTTATTTAACTTTTTTTTTAATGTGATTATTTAAATCATTGACAGACCAATAACTTACAGGAATTTGTTGTTCACAGATGTATTTTCCAAAACATTACAAACATTATTATATGATTAAAAACCGAAGAGACTAACTTTTTAATTCATATTTTCATCCTAGAATATGGGGTGTGCTGAAGGTGAAGACAATTTTGAAGTCGATCCAACAATCTTAAACACTTTCATTTCATATATTTATTAAGAAATAAAACATTAAGATTGTATAATCCCTGAAAAATTATGAAAGTTTATCCAGTTAATTTAATTATAACTGTTGCTTTCAGTAGTTTTGATTACATCTTTGTTTTCTATAAAGTAACATGAACTTGTTTCACAGCTCCTATATTTTTTAAACTATTACAAAGAAATTTTAAGCTTTGTGAGTTAAATTTTTTTTAGATAATATCTTATTAAATCTATCAGACACAGAAATTTTAATTTTATCTTCCCCATCTTCTAAAATAACAATTATGCGTTTTCCAAATTTAGTATCAAGCTCTGCTAGTTTAATTATACGAATATTTTGGCATTGACCAACTTGTCGAATCTTCTTCACGGCCTCCGTTGTTGACGAAAACGTTGTCTGGATAACATAGATGTAGACTTGGCCAGGAAATTAACGTTTTAAAAGAAAGTGCTAGTTAATTATCTGTCGACGAAAAGATAAAATTGTTTTCCTATTTTATAACACTCAGATTTTTTTTTAGGATTATTTTTTAATTGAGGCGTATGTTATTGTACCCAGGTTCTGGCGGTTATAATGGCGAAAAGCGTGTTTGGGCGGGAACTATTAGGCCGATTGAGGATCAACCTGGAGCAGTGGTTACCAACTGGATGGGCGGTCCGCAGCGATGGAGATCTGAGACTTGGGAAACTGGGGGCCCAGCACCAACAGCTGGACACCATTACCATTCAACAGGTGAGCCAAAGTCATCAACCATCTCAAGTCCTTAAAAGTCCGTCACGCTGGGGCTCCGTAAACTAAGCAGATTTCCCACGTGATGTTTTAGAATAGAGAAATTTCAAGAGAACCGAACAGTTACTGAACTAGCTAGCCGGAAACTAACGACTGCAACCGAAGTTAGCCGATCTCATCATGTCCGTTACGCTCAATAAAATGCAAATATCTCGGTTAATATTCAAGATAAAGAATAAATGTATATAACAATATTTATAGTAAATTTAATTTGCAATTAGATTGGTTCTATACAATTTTTCGATCCGAAGTATAGTAACGGAGATATTTCGAAATTTCGAAAATCCCCCCTCTAAACCCCCCTCCACTGGTTTGATTTCAGCCGTTAACGCTGATCTTCCATTTTACATAAAACGATTAAATACCGAGTTTGGTGACGATTAAACAAAAATTGCCGACCGGTAAAGTGTTAACAGACAAATATATATAATTTTGAACGGACCTCATTTTCGTCATCCCCTGGGTAGGATCGATGGGCATTTGAAGACAATTTTTGGAATCGCGTCACGTGTACGACCTCAATAGCTGATTTCCCTTAAGGAAATCTGCTAATAAAAACGGCTTATGTCATTCTTAAGGTCAACGTAACCACCAATAAGCATGGAGTTTACTGTGAACTATTGTGGTAGCAGAGCCGACTGTGAATGGAATTAATCGCACTGCTAAAGGGTTCCGTATTTAAGCGTGAAACATTTCAGTTCAACAATTCAGAATTAACAATTAAAATAGATAATTTTAAACAAGTTACACAAATCAGAAATGCTCGATTATTATTAATAACTTAATGGGACTCTGAGATTGACCGAATAAGGAAAGTAAACATGAGCGAATTGGCACATTGAATGAGCCTGAAGAACCTAGACTATAAATGTCGCATGGAAACTGTTAACGAGCCTCTGTTTTTTTAATAAGTAATTTTTTTTAATAATACAATAAGTTAATATGTTGAGGCTAGTGTGTCTTGCTCCGCTTCATGTGATATACAGTAAGGGCGAAACCTGCAAAAATGTTTGAACTGCCACATGAAGGGCGGTTCTCCCAGTTGAAGAAGAGTTTCCTGATTAGTACGGTTTTAAAATATCAGCTGTTGCACTGTCTGAATCTGTCGTGAGATGGGCATAAATGCCGGGATAGCTACAAAGACAAAATAATGTAAACGGCGTTACAATAATTTAAATGCAGGACGTGTGGCAACAGGAGCCCGCCTTCTAGTATAAATAAACCCAAAAATATTAATTGATGACGTCATCACACTACGTATTAGCAAGGATCTCACATAGTGTAAATTCAAGGAAGACAATATTTGGTTGTTATATAATTGAAAATCAAGAATAATAAAATTAATACGGCATTCAATTTGTAATAAGATTGGTTCAAGAGATTGATCCGACTTATAACAACAGAGATATTTCGAAACTCCCCCACTAAACTCCCCTTCCACTCATCCGATTTAAGCCAAAAAGAACTTGATCTTTAATTTTACTTTAAAAAAAAACTCTTATAAATCGAGTTTAGTAACGATAAAAAAACATTGCGACCGCTAGAGAGTTAACAGGCAAATATAAATATATATATATATATATATATATATATATATATATAATTGTGTTGATGTTTTCGATGAATGTTATATTTATTTATGGTGTTGTTGTTTTTTGGAGGTTTGGTCAAAGTTGGTGAAAGAATCTTCTTAGTTTATGCCGATATTCCTGTTACACTCTAATTTAACAGCAATGTGCAATATTATAAATGCCAATTGCAAATTAAAGAAACTGTATTTTTACAGACCTGAAGAAGAAATATATAGTTCTCGAAATATCGGAATAAACCAAAATTATATATATATATATATATATATATATATATATAATTTTGAATTTTGATTTTTTATAATTGAATGGACCTCATTTTCGCCATCTCCTGGGTAGGATCGATAGCTATTTGAAGACATTTTGCGATAATCTCAACAAGAGTGCACACACAATAGCTAATTAATAAACCCCCTTGTAATGATTCTAGTTGTGGGTACAAATATAAAAGTTGTTAATTGAATCAGTTATGTTTAATCCAACCCTCTATTAGAAAATCTCTATATTTACGATATTTATCAGTTCTTCATTGCTTATTATATTGTAAAATTACAACTGTTTTTTTTAGAATGTGTGCCTACTGAATTATGTCTTGTTTCTGCGGTCACTGATGATGATGATGATGAGTCATGCACTATTAAAACCTGAAGTGGTTTATTCATCCATCTGCCTGGTCTTTAGTTGTAAAGAGATCTTAACATATTTTTTTTCATTTCCTTGTTTCAAGTAAATAAACTTTATTTATACCCGAGTTGACAACTACATATGAAATACTTTTTAAATTCTTTATTAGTGTATTTTACGAAACTGTGACAATCATGATTAAGAAAAATGTGTAACAAATAATTAATTTATCCCAATAATGTCCCCAACGGTTTCCTAGGATTGGATTGTTCTAAAATATTGTAGAAAAAAACATAATTCAACTTTAATAACACTCATTTTATTTAGTATAAAGCGTAAAGATTTATGGAATAATAAATCTTTTGTTTAAAATGCCACGACCATTTTAACTGTCAAATTTTCAAAGTGATGAACACTGGTAGAAATGAAATATATATCATCTAGCCTAAACAATGGGCTTATTTCGTTATTAATATATTGTATCCGGGTATGATTCGTGGTGTGAAACCAATTGATTGTATACGTTCTTGCTTTATGGGCCGTAACAATGAACTGCGACAATGGTGCAAATGGATATAGGTACTCTGAAGCAGAATTTTTTTTGTAGGTATATCAATCTTTCTTTCTTTTATTCATTTACCAGAGACTATATATATATATATATATATATATATATATATATATATATATATATATATATATATATATATATATATATGTGTGTGTATGTATGTATGTATTGATGTGGGGGAGGAGAATCAAAAATTTATTTTCAATTTCACTAGGAAATCCACTTTCAGAAATTGTAGAAATATAGTTATAAAGAACGTCTATTTTTCAATATTTTTATCTATTATTTTTAAAATATTTTCTAGTAGCTGCTGAGACATTTTTTCCTGTTCTTTCTTATATTTTTGATTATATATATATATATATATATATATATATATATATAATATATACATTGATTTTAAATTATGGGTTCATGAAACCTGGAATACGTATATTTAAAAAATAATAAATAAATAATCAAACTCTTAAGTAAATTACATAGTTACAAGATAGTGGCCAATGGTGATTACTGTGGATAATAAATTTATATTAACAAGATGAACCAGAAGTTTACTGTGCGATTTCCATTAGTAAAGTTGAAGTAATGTAAACACTTAAAATTTTATAGTAGGAAATGAACAATAAATCGAATTAGGTTAAACAAATAATATATAAATAAATAAGTTAGTCTAGTAATTGACTGGCATATTACCACGCAATCCTGTTTCATATTCCTCTTCAATAGTAAAATATAATCCATACTGTTGACAATAATTTGTAAATAGAAAATATTCAGTTACTAAATTAGCTAATAAGGAACATTGATTACAGAACTATTCCATTAATTCGCCTACTCTGGATTAGACATTAACATATCTGAAAAACAATTATGAATGCCATATTTCATTTAAAATAAAATGTTGGTCTGCTTACACACATCATTATCTATCTAGAGAAAAAAAAATCAATCAAATATTCAAGCCAATAACAGAGTGGAACATGAGACCACAGAATCTCTATGTAATTCCAATTTCACGCGTCAGCTGATCCTTTTAACGATGTGTCTCGTTCTGAAATATGGTTGTAATATTTCCTTCCGGTTTAAAAAGACATTCATTTCTTCCACTCCTTATGCCAATTCACTCTGCCGATTTGGCTCAAAGGTTCCATGATCAAAGTGAGCCTTTGAAAAGTCTTAGCGTTCGTGAAATTGTCAAAAGGTAGGAAATTATTAGCCTCTCATTTTTCAAACAATGAAATTTGTTCTTTTATGTTGTGAATAAAGAATTATTTTTAGCATATCCATCTATATATCAGAATAATTAAAACGTTTACCAAGACATATTATTGTTTTACTAAGCAATAAATAGTAAGGAAAAAGAAAGCACACCTAAAGTTATGGCTTCCAGGGATGCGGAAATATCTACTGAAGTTTTTAGTATACTCAGAAAACCAATGAATGCACGTGGTTTATCTGTTTTTATAAGGCAACTACGCCAAGGGTTACCTAATTTAGGTAATGTTTGTTTATTGTCTTTTAGTTCCTCACTGTATTTATTTTGTACGTCTAATTGTAAGACTCTTGATATCCAGAATGGTAAGAGAGTATAGACCAAGGGGAAGGTTTAATTAAAGAAATAAATCTCGATAAACAAAATAAGCCTGTTTTACTAAAATAATAAGTAACTTAGTGAAGAGGAAAAGAGGCTTATTCCGTTCACCCAGATAGATTCGTTCCCCAACCTCCTAACATCTTTCTGAGTTGTAAACAAATAGCTCTGCCGGCCACTCAGAGCTATATTCTTCACAGGAAAGAAAAACAATATGACATATTAACTTTATTGCAAACTATTTACTATATCTAGTACTGCAATTTATAATGAATCAGAATAATTTATATTTTAATAACTCAAATTTTAGTAGTCCAAGAATTAAAGAAGGGGGGGGAGGGGTATCAACAGAACGTATTTGAATATATCTCACAAACTAAGTAAAAGCTTTCACGAATCTAAACCAATTTCACGAGAGCCGAACCAGTTACGAAAACAGCTGAACTAGTTTTCGGTTGTTTCCGTGGAACAATACCGACAATAGCCGATCTCATCTCGTCCGTTACCCCACACACTTAATAAAAAGTCAGTCACGTAAACTAAGCAGATTTCCCACGTGCAGTTTTACAATAGAGAAATCCGCATACTGGTAACAAAACACCACCATGATTAAATACAAACGGTAATGAGAAATCTCTCAGTTAATTAAAATAAATGACCAACTGAAACGGCTTCTGAATTGTAAGAATAATTTATATTTTAATGACTCAAATTTTAGTAGTCCAAGAACTAAAGAAGGGGGGGGCGGATGAACAGAACGTATTTGCATAAGTCTCACAGAGTAACAAAGATAAGGTAACGTTAGAAACGACAGGTTAGAAGAAGCTTCCACCTGAGCCGATCAGTTACGGAAACGGCCGACCTAATCCGAACTATGACCACATGTCCCATAGACTTTATAAAAATGTCAATATCTCGGTTAATATTCAAGATAGAGAATAAACGTATATAACAATATGTATAGTAAATTTAATTTGCAATAAGATTGGTTCTATACAATTTTTCGATCCGATGCATAATAACGGAGATTTTTCGAATTTTCGAAAATCCTCCCCCCTAAACCCCCCCCCCTCCCTCTTGTCCGATTTCAGCCATTAACAAACTTGATCTGTCTTTTAACATAAAACGGTTAAATATCGAGTTTCGTAACGATCAAACAAAAATTGCGACCGCCAGAGCGTTAACAGACAAATATATATATATATATATAGTTTTGAACGGACCTCATTTTCGTCATCTTCTGGGTAGGATCGATGGACATTAGAAGAAATTTTTCGAAAATCGCGTTATGAGTATGACCTCAATAGCTGATTTCCCTTACGGAGAAATCTGCTAAAATATGCAAATATCTCGGTTAAAATTGAAGATAGAGAATAAATGTATATAACAATATTTATAGTACATTTAATTTTCAATAAGATTGGTTCTATACAAGTTTTCTATCCGACGTGTAATTAGTAACGGAGATAATTCGAATTTTCGAAAATCCTCCCCTCTAAACCCCCCCCCTCTCACTGGTCCGATTTCAGTCATTAACGAACTGGATCTTTCTTTTTACATAAAAGAAATAAGTGTTTTTGGGTTTAAAAGCAGCGACGACTAAAGCCACGTACCAATATTAAGGGACTTCTTTGGAAAACTTATGGCGGGGATAGACAGTTAAAACACTAGATTACTAAGCGAGAGTTGCTGTATTCAAACCTGAGATTTATATTCATTAAGCTGAATAGTCGCACGGCTTTGACTTCAGACTTGTATACGTCTCCAGATAGTCACCATCATGAGGTAATACACTAGATACATGCAAGTGATTGTAAAGGTAGTTTGTCCACTGGTTAAAACACTAAATTACTAGACTATAGTTATCGGGTTCAAACCAGCGTCGTACTTTAAATTTCAATCAGTTGTATGTTCACACAGCTTTCAGGCCGGACTACTCCAGTCACCAACATGGCAATGGAGTACAAACTTAAAATAAATATCTAAAAAGCGTCCATCGGTTCATTAACTAGTGGTATTTTGAGGCACGACGTGCTACAATTACCTCAGAAGATGGTTGACCTCTCGTATCGAACCCAGATTCATAACAAAATGGAGATGTTAAAGAAAGAAAACAATTCCATAAATAAATACAGGACTGGTATTTTTAAACAATTGAAGTAAATTGTTTGTTACATTTGAAATTAGATACCAGTTGGTCTTATAACGACTTAAAAAAAAAACTATATCTTGCTGATCCTGCGTAAATTATGTTGATTTCACAAGTGCAAACTTCAAACTATTCAATCTCATCAGACATTGAAACTTGTGTATCATGATCATGAATGATCTACATAATTTCAACAGATTTACATAAAAAAAATAAGCAATCGAGGTTGTGCACGTGGTTTTAAACATTGTCTAACGATACTACGTGGTTTGGCACGAATGACGAATGAACGTAATTTATGACCAAAATCTGAATGGTTTACACACACACGTGTGTGAGTGTGTGTCTATATATATATATATATATATACATACATACATACAGCACCTTTCAACCAGTGCTCGACGGGCGCAGAGCCCTATCGGCTAGTCGTGGGACCCTGTCCACGTCTCGAGCAAGGAATAGACAGGACTGAATGTGCATTCGCCTTTATCAGTGGCCTTCACGTGGCTGAAATTTGTTTAGTCTCCTGAAATTTTCATTTACGACATAAAACAGTAGAAGGAGAGTCGCCCAAATCGAGGTAGAGCAGAGAGAGACGAGTGTTCCGACCAATTATTGGAGGAATCGACTAAAATTTTGAAGAAAACAACTCCCACGTCACAGCATCTCCACGACAACAAGGACTTCCTGTATTTATTTTACTAATTATAATTTCATAACCCAGATTCAGTCAAGTTTCTTCCCCTTCTTAATTTTTTACAGTCTACGAAAATTATGTGTGTGTGTATGTATGTATATATATATACACATATACATGTATATATGTATGAGACAATTCTCAATTAGTCTACGTTGTACCTTGAGATGGATGATGGGGAAAAAAATGATTTTATGTAAATCCTTAGATCCGTTTTAAAGAGGTAGAGTAAGAGGATTTGAATTACCTAAAACGAAAAAAAAAAAAAGGATAGATAATCCAAACAGAGTTTCAGAGAACCCGTAGAGTTTTATTTATATAGATGACAGAAAAACATTCACATACTGGCTGAGGCTCTCGGATTTGCATACATACATTCTATTGATTTTAAAAGAGCATACTATTTCATTGTTCATTTTAGCTGAGCTAAAATCTTCAATTAAATAAATAAATTATGTTTAAAACGCTTTTTGCGAATTATAGTTTGTCATAGGAAAAATAATGTCTGTATTAGAATTACTCTAAATAACAAAATGAAAAGAAAAAAGTCTATTTGCCAAAAGAAAAGAACGGTCTCCTCCACTACCCCCACTCTTGTGTTCAATCTTAAGAACAATATTATAGATAATTAGTATATTTTGGGTTACCTTTACACCCTGCAGATACCAAGTGTCATCTACTACGGCTCTCTTGAATAAATTATTGAAACTATTTTTATCCATGAGAAACAAATAGTATGCTGAAATATTCAGAAATGAATCAAATGGTTGCAATTTGTGTACATTTAATTATGAAGCTACTTTCTTCTTATCATGAGTAAATGGCGGTAACCTCATTACTTAATGTTCCGCCAGGGAAATCTGTTTAAATGGCCAAAACGAACCTCTTAAGCTAACCTTTTTTTTTATAGTGAAGAGAAAAAATTTACAAAACTAGTATAGGAGTATAACAGATAAAGGCATTTCGTGGAATAATGTTCCTCCCCAAGAAGCTACTATAAAAGAAAATCAATTGTCAGCAGCATCCAGAGAAATGTTTTTCTCTCCCTTTCAAATAGAATCCCTTTTTCCACCTCTTTTTTCTCATATTTTCCTGATCGTGTATCCCCCCTAAGCTCTGCATTACCACCACAAGTTGTATCTTTGCCAAGACCGAATTACCTTCTTTCATTGTCTCCTTGTCTTCCTTTTACAATAATAAAGTAGGGGTAGAAGGACCACTACCACACTTTGCTCTAACGTTTCCTTCAATTCTCTGAGTTTATTGGTTCACACGATTTTCCTATCGCCTAATCGTATTTCCTCACTTCTTCTTAAGATTTGAATTGACACAAATAACATGTTATAATACTAATCGGGTCCGTCATAACTCAAACAAGAGAAAGTAATTTTTATTCTAAATAAAATTTGTTATTTTCAATTTCTATGAAGCCAAGATCGATATAGATACTGAAGAATAAATGTGTTTCGACTTCAAAGTAAATACCTTCCACAGGTTGGAAAATTGGAAGCGTATGTAGTCTGGGCCAATTTGATTGTAATGGACTAAAGGGGCAGGGAGAGAAATGTGAAAAGCAATTATTCTTCAAAATATTGAAATACTTAACTCACGAGTACAGTTTAATGGACGGGTTTTTTATAATGTACAACAATAAGACTTGAAAATAAATAGTCCACTATAAATAATAAAAAAAATTACACTGGTCGAAAACACAAAATAATGTTTTTTGAACAAATAATATTAACAAACGAGTTGAAGCAGAGTTCACAAAAAAATACAGAGCAATCGTAAACCCAACCACGAGACTACGCCATTAACTTTTACACTAAACTGATAAATAATTGTGAGATTGCTCGTAGTGTACTCAATTGACAATTAGAGCAATCATTTTAGTTTAATTTTATTATGGCAACACTGCCACTAGGACCAGTTGGCAGCCAGTAGGAGCAGGTTATAGTTGTTATCGTGTCGGGATAAGCTGCGACAGCAATATGAAATTCTTGGATTAAGCCTGCTCGATGCGGATTACTATTTTTTTTGTTTTAATTTTTTGAACTCACACAAACCAGTTGTCAACAGTGGTCAGCCTTATTTAAAGCATCCATGGATTTGTAAGTAATCTAAACTGAGCACAAGAGTGTCTCTAAGTCACTTAGTGATGGAAACACCTTAAACCATAGAATTAAACTACAGTTTATAATGGCACACGAATGTCTCATTATCTGTAACATTACCTACTAGGAAGCTTGTCATAATAACAAGGCCTAAACAGTTTAATTATTTATGGCATTGCAGGTTTTCATATGTCATCCGATCATCACATCATGGCAAATATGTTCTGCTGTTGCATTAAGCATAACAAATCTCAACTTCCCTTTGCCCTCAAAGAAGATCACAACTCAATCGTATTTTAGGCCATAACGTATTTACATGGACAAGAAGAATATCATAGCAAACTGATAAGTCAATATTATATGCTTTGGCAGAATAGAAATATAAAAAACATGTAATCATTTTCATGGCGAAAGTGAGCTGAAGTTACACTTAAATGAACAAAGCCCATAATATAAGACCACTATAAAGCACATCGAAGCCTCTGAAAGATTAATTAAGTGAACGCAGGACTTTTGTTGAGCCTTGCATAGTTATATTTGCAGATTTTTCTTAAGGGAAATCAACAATAGAGGTACTCATGGCGCGATTTCTGAAAAATTTCTTCAAATGTCCATCAACCCAGGAGATGACGAAAATGAGATCCGTTCAAGATTATGTGTATGTATATATATATATATATATTTTTGTTTAATCGCCACCAAACTTCATATTAAGAATGAAATCGTTCGTTAATGGCTGAAATCAGACCAGTGGGGAGGAGGTTTAGAAGCGAAGAATTTCGAAAATTCGAATTATTTCGGTTACAATACCACGGATCGGAAAATTGTAAAAACCAATCTTATTGCAACTTCAAATATCTATAAATGTAGTTCTATAAATATTTTCCGTATCATGAATATTAACCGAGATATTTGGATTTTATAATTTTTGGCTTTCAGTAAACCCCCACTTCTGCTCATGTCACATTAATAATAAGATGAACCACTTCATTATAAGGTTAACACGTTGAGTGCTAAGGTGCCCGCCGGCGGGCAAATCGTACTTTCCCCCCAGGCGGATTGACCGCCGGCGGGCAACCTTCCTACGCACTTTTACTCATCTTGGAGCCCTTTTACTAGCCCCCACCACTTAGCTTCTACTTCGTTTCTTCATGGAATTCATTACAGAGTTGCGCCTTGAGCTTACAATTTTTTCAATACAAAAAAGTTCGTGTTTTGGATTTCTTAGATTTCACGTAAGTATTTTAAATTAATTCACTTTAAATTTTTTTTCTCGGAAAATAATAGCCAGATTTTTATTTTTTCTATTTTTCCGATAAATAAAATCTCTCAATGAAATAAAATATGAAGAAAACAAAAACTTTTTTTTTTGCGCCATTAGCATGAAATTTGAATTTGGGGTCGCGCTCACAACGTGTTAAGTATCAAAAATTGTTTTCATTAAACTTTTACTTTCTGAGACATATGCAAATTTGAGAGATTGAAATAAAAATGATTCTGATTCATTATAAATTACAGCACTAGTTATAGTAAATAGTTTTCAATAAAATTAATATGATATATTCTGATATATTTCATTAATTCTCACCGTTATAGAGATTATGGACTAGTAAATTGACTGAAGATATCTCATTACCGTTTGTATTTATTCAATAAATATTCACGTTGGTAAGTGGTATGTAGATTTATCTATTTTAAACCTTCACGTGGGAAATTTGCTCAGTTTACGCAGCCACTGCGTGACGGATTTTTCTGTTCTTTAAATGTAACGCCACTTTCCACTGCTGAGGCTAATCGGAACGGAATATCTCTTTGATGTCATCCTCTTCTAGCCAGGCTAAGACTAACAGTTATATTTGATGAATCCGTCCAAATAAATTCCCATACACATGAGTAACGCGAACCCCTCGACTCTGAGAACGTATGGGCATTTCGATGAACGCTTTAATACAGATGGCTAACCAGAGCAATCAGACGTTGATTTAGAGAGATTTCTCTCAAGTTTGTACTCATGAAGCGGAACTTTCCTCAAATATCAGCCCTCTGTTCACCTCCATTCCGCCATGTATCGCTGAACATCTCATGTCCGGTTTAATTTTCAAAACTTCTTTTACATATGGTTCTTACTAAGGTAAAATATAGAATATAGGGAGAAAGTGATGTCATTTGTCCTAGCTTGACAAAAAGTAGCATCTTGAGGCCCTCATTCCTACACATGGAAATCTGCTTACATTGTACAGTCCTTGTTATAAGAATTTTTTGACCGTCACCGAACTCGACATTTAAACGTTATATGTAAAAATAAAGATAAATTAATGGTTATAAAGATCGTTAACGGCTAAAATTGGTTTAGGAGGGGGGGGGGATTTCGAAAATTCATAATATCTCCGTTGTTATGTGTCAGATCGCAAAATGGTATAGAATAAATCTTATTACAAATGTAATGTTCTTTAAATGTTTTATATATATATATATATATATATATGTGTGTGTGTGTGTGTATGTGTGTGTGTGTGTGTGTGTGTGTGTGTGTTGTGTGTGTGTGTGTGTGTGTGTGTGTGTGTGTTATGTGTGTTATCTAAATTGAATAATAACCGGGATATTTCCATATTTTAGTTTTTGGTCATCAGTAAACCCCCACTCCTACTCATGTACTATTTACAAAAAGCTGTTGTGATAAAGGACTTTATTTGAAGCCTTAAAACCTAATATTGTTTTCATTGAATTTTTACGTCTTATACGTTATACATAAACATATCTTGATAAACATAACGTACGTGGAAAATCTGCTTAGTTAACACAGCCCCTGAGTCAAGGACTTTTAATAATAACGACGTGCTAAAATGTTTTAGTCTATTACGTAAATAAGGACGAATCTATTATATTATACAGTAGCATATATTATACAATAATATAAAGATGTTTTATTTTTAAAAACTATGTTTGTTAACCCTTAATCAGAGAATGTATGACACAACATACATGATTTTATTATGTTTTTTTTTAAACATAATCCTTGGAGGGGCTCTCAAAAAGAATTTTTTCAATCCTAGAAATTGTTGTTGGTTGATTTAAAAGGAATTTTTGTGAGAATGGTTGGCAATGGTTCACATTTATAACAGTAAAATTGCATGCCTTCAGTGCCCAAGAGAACAACATGGCAACTACTCAGAGCACCTAAGTTCACCCTTGTTTTTACTGATTTTATTAAGATTTTTACTTCAAACTTTTATTTAGCATATTCTTTGAAGATTACTTGTTCATTTTCAAGTACTTCCGAAGCCTGATTTTCTTTAGCTAATTTGATATAAACTGTAAATAGTATGTATAAAAAAAAAGAAGGAATATTAAATTAGTATCCACTGTGATGTATGAGCCCATTTTAAAGCACAAAAAACAAGGAAAACAAAATTTATCATCCCAATTCACTTTTGTCTGATTAAGGGTTAAATACACTCTCGAGAAGGAGTGTGTACACTCGAAACGCGTCGGGATAAATTAATGTGTGTACATGAATTGAAGAAATTATTTTTCTGGCCTATAATTGCTAAAAAAACTTTTGAAAATAATAGACTGTCATTTTATAAATCTATTGTTACGAAAATTAAATGCATGAAAAATTAGACAGAGATAGTCACGTATTTTGGGAAGTACGGGGATCAAAGGGTGCCGCCATATGGTCCCGTTCGTCCTTGGTAATACCAGTCCAGATCTAGAAGAGTCCTGACAATTCCCTTTGATGTTTTCCGACAAGCTATATTAAGGGACGCAGCATACCCCAGCTGGTTAGTTTGTTCTCAGCTTTCTTCAAGTGATCATCAGTGCGTTCAGTGAACAGTGCGACTTAGTGCAGTGCGGTAAAGTGTTTTATGTGAAGAACAGTGTTGTGCCATGGCTCTGTAAGAAACAGTTTAGTGCCCTGTTTAAGACAGTGCAGTGCCGTATTTTTCTGAACTTCAGTGACTGGGAATGAGTTATTGGACTGTGTAATAACAAGAACAGTGAAGCTATCAGTGTATAATGTGAGTAGTTTATTGTTAAATAAATTGTGCAGTGATAAAAACTCTGGAGCTTGTGTGTGTTTAATTTTGCAGTCCAAAAGAACTCCAATAGACAACGTTTATTACTGATTTTGTAATAAACGTAACAATATTATATATAATATATATATATATATACATATATATACACATATATATTTATTTATGCAAAAATATACTTTTGTAATGGCGTACTTCATATGTTATGAAGTATAAAACAGAACTATTTAAATCCTGTACATAAATCTAGGCTAAGAAAAACAAATGTAGATTATACGATACCATACTTGTTATGAAAGGGACTGGAATATATTTTATTTGTAGTTGTTCTTAATAAAATTTGCAATTCTAAAAGGTAGAGAATAAATCTCCTTATTGCTATTGCTCTCACGGAAGGGAAGCAGCAAAACAATAAAGGAGGGAGCAAGCAGTAATTCCAAATTCATAAAATATTTATAAGGAAGGGCTGTAGAAGTTGATCTTTGCAGTGCTCTCCACAAAAGCGCTCCAGGTGGGGGCCATTATATATTAACGGTGTCGAAAATAGGTAGTAATGTAGTTAACAGAGACTCCTAAGAGGGCGCAGTTTGGCCTCCCTGATACATTATTAAGCTAGAGTCACCAACCGCCTGCTGAGACTAGCTTCTTGTCTTCATTATTCAAAGTCCGAGGATGTCCGTAGGAACTGAACAGCTGGCATACACTTGTTGATACCCTCAATGAACATCTGTTAAAAAACAAAGGGACTGTACTAGTCCTGTCCTATTGGTGAAAGGAACTCTATTTTGTACATACCGACTATTTACGAAAATATCACCTTCACTGCGAGCCTGCATATAGGGAAGTTCCTTTCGTTTTTCCAATATTTAGCATATCAATATTAGGAAGGGCAAAGACCTATAGAGCAATGCAACATGTGCAATTCAAAATGAATAAAAAGTATCTGCATTCAAAATAGTTGAAAGAGTATTAAATATATGGAGATCCTTGACCATATATGACTAAAGACGGAGTTGTAAGGTCATATAGCCACATCGTAAATATTACTGTTTGTTTGCTCCTGATATCGCCAAAATAGTTAATTATTAGATAATTTGTTAAAAAAACACATGTCTCTTCGATAACTTTATTGCTTATACTTAATAGGAACTCAGAAATAAGCAATTGTGTTTTTACCCTCCCCCACTGAATAAAATAAATATTTAAGATGATACAAACAAAATCTTCTGTTAGGCAATTTTGTTTGCTAACGAACTTAAATCTACAAATATTCAAAATCATTAGGCTCATTTAGAACGTTTGTATATCGAATTTTGCAGTAAGCACACATACTAATGCTATATATATTGTGATCTCTGTCTGTACATTGGTTTCTTTTTTCTCGAAATTTCACGATATACTTTCGTTTCACATGCCATAGGTGCCACATGCCCTGTTTTCTTTGTTACCTTTTCACGCCTAAACTGCTTAACCGAATTTTATGAAACTTACTACGTACTTTAGTACTAACCTACTTATACACACTCAAGAGTGCATCGGCAGAGTTCAGCCCAGTAGCAACTCTATAGACACCCCCCCCCTACCCTAAGCTCTGACGCTTTGAGGATGGGAACGTAATTCCCGAAAGCGCTAAAAATAAATTGTGAGGAGCCGCAAGAAAGTTTTTCTGATTAACCTGATTCATCACCCTCACCACCAGCGGAAAATAAAAATGAATATTAATATTCTCTGAGATGAACAGGAGTGGGAATTATAAGGGAGGCCTGAAATTAAAATAGCCATATTTAATTTCCAATTTTTTTCGGCAAATGTGCACATACCAAAAGATGTTAATTTTGTAATTTACAGTAACTTTTGTTATATACAATTTTGTCGTATAACGAATGATCTACTCAGATATACTCAAAAAACTACGTGTGTTGGTTCGTATTAATGCCTCTTTGATTATAAGCTATAATAATATTTTTAGGAACGAACTGGAGTGGGGTTGTAAGGCAAGCCTTAAATTAAGGAATTTTGAATTTTGGAATCCACTCTTCCTCTTAACCCCCACTATTCCTGGTCCAATTTCTGCCAAGCACAAATATGATTATTACTGTTGACCGAAACAGTTAAATGCCGAGTGATGCCATCGCGTCCGATTACAGCCGCTAACTAACACGATCTATAGATTTGCATAAAACGCTTATATATCCAGTATGGTAGCAATAAAATAAAAATTACGGTAAGAGACAAATATATGGAAAGATACAATTTTGAGAGGAGCTCACCTTCGTCATCTCCTAGTTATGATCGATGGACATTTGAGGAACTTTTCGAAAATCGCGCCATGAGTACAACATCTGTTTGGTTATTGTACGTCCGGTTTTGAAGTTACGGGAACTCCTAGATCGAGAAGACAACAGGTGGCGCCCCTGCCGGACAAGATTAGCAGACAGTCAGTCGAGCTCTAGTGCTTATACAGTGAGTACTTGTTATTTTCCCTACACCAGGCATGTCCAGTCGGTTTACATCGGAACCAGCCAGTGATAAGTATACAGTCCACTAAATTTCGCATACATCTATTTTTGATCCCACCGGCCGGATACATGTTGTTTGGTCTTAACCGACCGGAATTATTTGTAGATTTAAGTCAATTCGTGACTTATTTGTATGTCTGGAAATTTTCTTCCTTTATTGTTTGTATCTTGGTTTGTAGGGGGAATATTTATTTTCGCTATTTGTAGGTATACTATCGTTTTATTATCGTTATTGTTCGTTATTTTGATATTATACACTGCAATGTCGTTTTCGATGGTTTATGAAGTGCTTAATTCCTAATGAGACCCTTTGCTTGCTGACGAGATTAGACTTGTTCGTTCGGCTCAGCTGTTATCAGACAGAGCCCCTTTCCCTCCCAGCTGTTAGGCAGAGGTTATAGCTCAGGTTATAGCTTCATAAACAAACAGTTTAATTACTCACTTAGTGTTTAATCGTTGCTAATATGTCCTTTGAAAGAGAAAAAAGGAAACTAAAATTAAATATTGCCAGAAGGCAAGAAGTTATAAATAGTTTAAATGTATTGTTTGACCTGAGTAATGAGATAAAGCCTAATGTTGTGTCAACAGACAAGTTAGATGATTTTACCAGCAGTTTTCAAGATCTATCTGGGCTATCAAAGAAATTTGATGATCTTCATGATGACATTAAGGTTTTATATATCGAAATGGATAGTGACATACCAGAAAAAGAGGCAGAAATATTGAGTGAGTTTAAAAGGAAATATTATCGTATTGTTTCTGCTGCCTCTAAGTTGAATAGATGCGCTTCCCCAAATAAACCTTCAACTGAAATTTATAATAAGTCCATTAGCAGTAATAATAGATTTAATTCAAATAAGAGTGTTTTGACTTCAGTATCTATCAGAACAAACGAAACCCATTGTCACTGCTGTAAAGGCAAACATAAAATATTTGATTGTGCTAAATTTCTTAGTATGGAAATACCTAATCGATTTAAATTTGTAAAAGAAAATAAATTGTGCATTTTGTGCCTTTTTTCTGGACATTTTTTAAAACAGTGCAAAAGTAATAAATTATGCTCTTGTAAGGGAAAGCATAATAGTTTGTTATGTTTAAAAAGTAACACAAAAGATAGTGATAACAATGAAAGTAACAGTGAAAACATAGTAGCTTGCTCTGCTAGCAAATCTAATGCTTCAGTTCTGCTCAGCACTGCTATAGTCAATATAAAAAATAAATTTGGAAACAGTATAAAGGCTAGAGCCCTTATAGACTCAGGGTCTCAAGTGTCATTTATAACTAATAGATTATTCAGAGAATTAGGTTTGTCTAAGAGGTATTGCTCTGATACTTGCTATGGAGTTGGTGGTTCAAAATTAAATACTGGTAGTTATGTGACCACAATTTGTTTATCTGCTGTGGGTAACACCGAGTACAGTTTTAATACCGAAGCTATTGTTGTGCATAGAATTGCTTCTGTCCCACCACCAAGCAAACTACCTAGTTCAATAAAAATGCAATTTAAAGATTTGGACTTAAGCGACGTATTAGTTGAATCTTCTACTAAGATTGATATTTTAA
Organism: Riptortus pedestris; assembly: GCA_019009955.1. Lineage (NCBI taxonomy): Eukaryota > Metazoa > Arthropoda > Insecta > Hemiptera > Alydidae > Riptortus > Riptortus pedestris. The sequence goes on from CM032228.1 coordinate 63,932,345, forward strand.
TTGGTGCAGACCTCTATTATGAGATCATAAAGGATGGTCCTATTATTAGAGTCGGTTCAGCTGCGGCCTACCCGACAGTTTTTGGTTATGTAGTCACTGGTAAAGTCCCTGGTGACACAAATAGTTCCTTATTCTGCAACTTTCTGATGAAGAAAACCAATGATTCTGATCTCAATGAATTGGTTTCTAAATTTTGGCAGTGTGAAAGTGTAGTTTCTCAAAGTAAAGTTAACCTCTTGAGTGAAGAAGAGCAATTGGCTGAAGACCAATACAAAGAATTGTATTTTCGTACCCCTGAAGGTAGATATAACTCTCCCATTTTGTGTAAACCTAATATAGACAACCTAGGTGATTCGTTCATTAATGCAAAGAAAAGGTTGCTCGTTTTAGAAAAGGCTTTATCTAGATCTCCAGATATGAGAAAGGATTACAATGCATTTATGAATGAGTACATAAGGATGGGTCATATGCAGAAAGTGACATTAGGAAGTGGGAAGTGTTATATTCCTCATTTAGCTGTTTACAAAGACTCTACAACCACTCAATGTCGAGTTGTGTTTGACGGTAGTGCACCAACTACTTCTGGGTTGAGTCTTAATTGTTGTTTGCTGAAAGGTCCTGCTTTGCAACAGAACATATTTGATATTCTGCTACGTTTCAGATTTCACCGTGTGGCTTTAGTCGGAGACATTGCCAAGATGTATCGTATGGTGAATATCATCTCTGAACATCGATCGTATCAACATATTTTGTTCAGGTTTCACCCAGGGGACCCGATAGAGGATTATGAGTTAGTCACCAATACTTATGGTTTAACCTCAGCTGCATTCATCGCTCTGCGGTCTTTAGTCCAGAATGCTTTGGATGAGGGACATAAGTATCCCCTTGCTGCAAAAGTTGTTCCAAGGGATTTTTTCGTTGATGACCTCCTCAGTGGTGCCAGCTCAATAGAAGAGGCGAGAGAACTTGTGGATGAAGTCATCAGTATGCTCAAGGCTGGCGGATTTTTGGTGAGAAAATGGGTCTCCAGTGTTCCTGTAGTCTTAGATTCGATTCCTGAGGAGCTTAAAGAAACTAACATAATTCTTGATCCAAAACAAGACAATTCAGTGAAAATTCTCGGAATTCATTGGGATTCTAATCTTGATTTTTTGTCGTTCCACATTTCCTCAGTTGCACCTCGAAGAGTGGTGACTAAGAGAATTGTCTTATCCGTAACCGCTAAGGTATTTGATCCCATGGGTTTTGTTGCTCCTGTTGTTTTTTTCATGAAGTCCTTCTTCCAATCCTTGTGGATAATGGACTACGACTGGGATAATCCTATAGAGGAACATATTCTTAGCAAATGGTTGCATTGTGTCAATAATCTATATTTGTTGTCGAACGTCACAATCCCAAGATTTGTGGGTGTTGATGCCAATAGCGTGGGTTCAATAAATCTGCTTGGATTTTGTGATGCCAGCGAACTCGGCTACTCAGCAGTTGTCTATGCTCGAATTGGGAGCTTAGATCAGCATGGTGAAGTACACCTGCTTGCCTCTAAGACTAGATTGGCTCCTGTGAAAACAATTACAATGCCTAAATTGGAGTTACTTGGTGCTATGCTATTAAAGGACTTAATTGTGAGTGTACACTCAGCCCTAAGTTCCTTAAACAAAGCTATAGCAGTTTTCGCCTGGTGTGACTCTACTATTGTTTTGTCATGGCTTAAGGAGCGACCTTGTAATTTAAAGATTTTTGTCGCTCACAGAGTTGCTAGTTTCTTAGACTCGCCAGTGCCAATTAGTCTTCGTCATATCAGTAGTGCTGACAACCCAGCCGATGTTGCCTGTAGAGGCTTGACCCCAGACATGATCATTGATAACAAGCTATGGTGGGAAGGCCCTCCGTGGTGTAAGGAACCCATCCATGAATGGTGTATTTCGGAGTTCGACAAAGTTCCCTTGAGTAAACTTCCTGAAGCTAAGTCCAAAAGTTTATTTGTCAACCCGATTATGGTCTCTAGTGAAGAGAACTCGGTTCTTAAACTGATAGACAGGATTTCTTGTTTTGGCAAACTCAAAAGAGTTCTTGCTTATGTATGTGAGATTCTCTGTTAATTGTCGTCGCAAACTTCCTGAAACCAGACTAAAAGGTGGTTTAACCCGAGAAGAACTTGCTCTATCTTTGAATATACTTGTCAGGGAAGTACAAGGTCATCATTTTGCTGATGAAGTAAGGCTGATGACATCGAAAACAACTGGGAGTTGTCCCAAATCTCTTCGTCTATTATGTCCCTATATAGATGAGAACAACATTCTTAGAGTAGGTGGACGACTTAAGAATGCTAGATTGCCTGATAGTAGCAAGAATCAATACTTGTTGCCGAAGCATAGTCGTTTGACTCACTTGATAATTGATTATTACCACGTGAACTACCTTCATGTTGGTCCTGGTACTTTGTTGTCGTTACTGAGAAGAAAATTTTGGATCTTTTCAGCTAGGACAGTGATACGACAGAGAATTCACAGATGCCTCACGTGCACTAGGTACAGGGCTGCCTTTCTGCAACCACAAATGGGGCAGTTGCCAAAGCCTAGAGTGGTTCAGTCCAGAGTATTCTCTCACGTCGGAATTGATTGTGCTGGTCCATTCTCTATTAAGGAGCACAAGCGTAAAGGTGCCAAAATTATCAAAGGTTATTTGGTTGTTTTTATTTGTTTTTGTGTCAAGGCAACACATTTTGAGATAGTAACGGAATTATCTACTCCGGCCTTTCTCGATGCTTTTGATAGGTTTTGTGCCCGGAGAGGATTCCCAAATGATGTCTACTCAGATTGTGGAACAAACTTTAAGGGTGCTTCACGATATTTCCGTGAGCTTACAGGATGCCTCAACTGTTCTGAGCTTGAAACAGCGCTTGCCAAGAAGGACATTAGGTGGCATTTCAACAGCCCTGGAGCGCCTTCAATGGGTGTCCTCTGGGAAGCGGCCAAAAGTCACCTGACCAAGATAATCGGCAATAGATGCCTAACCTATGAAGAGCTCAACACACTAATGCATCGAATTGAAGCTGTCTTGAATTCCAGACCGCTAACACCATTGTCTTCATCTCCTATGGAGTCCGATGTTCTGACACCAGGCCATTTTTTAGTTGGTGGTCCGTTGATTTCGCCGCCAGAACATAACCTCCTGGATGTCAAGGAAGGAGTCTTGAATAGATGGCAATTGGTACGCAGTTTAGCACAGCAATTTTGGGCAAAATGGAAGAATGATTATTTGAATTCGATCCAACAAAGGACGAAATGGTACAACGAAGTACCAAATTTGTCACCAGAAGCCCTAGTGCTAATAAAGAACGAGAACACTTCTCCGATGAATTGGCCACTAGGTAAAGTCGTGAGAGTGTTTCCCGGTACAGACTCAGTTGTTAGAGTGGTAGAGCTGAAAGTGGGCAACACATTGCTGCGCCGGCCTGTTAACAGGTTAGTGCCACTCCCCGTCTCAGATTGAGCTAAAGTTTGTTTTGTTCCTTATTAATTAGAAGTTTGTAGTTTAATTGTTTTGTTTTTGTTTCTTATTATTTAGAAGTTTGTCGTTTATTTGCTCATTAGTTGGACAGTAGCCCAACCAGATGTTTGATTGTTTAATTCTTTGTTCTTTGTTTAGTTTATTTCATTGTTCGTTATTTAGATAATAATTAGTTAATAGTTTCTTTATTTCAATGGTTTGATCCCTTTCCGTGGGCCTCTTTCCTATGAACTAAGTCCTTGCTGACAGCCCCCTGCAAGGTGAAGTTGGTGCGGTTTCATTACCTTATCCTTCCTTATTCCAAGCCATTGAAGTTTTGTATTTTAGTGATTATGTTTAGTTATTTAGTTCCTATCGCAACCAGCTACAAACAATAAAGTGAACCCCTTTGTTTATTTATTTATTGCATTTTGTTGGGATTATAATAAGATAATCCCAAGGCTGGCGGTATGTTTGGTAATTGTACGTCCGGTTTTGAAGTTACGGGAACTCCTAGATCGAGAAGACAACAGGTGGCGCCCCTGCCGGACAAGATTAGCAGACAGTCAGTCGAGCTCTAGTGCTTATACAGTGAGTACTTGTTATTTTCCCTACACCAGGCATGTCCAGTCGGTTTACATCGGAACCAGCCAGTGATAAGTATACAGTCCACTAAATTTCGCATACAACATCTATAGCTGAGTTTTGCTAAAATCTGCTTATAAAATGCCGCCCCAGCATGAATGAATTTTTTTTCTTATTTGTATCTCGATTTTAACAGAGCACTGATGTTTGAGCAAGAACCTCGAAAGCTAAGCTCTGGAATAAAGATTTAAAATCTAGTGGAGGTGTTGACCTTTGTTCAACCATAGATGTATACATCAAGCTCCACAAGTGATGATATTCGAGTGGAAACACAATTCCCCTTATGTTGGAATAGTTCTATCTTTAGGAGATGGCGAGACGGACAGATGGAGGGGACCTGTAGCTATTTATCCAGGAAGACACACACCTCCCCCAGGAGGAGGGAGTTAGGGGAAGAGAAGCGTGCTCAGTGAGCCATGAGCTGCGATAAACTATGAAAGGAGACTCGGGAAGACTTTAAACCCCCCCCTCCCCCTTCTGGAAACATTCTCAGCCCCTCCCCCACCCCTCCACTCTATTTATTGGCCTTCTCTCTCGGCAAGCTTTCTCATTACCCCTTAAATTAGAATTGAGTTTAGCAATTTCCCTTTAAGAAGTTCCTCGTTCCCTTATCACACTAGACCCATTTCTAATAAAACAAATTGATTGAATTTGAGCACAAACTATAAAGTATTTGCAATTAATTTTGAATTTCTCTGTTAAGCATTGCAATATCTTGATATAACAGATTTCTCTTAAGTGAAATCAGCTATTAAGTTTGTACTCATGAGAAGATTTTCAAAAAATGTCCTCAAAAGTCCATCTATCCAACCCAGGAGATGACAGGAGAGAGAGAGAGAGAGAGAGAGAGAGAGAGAGAGAGAGAGAGAGAGAGAGAGAGAGAGAGAGAGAGAGAGAGAGAGAGAGAGAGAGAGAGAGAGAGAGAGAGAGAGAGAGAGAGAGAGAGAGAGAGAGAGAGAGAGAGAGAGAGAGAGAGAGAGAGAGAGACAGAGAGAGAGAGAGAGAGAGAGAGACAGACAGAGAGAGAGAGAGAGAGAGAGAGAGAGAGAGAGAGAGAGAGAGAGAGAGACAGAGAGAGAGAGAGAGAGAGAGAGAGAGAGAGAGAGAGAGGGAGAGAGAGAGAGAGAGAGAGAGAGAGAGAGAGAGAGAGAGAGACAGACAGACAGACAGACAGACCGACAGATAAAGACAGAGAGGTCGCTATTTTTGTTTGATCTGTACCAAATTCGATATTTAACCGTTTCATATATAACTAAAGATCAGGTTCGATAACGGCTGAAATCAGACCAGACGGAGTTGTTCTATGCAATTGATAGTAACTAAAATATTAAGAGAGTTATTTGTACTTTCTTGTTATTAGCCTTCATAAACCCTCCTTTCTACTCACCGGTTGGTTGTTTTAGTTAGAAGTAGAGAATATGTGGTAAGATGAGATAACTAGTGTATCGTACCAGTACGTTGGAAACCAGCTCAGTTTACGCAGCACCTGTGTGGCGGGCTTTTTATAATACATTTATTTCTAAATTTTGCAAAATGAACTTAGAATTTCCCGAAATCCAGCTCCAAACGACCGAATCGAGTCGTGTTTAACATCTGTAGTACTCATCAAACAACTGTATAACAAACAGCTTGGTGTATAAACGATGTAACTCATTCAGTGGATAAAACATTATTCGCCAAATGAAATATTTATCCATCCAATCCAATTAATTACAGAAATTATTTGTTAATATTTTCGAATAACATATATCCGAAATTAGTAGATATAAATTCGTTTGAAAAATATATTTTCCCACGGTTACTGTTAACTGCAAATGTAATTAGTAGTTGTAGCTACTGTCTAACCAAAGTATTATTAAGTTAGAAGTTAGTAGTTATAGTTACATTTTGCCCAATATATATATATATATAAAATATTGTTACGTTTATAACGAAAGTAATAAACGTTGATTATGAGAGTTCTTTTGGATTGCAAAATTAAACACACAAGCTTTAGAGATTTTAACACTGCACAGTTTATTTGACAATGAACTTCACATTTAGTAAATTATTCTTAATTACTACTCACAGGTTGGACTGACAACTTCTTATTGCAAAGAACAATAACTCACAATGATGATCACAAAACACGCAACTGCACTGATCTTCACAAAGAACAGGGCACTGCACTGTTCATCACATAAACGTAGCACTTCACTTTTCTTCGCGTAAACACGGCACTACACTGATCTTCACAGAAACACTGTACCACACAGAAACTAAAATACACTGTTCGTTAAAGCTGCACAGAGCGCACTGTTATTTACTAGAAAAAAACTGAAAACATACGGGAAAGCTGAGCCATTTTATAGACTGGTGGCGAGTTCAAAGTAAATGGGCCGATACTGGTCTAGTTCCAGACTGGTGCCGCCTAGAACATTTCTGGTGACATCGGTCTGTTGCTTTACCGTAATCTACTTCGTACTTCTTAAAAACATGATTGACTCTGTGTAATTTTTCTAGTACGCAGTTTTCTCTACAATGTATATATAAAGCCCTCGAGAGTTTATCTCATTGAAAAGAAAAATGACTGATTGTTCCAGGAGGTTATGCAGGCAGCTATGGTTACAGCCAGGGAGGGAGCAGCTACGCCTATGCAGAGAACAGTGACGGCTACAAGCCTAACTACTACGACAGAAGCCGAGGCGAGACAGGGTACATCAACCGCTACAACCAGCAAGGACCTTACGACAACTGGGGCACCAAGAACTACGCTATTGGCTGGGACTACTACGAACAGAGGCCAGGATCGACCCATGGAGGAGGGTACACATACAGCTCACAATACCCTCAGTCCTATGGAAGGTAACAGCTTTATAGAACACAATATTTCCGAGATCATAAAATATTTTACTTTTGTATTAAATGTATGTGATATTGTTATATTCATACTTATATATATATATTTTTTATTTATTCAGATCACTCAACACCAGTTTTAGTTTAAACAGATTAATCTGTCAATAACGGTGCAAAGTTTTTCTCTTTACTTTGTCGTTGTAGTTAATTAAATTTAACTTTGTGCTACTGATACTAATCGGGACGTGCTATCTAAAGGTTACTACCATTTTCCGGCGAGGATGGGACACAAGATTATATTTAGAGAGTTCACCACTAAATAAATTCTATTTTCCAGGTGGAATCGAAACCGAGTATGGCTCTAGATTTACCATAGCTTAATTTATTAATTAAGAAATTTCAAACCAGCGCTCCACCTCGTCATGATAATTGTATTTGATGGAACAAATCAATGAAATCATAACTTTTCAGGAAAATATGTATTTCATGCGTAAAATGAACCCTTATCATTTAATGAAAATTTAATTTTAAAAACCAACACCAAGAAAAATGTTCAAAGCTAAGCCAAAAAATTAGAACAACGATCGGAGAATGGAAGATCAATAGGAAAAGCATTGATAGTAGGTACTAAACTAAAAACTACCAGCCCAAGAAAATCCCTAATAACTTCTCTACAAAGATAACGCAGAAGTTTCAGAAAATGAGGAACTCATAGACACATTCAGGGAATACTATGTAGAACTTTATGGGCGGATATGGATTTAGAGAGAGGGGAAAAGGATCAAGAGAAAAAATTATCAAGACGAATCTATTCTAAAAGAAGGGACATAATGTGAAATAGAAAGTTTCAAAGGAGGAAAAATACCAGGCCCAGACCAAATCACAATGAGCCAATTAAAGGTTGATGGAGATACTCCAGATAACATTCTAACAAACTTTACAAATGCATACTGATGAGAGGAACATACAAGGAGAATGGACAAAAGCTCATATAATATTACTTGTTAAGAAAGGAAATAAAAAAGAACTGAAGAACTCTTAGTCTCCTCTCAAACTCATAAAAGGTTTTATCAAAAATCTTGACACAAAGAATAGCAAAATAGTTGGATCCATTTATAGATAAAACTAGGTTGGGTTTAGAAAAAATTACTCCACTATAGATCACAACCTTGTAATAAATGAATTAATAATGAAATCCAAAGCATATGGAGTTAGACTGTGCCTTCTATTTTTAGACAGTGAAAAAGATTTTGACAACTTGAAATATTGTATTAAACCATAATGGATGTACTTAAACAAATGGGAATAAAGCGGATAATAAGAGCCATAATCGAGAAAATATACATAAATGCAATTGCTGAAATTAAATTAGCAGGAAAGTCCGGACTCATCAAAATAAATAAAGGTATGAGGGAAGGAGACATTTTTTCACCAAAATTATTCATAGCCACCCTACGCATGCAGGGGGGGGGGGGGTTCATGCAGTCCTGGGGGAAGGCAAAGGACTTAGAATAGATGGGAAATGGCTAAATTATTTAGGATTTGTAAGTGACATAGTTTTAATGAGGAAATCCCCAGAAGAAGTGCGCTGCATGCTTAGCCAAATAATAGATAAGGAAGAAAATATTGACCTAAAAGTAAATTTCAAGAAATATAGGATTCTAGACACCCTGAATAGCGTAGACTTACCTGTAGAGGAGAAAATCATAACAAATGTACTAAACGTAGTCTACTTTGTGCATATGGTGAGTAAGGAAAGTCGATATGATGAAATTCAAAGAAGATACCATTTAGCCTAGAAAGCAATGCTAAAAATAAATTATTGTATAGAAGCCAAGTAGTAATGTCTCGGGAAAGGAAATGCTTGCTAACCACAGTCCTCCCTGCCTTAAATTATGTCTGTGAGACATACATATTGACGAAAACAGTAGTAAAAAAAGGTCAGGACAGTTGTGAGGTCCATGGAGAGGTATATGTGAGGAATAACATGAAAGGATAGGAAGTCTAGGATTAGAAAACAAACATGCCTATCCTATATCGCGGCTATTATACATCATAGGAAGTGGAGGTGGGTGGGTCACATTTTTAGAAGGGGTAATGACATCTGGTCTAAACCCCTATTGGAATGGTAGCCAAGGACGGAGAAAAGAGGCAGACGATGACCAAAATACAGGTGGGACGAAGAAATGAGGAAAACCTGTTAAAGAGCTCCCTGGACGCGAGGGCACTCGAGAATGGAAACGATCAGGATTTGCCAGCTGGTTTGGCCAGCAGAAACATAAATAAATAAAAACTATGGTCAGATAAACTCAAAAAAAAATCGTTTCTGTGATTTTGCTATTGAAGAAAAAATAATAATAAAAAAGAATAGTAATATAAATTGTAAATAATTATGTATATAGCAAAAAATTCATTTCATAATTGGAAATGAAAATTTTGCAAACGGTATTGGAACTGCGCTGGTTTATCCCATATAATCACAGGGTAGAAATTCCATTAAAGATTCTATGAAGCACCTCTGTGTGTGGGGGAGGGAGGAGAGAGAGAGAGAGAGAGAGAGAGAGAGAGAGAGAGAGAGAGAGAGAGAGAGAGAGAGAGAGTAAGTGAGAGAGAGAGAGAGAGTAAGTGAGAGAGAGAGAGAGAGAGAGTAAGTGAGAGAGAGAGAGAGAGAGTGAGAGAGAGAGAGAGAGAGAGAGAGAAATAGACATTCAAAATTGGTGGTTTTTACTTTTCTTTTATTATTATTATTTTTTTTTTATTTCATTGAATATACTAGATTGTTTGCATAAATCATCATTTAATTTTGATAATACTTTACTTAAACAGATGAGAATTCTCAATAGCTCTAAGACGATAACCAAACATACTTGAATGTGTTGAAAAAATTGATGTACTTCATTAGCTGCAAGCCTGCTAAAGAATTCTGAAATATTTTTGAAATCTCCAGATTATTATTTTTCAAATAAATACAAAATACATGGATTAGAACCCAATACAATGCATGAAACACGTTTCACTTTTAATATTAATTAAGTTATTTCTACGTAATTCATACATTTTATATTCATACATTTCACATATTATTTCAGATAGTTAAAGCTGTATTATCTACCTCCCTTCACTCCAGACTCTTTTCCTTCCAAAATGACATATGTACTTTTGCATCTCATATCATTTCAGAGAACGCCTTATATTACTCTCTTGTCGAGTTTATGATACTGCCACCGAAGCCATTCCCTTCTGATCCACCGGCATTAAATTAAACATTCCTCAGAGATACATACCATCAACTTCATTTTCTCCCTTCTTTAAGTCTTTAATCTTTCCGCCTCTTTATTTTTTTCCGTTGATGCTGTTCACTCCCCAAATGACACTTATTTTTAAAGCATACAACAAAAAAAAAAAAAAGATTCTTCACCCAGGGGCTGCGTTAACTAAGCAGATTTCCCACATGTGCCACGTATCTCAATTTATCTCAAAACGTAAAAGTTCAATGAGAACAATATTTTTTTTAGGGTTAAAATAAAGTGATTCATAATATAACAACTTTTTTGTTAATATGACATGAGTAGGAGTGGTGGTTTACTGATAACCGAAAAGTGAAATATAGAAATATCTTGGTTAATATTTCATTTAGAGATGACATGTATAATATAACATAGAACATTACATTTGCAATAAAATTGACTATAAAATTTTTCGATGCGACGCATAATAATGGAAGTGTTTCGAATATTCAAAATTCTCCCCTCTAACCCCCCCCCTCCCATTGTTCCAATTTTAGCCGTTAACGAACTTGATCTTCATTTTTACATAAAACGTTTCAATATTGAGTTTGGTAACGAAAAGACAAAACTCTGTGTGTGTGTGTGTGTGTGTGTGTCTATATATATATATATATATATATATATATATATATATATATATATATATATGGTATATGTATATGGTGCCCCAACTTCCCGTGCCACCCCCCTTAAAATCCCCCTAAAAGATTTGGTGTGTCATAATAGGGACCCCTGAAGAATCCTTTCAGTCCATATTCAACCTCGAATCCTTCTCCAGTGATCACAACTTTGGATTATCCAGGGGAAAGCCTTAAATTTTATAGCGGATTCTTGTAGAAAACCAAATTCTAAAACAAGTTTATATGGGTGAAATTTGGGATTTGATGAATCTCTTAGCCGTAAAATGCACAAATATTTATTTCAGAAACAGCACATTTTATTGAAAAATACTGCGACATAAAAGTTGGAGTTAACAAAATTATATTTAAAACAAGTCTAGAGGGCAGGAAATGAATTCTGCAATTAAAAATATATATATATATATAAACGAAATAACGCAAAAGTATTCTTGAATGAATTCAAACAAATTTTTCAAAAACCATCAACATAACAAAAAACGTTCTTAGAATTAATTCATTTTAAACTAATTACGTAGTAATATAACACCTGCACAGTTTCATGTAAAAAAAAAAAAGTGTTGCAATATCTTCCAGGGAAGAACCTTCCTCCCACATTTTTTTTGATAAAACATTAAATGGTACAGTCTTCAACCGCTTCCTAAATAAAGAATTTCTATAGAAGACATATCCCTCATGCAAATAAATGAAATGTGGCTGCAACTTGACGGATGTCCTTTTCACTTCTCAATCACTACTCGATTAACAATGAGAGAAATCTTTCCCCAACCCCTATCCTATTCCTATCTTGTTTCATCGATTATTCTGTAGACTACAACTTTAATGTCGCAGCATTTTTCAACAAAATGTGCCATATCAGAAATAAAGATCTGTACATTTTGCTGCTAAACGATGAGTCAAATCGAAAAACTTACCGATACAAACTCGTTTTAGAATTTGATTTTCTACAAGAATCCGCCATAAAAAGTAGGGCATTCCATTGGAAATTCCAAAGTTATGGTCGCTGGAGAAGGTTTCGATACAGACAGAAAGGAATTTTCAGGGATCCCAATTATGGCAGACCAAGCCTCAGCCTTGTATTAACATAATTGGAGATTTTTAGGTGGTGGACACGGGAAGTTGAGTCACCCTCTTTCTCTCTCTCTCTCTCTCTCTCTCTCTCTCTCTCTATATATATATATATATATATATATATATATATATATATATATATATAATTTTGAGCGGGCCTCATTTTCGTAATCCAGTAGGTAGGATCGATGGGCATTTCCAAATTTTTCGAAAATAGCGTCATGAGTACGACCTCAATAGCTGATTTCCCTTATGAAATAAACTAAACGAAAAAGTATTTTGTGAACCCTTAATAGTAAATGCTGTCATGTCAAGGAACACTGACAATACTTCACTCATTCCTTTACTTCACATATTGATTGATTAATTCAGTTAATCAGTATGTATTAGATAAGCCGTCCCAATTAGCCGTAGTAGCACTAAGTGCACATAAATAAATAACAGTCGCAATAAATATTCATTCATGTGACAGCATAATTAAGATAATGGATAGCACAGGAGAGTAATGGTTCAATGTTTTTACTTCTGCCCTTTGGCCTTAAGCTGATAATTCAATTTATTTATTTAACATTTTCCTTATAACATATATTGAGTATACCTTTTCATTGTCAATTTTCAATTACTTATTTTTCATATAAGCATATTTCCCTTAGGGGAAATAAGCTATTGAGGCTGTAATCTTTTTGGGATTTTTGAACCTTTTCTTCAAATGTCCATCGATCATACCCAGGAAATGACGAAAATGAGGTCCGTACAAAAATTATATATATATTTCTTTTTTTGTTGTGTCTTTTATATCTCTAGCGATCGCAATTTTTGCCTGACTGTAACCAAACTTGATATTTAAACGTTGTATGTAAAAGTAAAATCAAGTTCGGTAACGGCTAAAATCGAACAAATGGAAGGCAGGGGATTTCGAAATTTTGAAATACCTCAGTCGTCATACTTCCAACCGAAAGTGTATAGGAGCAATCTATTTAATGTTCAACAAAAATAGTTATATAAGTATATTTTCGCTATCAAGAATGTTAACCGAAATATCTGGAATTTTTAGTAAAACTCCAATCATACTGAGTCATATTGTGAACCAAATAATCCTAAGCTTAAATACTTTTATATAAGATTTTATGCGAGATATTTGCAAATTTGTTGGGATGACGTCACCAATTGAAATTTTACGTTCCTGTCTAGTAAATGTTTATTTGATCTATACCATACACTAACTATATTTCACTGTCTGTTGTCAACACAAAAGATCATATTTGTTATTGGCTGAAATTGAACATGGAATAATGGGGATTTAGAGGGTGGGGCAAATACCTTCATTATAATGAGTATGATCATAATATGTTAGAGAACCAATCTTTTTAAACTATTGATGGTCTACAATTGTTGTTCTATGCATTTTTCCACAGCTCAAGTATTAAGTCTTTAGTACCCCCTCCCCTTCCACGCATCGGTTTTTCACATAGAAATAGACAGTATGTGGTAAAATGAGATCAAAACTATGTAATACCAGCATTTGGAAAATCAGCTAAGATTACGCAGCCCCTGCGTGAGGGACTTTTTTTACACCTTGCATCCCTTGAAAACTTGGAAATTTGAAGATAGGATACAAGACAGGAAGTGGATAAAGCATGAAATTAAAAAAAAACTATTTAGGATCAACATTGTCTATTGTTCAACAGCTGAGTTACTAGTTACTCATGTGAGCTAACGTTCTATTGTCCCACCTGGACAATAGAAAAGGATTTAGCATCGAGTCCCTAAATAAAATACTTAGTCCCAGCCTCGTTAGTTAAGGGTGGCAAATAGTAGATAATCCACCCAGATTAGCTATGGCCATCTGTTTTTAGCAGATTTCCCTTAAGGGTTTCAGTGGGAGGGGGGGACGAAAATTCTTAATTTCTCCGTTATTATGCGTCGGATCGAAAAATTGTATAGAGCCAATCTTATTTCAAATTTAATGTTCTATAAATGCTGTTATGTCCGTTTGTTTCGCTATCTTGATTATTATCAGAGATATTTGCATTTTTTAGTGCTCGGCCTTCAGTACACCCCAACTCCTACTCATGTCATACCAAATATTGTTCTCCTAGAACATTTAGGTTTTGAGATAAATGCAAATACGTGGGAAATCTGCTTAGTTAACGTAGCCCCTACGTAACGGACTTTTCTAGTTTCAAGAATTTCATTTTATCCTATTCTTCATTTTTTTCGTCTCGCTAGCCCTTTCTCACTAATTTTGTTTCTTGTTTATTGTCTCCACCCCCTCCCCTTCTCGGATAAAAATTAAAAAATATTTATATTGATAATCTTTTTAAAAATTATAATAAATGTAAGCATATTCGCATGGTTTAAAGAATATGTGACAAATATATTATTCAGTGATAATTAATACCAATTAAACATGTATAATGATGATAAGTGGTGAATACTAAGGATTGCAATATACATAATAGATCAAGTAAACTACTGTTAATCATATGTGTATTTTTTTGAAAAGTTATAACCTTATCTACATCGGTTAACCCCCTTCAAAAAGTATGGGTTACCTGAAGCGATTTTGGCTGTACCATTTGTACATGGCGACTCGGCGAGCCCCTGCAGTACAGTAAGGACCCATGAGTTGATTATTTGATTTTGTTTTGTAATGGCGACCTGTGTGTGACCCAAGGAAGAGCTGTGGTGGGTGCAAGAGCGTCGAGAGGCAACCACAGCCGCCTCCTCGCCAGCCCAGTGGCTGCTGCTCCAGCCATCACGTCAGTAATACCATACATGTCGGCCCAGCCACGTAAGTCTATATAATCCCAGACCAGTCAGCCTGCCTTGGTCCGGGCTTTAATGTGCTTTATAGGTAAATGGTGTTCAATGTGTACTGCTTCTTAACACTATTTTACAGGCTGTGTGTGCATTTAACCGAACTGTCATGCTGTGTCCTGCTTACATGTTTATGTGCATATTTTATAGTGTATTGTGTATAAAAGAAATCCATTTTGTCAGTGAAACAGGTTACATTGTTCATCGAAAAGTAAAGATATCTCAGGAGGCTCTTGGTAACCACGAGTTAGCTTCAAATCCATAAATGAATGCTACTGTCATTTGGCAACTGCTTCATCAAAAAACGTTATCATCCTAGTCCTAGCTAAAAACAAATCCCCAAAAAGTTATTAAGAAATTAAAAAGGTACTTACAGGTTATCGGGCCTTCCATTTAAAGAGGATTATTAAATCATAATTAAAAGAAAATCACTTAATTATTAATAATAAAACTTCTAGAATTTTTTTTAAAAATTATTTATTAACATCCACTTTTTACAACTAAGGCTAATAGGTTATCTACAGGTTACCGCCCTTTTCTAGCTAGGGTGGGGCTAAGGTTTTTATTTAATGAATTTATTTTTATTTATGAAGTATTTTATTTAACATCACTAAATAAATTCCCCTGCCCAGGGCGGGAATTGAACTCGCCACTCTAGGTTTACCATGTGAGATTAAGGTCAACTCTTTAACTCACATGGCTAACCTGAGCCCCTTCAATAATAGTGTTTTATTTAAATATGATTTAATTATTATTATTTATTAACGCCCACTTATTGAAACTTAGGCTAATCGGGACGGGTAAATATGATTTAAGAATCATGTTTAAACGTATGGACTCCCGATAATCGATAAGTACCATGAAAAATAAATAAACTTATCAAATATATTTGAAATTTGGCTAAATTGACTGTTATTGTAGCAGCTTATCACGGCATAATAACAACCTATGAACACTAACCTGGCATCTGTAACCTTCCCCTCGTAGCTGTCACCTGGTTCTTTTGTCAGTGTTGCCACAAAAAATAAAAACTAAGATAATAATTGCACCATTTGTACAGGCGGTCCTTCAGGAGGCTGCAATCCGACCATAAACTTTTTTTTAGTATGTGAAAAATGGTGTCTCCCTGTCTGTGCTAAGATTAACTCATCCTTATTATTTATTTGAAATACATATTTTATTTATTTATTTATTATCATTCGTTTTTCCATCTTTTAGTTTCGTTCTAAGTGTTAATTTTTATTTTCATATAAATTTATATGAAACTTTATTTCTCAGTTTTACTATTTTATATCACATCAACCCGTCTATTAAATTATTTAATTATTATTATTATTATTTCATAATTATTTCCATTTTTATTTTAACGAGTAATTTCGAATACTATCCCTTCAGTTTGTAATACTAACTAAATATTCAGGAAACAAAATTAACTCATTCGAAGACATCCATCCATTGCACACCCTCATTTTGCACCCCGTCCATTCTAGGGGCATTCCTCGCCTTCTTATTTTATCCAGGTGATTTGATTCCTCAACCATATTTCCATCTCTCAGCGTGGTCCATGGAATCATCTACAGTAAGGGTTCCCCTGTTCAGCATCTGCTGGAAGTACTCTTTCCAAATCTCCAGCACTTCCTTCTTTAGTGCTGTCAGTTTTCCATTCGTTATTTTCATTTGGTCGTTTCTCCCTTCATAACCGGTTCTTTCTTTTCTTACACCAGCGTAAAACTCACACACCTTACCACTTTGCCAATTTTATCTATGCCGCCGAGAACGTAAAACAAACGTGAATCATGAGGCAAGCTTCCTAGCTCTAGGACTATAAACTCAGTCCCAGTAATATAGTTTATTCCTTCCCTTACAGAAATCGTCTATCCATCAACCGTGAATTCACCGCTCTCGGGCCATCCAGCTTCTTAAGTAACTACAATTTCAATGCTTTTTAACATTCTTCGTTAAGTAAATAAAAGTAGCACACACATTTTGTTTATTAACTTATATAAGCTTTTTGAAATAATTTTGTAGCACCAGAGCTCGTCCTTTTTAGTAACCACAATATAACTCATTCATTTACATAAGGGTTAAATTTACATCGGGTTATGTTGTCACGGCAACGTAAATGAGTTCTGTTGTCGCCACAACTTTTTTGACTCATTCAAGTACTGCCTTGTCCGACGTTGCTTGTCTTCGATGATCTGAAGTCGGACAATTACGAGTCGGGTCGAAAATGTATCTTGTTTACATTTTGCGTTTGAATTGGTTTTTTAATATCTTTTTTGTCGTTGTCATTTTTTCACTTTTAGCCTCAACACGTTCCTTCTCACGGGCATTAATTATATCTCACTATATCACGAAACGGCTTATATCAAGACGATTTAATGTTTTCATGGGACCATTGCTCTGTGAGATATAAATGCGATATGGGATAAATTCATTTTTTCACGTTTTTAATGAACATTCTATGCTCAACGGAGCTCAGTTTTTATTTTTGATCAACACTATACTTGATATTTTACTGTTTCGTGTAAAGCTAAATGATACACTCGGTAATACAGAAATCGTACGATCGGAAAACTAGGTATTAGAGAAGAAAAATACAAAATCGTGAATTTCTCCCTTAATATTTCTTATACACCGAATCGAAACATGGGTATATAAACAAAATTATTAATAAATTAATTTGCAACAATATGTGTAACACTAAGTGAAACACGTTTCTTCCAATTCAAATACTATCCCAAGTGTTTTTATTTCTTTGTATCAGTCTTTGGTTCCATACTACTAACGTGCTTTTCACGCAATGGGACTTACGCTAAATTTCTCTGGTCTAGTATAGCTAAAAAGCCTAGCTATTTAGCCTAATAGCTCCCCTATTAGGGTAGAAATAGGGAATAGAACGTGAGATGTTATCATCTCTGCATCACTCTAGTATGTGTGAAATCTTCTCCGTTGACTTTGCCCTACCTTATTGATAGAAGTACTTTCAGTACATTCGAAATATTATTAGAATTGCAATTGAATGTTGCAAACTGGTTAATAACCAAGAGCTTATTAAAAGAATGGTTGTTAATGCACTAATGTTTAATTGTCCACTGAAATAGCACATATGTAAATAACCATTTGTATGTATTTATTAATATATTTTTACGTTTTATTTATGTCCACAAGCACTAATACTTCTAATTATGGTAATTTGAATTGCTGTGTGATATATTCATATTACTTTAAATAACTCCATCCCCTGTTTCAAATGAATTTAAATAAAAAAAGAACGATAATGAATACTGTGTAACATCAATTTACATGTAAATGTTTTTGTGTAATTTTTATTTCAGAGCAGAGCGAAAATTTATAAAATAAATAATTAAAACATACAGGTTGAGTGGCTTTTCGTTTAAATATTTCTGGCGATTGACATTTTTCATTTAGTTGCTTCAACATTTATTTACAGACATTGAATAAAAATATACCTTTGTAAAGAAATATAAATAAAAAACTTACCGAATGAATATTTTTACTGTATTGAAATAAATATTATCTTCTGCCACAGATTCATTTATTTTGATATATATGTGGTTCAATAAATCCTCTTTATATAAAGGAACAATTGTCGAAATGCCTTTTAGCATTTAAAAATACATTTAAAGCTTATATATCGTTATAGTACATTCAGATTATTCCTTTGAAATATGCTCGTCCATGAATAGAAATTTACTTTCATCAACACACATTCTTTCATTATGTTGTGGATTATAAATTCCCTTCGATTGCTGAACCAAAAATGACTATGTTTAGATGTTCATCTCAATTGCAAGCCCTTTATTTTTCTTCTATTCCGAGCCTTCATTTCAGCCCTAGTGAAATATATACTGATCTGTCAAAATCAACATGTCTTCATGTTTACTATTTACCTCACCAGTTTTTCCAGAGATTTATAAACTACTCACACTCATCTAAATATCTGTTTTTTTCAATTAAAAGAATTAATATAATCTGCATTCAGTTTATAATTGAGTATTCATTTGTTAGCAGGCCAGTTGAGCAAGGTCAAGGCGGACCTCCCTATGGACCAGGTGGTGGAGGCAGCTATAGACCTGTAGGAGGAGGTGGATATGATGACTATAATCGACAACCTTCTGGAGGAGGTTATGGAAGACCAGGAACCGATGCATGGGCTCCAG
This sequence comes from Riptortus pedestris, assembly GCA_019009955.1. Taxonomy (NCBI): domain Eukaryota; kingdom Metazoa; phylum Arthropoda; class Insecta; order Hemiptera; family Alydidae; genus Riptortus; species Riptortus pedestris. Next base: position 63,951,317 of record CM032228.1, read on the forward strand.
CTCCAGGATGGGAGACCTATGGCAGAGCTCCAGCAGACTATGGTGATGGATATAACAGACCTACAACTGGTGTAACGAGGCCTTCCGTTGCAGGCTACGGGTCTTCAGGAGGCCAAAATCAGGCTTGGTACGAGTTCGGCAGACCAGGGTCAGACTACGATAGACCAATAGGACCAAGCAGACCACCTACGGACTACGGAAGACCAACCCCTCCTAGCAGACCTCCCGTTGATTACGGAAGACCTACTCCGGACTATGGGCGACCAGCTCCCGACTATAGTAGGCCAAGACCAGATTACAATCAACCAGCTCCCCCAATAAACAGACCCAGTACTGATTATGGACGACCTACTACGGACTACAACAGGCCAACTACGGATTATGGAAGACCTGCTCCTGATTATGGAAGACCAGCACCAGACTATGGAAGACCATCAGCCCCGGACTATAATAGACCTCAAATACCCAGTTACGGAAGGCCATCCACAGACTACGGCAGGCCTGCTCCAGACTACGGAAGACCGTCTCCTGACTATGGAAGACCAGCACCTGACTACGGAAGACCAGCACCAGACTACGGACGGCCATCTACAGATTACGGAAGACCAGGCACAGATTACGGAAGGCCATCTCCGGATTACGGAAGGCCATCTCCGGATTACGGAAGGCCTTCCACCGATTATGGAAGGCCTGCTCCACCTTATCCGGACTATGGTCGTCCTTCACCTCCGGGATATGGTGGCCCAACACAAGACTCAGGAATTTATGGACGCCCTTCAACGGACTATGGTCGGCCAGGGCCTGATTATGGACCAGAAAGCAGGCCCGGAGGCCCAGACTATGGACGACCTTCGCCTCCAGACTACGTACCGCCATCTGGGTGCTCTACCTGCCGGCCAGACCCAGATCATCACGGATCGGGTGGTGGAGGAGCAACTGGTGGCACTGGTGTCAGTAGGCCAGGTTCCAGCAGTTATGGAAGCAGTGGTGGAACCAATAACAGTGGAAGTACTGACCGTTATGGAGGATCTCAGGGCGACGAAACCAGAAGAGACGAACAGAACAAGCCCCTGGACAGGTACCCGGGTCACACAGGAGTTGGAGCGCCGTTCGAATTTGACTCTGACAGGAAACAAGGTAAATAAACACTTGCTCAATATGAATACTGTACATAAACCTGAACTATTTCCTAAATCCAGTGACTGTAGGTGACGTAGAATATACGGCCACCAATGCTTTCAATTTGCATACAGGCTTGATGAAACATAGCAGGCAACAGTTATGAGTTGTAGAGTAAAACCTATATATCGATGCTATTTTTAGCTGAATGGCATTGTTCTTCAACTTCTCATGTATTCTTTTAATTTTCCTCTCACTAGAGTTTTTCCAATATACTTTTACAGACTTTTAAAAAAAAGAAGCAAAGTTAAACATTCAAGCTTACAACATTAAATTACATCTTTTGGGGAGGATAGTTAAGTCTAGTTAGTCAAAATAGTGATGAAGACTAACAAGCCTAGTAAAATATGCTCACCTTCTGCCATCTATTCATTGTTATTATCTAATTTGTAATATCAATTTATATTAACAAAAACGGGTAAGGAATAAAACTGTTGAATTAATACTTCCATAATGGAATATTAATTCTGAACAGTGTTTCACGGGCCATTTTAATATATTAAGACCTTAGGGGTTCATTTACTGAGTTTCGATAAAATCGTTATCATTATCAGAATATTAACAAATTACTATTACTCCGTCTATAAAATAATTGATAGTAACTATGTGTTAATCTATTTTATTCATAACTTTTATATTTGTGGTTTTGAAGAACGGAAAACAACGTAAAAATTAAACTTTAAAAATCCCTGATTAATTAATAGCCACATAGTTTGGTCACTAGATGATCCCAAATGAGATAGTGTGTGTGTGCGTGTGTGCGTGCGTGCGTGCGTGCGTGCGTGTGTGTGTGTGTGAGTGGTGTGTGTGTGTGTGTGTGTGTGTGTGTGTGTGTGTGTGTATAGGGGCACTGATGTCTGTTCAGGTAAAGGCGTGTGTACAACTACCTCTACCTTTTTTTTTTTATCTGAGTCCAGATTGCCTCTAAAAATGACTGTTAAGCAAGGAAATGTAGGACCTGTAAGCCCTACGTGGGTTTGAGTTGGTAGTCTCCTTGTACTGAGCGATGCGCTCTACTATAAGGAGTGGTTGAGAAGATTTTGGTTGTAAGAGCGAAAGGTTAAATGTGAATCGACCTGGTATCTGGCGGTGTCAGGTGGAAAGGTGAGGGATAGCAGGAAAAAGAAAGAAGAAGATAGGATAGGAGGAGGGTAGGTGAGAAGAAAAAGAAGAAAGATTCCCATAACAGGAGAGCGAACAAGTAAGAAGGCTGTTTTATGTGATAGATATGAGTGTATGGGAGGGGGGGAGAGATGTACGCCACTGTAGTCTAACCTAATCTAACCTACTTAACCTATATAACTAAAATAACACAAAATAAAATAAACCTATGCTAATCCTACGGGCGCTACTGCGATTTTTTGTGAGAAGTAGAGGTACGGTTTGGCTATGAGGACGTCTCCACACGGGCCATCCTTCGATATTTGCAAGTGCAATGTCATCGACAAAGGGCTCGTCTATGCCAGCCCTTTGCCAATTCACCGATTGCTGTGGTGTCTGCAGTGTGCTGTAAAGGGGGTTGTCCATCTGGTGTAAGGAGTCAAAAAATTTGATATGTCTTTTAGCTATGGTGTTGTGGATGGGTTCGAGTGATAGGGCTTCGTGTATGTTGGAGTTTGTTTGTCGTCGGAGTGTGGTGTGGGAAACGATACGTCGGGCAACAGTGTTTTGGTAAGTCTGTAATCTGTTAAGGGAGGTCTTTGTGAGGTAACGTAGTGGGGGGGAACCGTATAGTAGGACGGGTTGAATAACTCCGCGGAGGATCATGAGTTTTAGCCTGAGGCTGAGGGTGGGGGACAGGAGGAGATGGTTTAGCGATGAAAATTTGGCCCTCACGGAGTCGACTTTTCGCATAGTGTGAGTGGAGAAAGTTAAGTAGCGGAGTTGTTCAGGGCAGCCTTTACCGCTCAGGATGTTGAGCAATTTCGTGTGGTCGACGGAATCGAAGGCCTGAGTGCAGTCTATCGAGATCATGGCAGTTGATATATTTCTTCGTAGTTTTTTTGTTGCAACCGATTGCACTCGCACGAGAGGGTGTAGGGTGCTGTGCCTAGGCCTGAAACCTGACTGCTCGTTGGGAATGAGGTTAGCCTCCTCACAGAAATCAACAAAGTAGCCGAGAATGATTTTCTCCAGCACCTTGGAGATATGTGGGAGGAGGCTTATGGGGCGGTAATGGTCGGGGGAGGATCCATTTCTGTTTGGTTTGAGGAGGGGAACCACAATGGCGTGTTTCCATTGTGGGGGGAAATGGCGGAGGCGGAGACAGGAGTTGAGGAGGTGGTTGAGGTAGGAGAGTGACCGTCGTGGGAGCTGACGCAGTAGCACATACTATACCCCGTCCAACCCAGGGGATTTACCCCCTTTCGTGCGACGGAGGATAGCTGTTAGCTGCTTCAGAGAGGAGTACGTGAAATTGCTTTCGTGTTCCTTCCTTGGCGCCTCCTCGTTTGTGCGAGCTCTTGACCGATAAACAGGAGACATATGTGACGCCAGCTTCTCGGCCTGAGCTGTGGGACTCATCACACCCTTGTCAGACTGGAGAAGTACAGATCGCCTTTTGGTGACTCTGGACTTGACCAGCTTCCACAGTTTGCGGTGATCCCCGTGTATCAGCCTGAGGGTTTCTTGCCACTGCGCCGTCTTCCATTGGGTCATTAGGGTGCGGATCTGGGTAGTGAGCAAGTTAGCACTCTACCCTTAGCAAGCTAAAGGTAATAAATAGGTGCCGGTTCGATCGCCACACAGGGAGAACATTAGTTCACGAGTTCGCTTTCAGAGCGCGTGTTTTTTGGGTTGGCATTATAGATATTTAACATCATAGTTGCCCCCGAGGGAGACTCGAGGGATTCGTTATCAGATTTTTACGTTGTGAGTGTTCAACTCGACGACCAACCCCCGTTCACCAAGGAGGACCTGGAATCAGTTATCTCCATTAGTCTGGTGGGCCAAATTGTAACCGGGGGCCAGGGTCAGTTCATTTTGTGCCCAGCTGATCCATATCACTGCGACACTAAAGCGCTCTGTTAGTGAACTCATTAACTAATATTCTCCTTTGGCCGGAATTGAACCTCCAGCTATTTTTATCATCAGCTTACTGAAGCCACTGGTAGGTGTGTTTACCTACGCCCTAACGCAAGTGGCTATTCATATATATACATATATATATATATATATATATATATATATATATATATATATATATATATATGAATAGCTACTTCAGAATGGTGTATATGAATGCTCAGATTCAAATTACCTATTGGGTGATAAAAAGATTAAAATTTCCTAGACGTCACAATAAACAAAGATTAGTATTAGATGTATAATGTATCAGTCTCTAAAATTCTATAGGAGTGGTAATGAATCTATGAGATTTAAACAAATAAAATACCAATTAAGAGAAGATGAACCCTCGCTCCAAAAACATGTTCATTTCAATCACTTTTTTGTCATGTTTTTATTTAAGACATTTCAATCTAAATGAAATAAAAGTTTTGTTTGTTTATGTTTTAATAACATGGATTTCAAATAAATCTTCATTCTGTTTGCATTTAATTTTTGGCTTCTTTCCACCAATTGGATTCAAATTAATTGATGTCGTTTAAAGTAAATGAAAACGATAATTATAATCCTAAAATGGTCATTATACAATGAATATATGCACAAATTAAACGTACTGATTTTTGCTTCCAATTATTTACGAGGTTGAGGCACGTGGAAGCCGAGTATGTTAAGGTCAAACTTTTATACTCTCCCCCACTTGGGCGAGGAATTTTAATTGGCAACTCACGAAATGAAGTTTCCACTATGTATGGTAACTCTTCGAAACCCGTACTAATAAAACGTTCATTTTAACTATTTATTTGAGATAATAGAATAATATTTTTGATTTTAGAAGGGACAATATATTATTTTTGTATCCTTTTATTTCGTATACTTAATTGTGGTAGGATCTAAAGGTTTTGCCCCATAGAAAGAATGCGGTTTGCGTTATTATTTTTGCTGTTTTTCAAAATCAGCTGCTTTCATTGCCTATTTTATTCAAAGAAGTATATTATTTATCATATGTTTAAAAAGTATATAGTCTACTTAGGGTAGAAATAAATTCATTGGACAATGAAAAAAAGGTGATTTGATTTGATGATTACAAAATAACCCTTCACGTGTAACCATTCCTATTTATTTTTCAAATGATCTCTATGTGTTACAATTAACATTTATTTGATATCAAAGCAATTATTATTTATTAGATTTTTAAAAAGTAAACTTCTGCACCAATTATTATTAATAATAATACTTCAGAGGCATCCAACATTTATTGTATTCATCAGGATCAAGAAAAAGGCCTTGTCATCTAAAAGTGCTTTAATATATGCAGAGCGCACCTAAGTATCATAGACCAAGCTCCATTATCAGTGCCTGCTGATTAGAGAAGTATAACCTGTGCCAAAGCAGCCGGGCGACACTTCTCTAATCAGTAGGCACTGATGATGAAACTTGGTCTCCGAAAGTTCACTTTGCATATATTAAAGTACTTGTAGAGGACAAGGCGTTTTTATTGATTCTGATCAATTGGTTCCTCTGCCTCTTCCGTCAGCTCTGGAGAAATCATTCATTGTATTGGATTAAACATACATTACGTAACAAATGCAGCACATATTATACTTGACACCCACTCCAAATCCACGGACCCGACGACCTAAAAATCAAGGAAATCCACACAGGAACATGTGGATATAGTCGAATTTCAGTTAGCTATCTATTAAGGGCACACATAACTCTTATGTAGGTAGTGTGACACACTCATCCAGTGTAGGAACCAAAATAAAATTTAAATTGACTGGGAGCGCGCGCGCGTGTGTGTGTGTGTGTGTGTGTGTAAAATGTCTTTGTGAGTTTGCCTATCAACAAAATCAATTAAAGATATTTGATTTTTTGGAGAGCCTAACGAACAATAATAGGAATTTTATCGTGGCATTCTGAGATACAGAAAATTGCTTGGTTTATTTTTTTTTATCCTACAAGTTGCTTATGTTTGTGTTATAATACTTCTAGACCCCGTGTATATTGTTATTTATTAGCGTCTACCTTTTGCTACTAAGACTAATTGGAACGGGTCATCTACAGGTTACCACCCTTTTCTAGCCAGGAAGTAAGGATTCTATTTAATGAGTTCGTCAGATTTAATGAGAAACGGAGATAATTGTTTCCATAAACGACTACTTTCAAAAATCTAAGTATAATAAATCATAGAACTCTTTCAACCGTTTTTAACCAAGTTTCATTTATGTAAGGCTAAAATTATAGATATCACTCTGAATTGCTGCATTTCATTGCAATTATGTGGTATAAGCAGTAAGAAATTTACTTTAAATCATTCAAATCAATTTGGAGAAGTTATATTTATGGCCAGTATTGTGAATTTAAATGTGGCTTGTATTGAAGGATTTTGCTCGTAGGAGGTATATAGCACGATATTTATCTCAGAAAAACGTACCCCAAATTATTTCCGCTTAGAATCCCATTTTCGAGGGATTCGATGGAATTTGAATAGGCCTCTACCTCTGTGGAAAATGATATAGGCACCCCTTTATCTGTAAAAGTGAGTGCAGCCTGTTCTCTTAATACCTTCCATTCATCCATCAACGTCATTTAAATGTAAGGCAGCCGGATGAAATGCGAAAGAGTAGTCATTTGTAGAGAGACGTGAACGGCATCGAGGAGAGCTGCTAGAGGAAATAGCTGAGGTCCCCATAGAAGTACACCACAGGCATAGAGGTATTCTACTCCCCCATAGAGATATGCCCCAATCAATAGCACTAAATTGCTTCCTCTTATCACTACCTTCGGCCTATCTCTCTCCCCAGTCTCATTTCAGTAGTCCAACTTGCACTACCCCTCCAAATCGGGCTCTATACCTGTATTCATATTCACGAAATGAATAACATGCACGGTTTTTTCACTCATTTTTCATTTTCTTAACCCAGAATTTGCGCGTGGGTAAAATACCGATACATTTTATTCAGAAAGGTAGTTTCTAAAGCACTGAAATCAGCCAATTCAGCTTATTCCCAGTTCACTTGAGTTAATCGAACAAGATTATAGTCAATTCCCTCAGATAATTTTGAGACATTCAAGGATGTGTATACAGCTCAAGCCAAGTATTTAGTTATTTATTAAGTTGACGATTTAGTGTTCCGTTGCTAGAAGATTACAATGATTCCTACTTTTCTGTTTAACAGCAATGTGCACAGGTTCATGATAAATACAGTTTTTTGTTGTTTTTTTCACATCTAAAAAATTGACAATATACTTGTTCTCTTAAGTCGAATTAAAACATAAACAACATTTGTACTTCTTTACTTATAACGTGGCACTTTTTTCTAAATATTTGTCCAATGAACTCTTACGAAATGGGTAATACATTAAACATCGTTTAAACCCTTGTACGTTTTAACCCTTAATTTGGAACTTGACTAAATATTTGCCCACTTAACTCTTGCAAAATGGGTAATACATTCAACAGCGTTTCAACCCTTGTACTTATTAGCCCTTAATTTGGCACTCGACTAAACGTTTGTCCACTTAACTCGTGTATAATGGGTGAAACCAAGATTGATGTATGTTTACCTATTATTAGTGAAGTGTGAAATGGTGTAGCTCATTTTGCGGAATCTCTTCTACAAACCTTACCCAAGGACAAAAAAAAAGTAGGTCTTCCTGCAATAACAACTTTTCTGGACATTATGTTTCAAAATGAAAAGTTGTTTATTTTTTTTTTAAATTCTGTATAAAATAGAAAAAAGTATATAAAGATGCCTAAGGATACTTCGTATGCATTCTTTGTTCTGCAACGACTTTACATTTTGTTATGCAACCCAATTTTTAAATAGATGGTAAAAATACTTGATTCCATTCTTTTTAATGAAATTTTGGGAATTATCTGGAACTTTAATATAAATCAAACAGTGGTATAACTATTTCTCTACATATAGTCCGGAAGTAGTTTCAAGAATTTGAGGACAAAAAGAACGAAATGGTACAACTGTGAGGCAGGACCAAGTATGCTTCTTTTCGCAAGTAAAAAAAAGTAATTCAGGACTCTAATTTTCACTAATCTGCACCTAACGTAGTGTAAGAAAGAATCTAATCAACCTTCTTGTTGGAATGAAGAAGTTCTGAATTACATTATACAATTAATCTTATAGAGAAAAAGTTTGGATAAACAATTTCACTTTTTCCCCCTTGCTTTAATGTGGGAATAGCGTTTAATGCTAGCTCATAATCCTAGGTTTTTATGTCGGTTAGTTAATTATTTTGGAATTGTTAATAAGGCCGTTTCTAGTTTATTGTTTTTAAAAATTAGCCCTTGCCCTAGAATGAGGAGGTAAAGTAGCTGCTATAGAAGCAGACATTTACGAGGGGTAATAAAGAAGGGAATGTGATGAAGGCGAAGCTGCGTCAATAAATGTTCTTTTTCTCATCAGCCACTTTGCCCTTAATCTAAGGTCATTTGTGGCCCGAATCGTTTCTGCCTCCTATTAGCAGCGACGCTAATATAAAGGCCAATTTCACATTTTAATAGCATGCAACCAGCCAAGGCCATTGCAAAATCCAAAAATATTCAGGAACATCGTGTCTTTATTACATATATTTCTTCGGCACTATTTTTGATACTTTTACGATTTCTTCGTCACCTTGTGGTTCTTTGTCAGTCTTCTACCATATAGGATGAAGAGTCTCGTTGAGCCTAACAAGCCAATATAGCCTGGCCTTTCCCATTCACACCTTTTGCTCCTAGTGTTCTGTATACCGAACTATAATTCGTATGTTCCTGGATGTGGGAGTTTAGATATGGGGAACAGATCTTAATAACTGAATGCGTTCCCTCCAATTTCTATATTTAAGCACATGCCTTTCGGAACTAACGTTCTTTCATCAGGTGCTTGGTTGTATAATAGATGCCAGCGCTGTGGCCTTGTGTAGTAGTGGGCTGGTGGGAAGACTTTCAATTATTAGGCCTGTTTCCCGTATATCATACTCTCGGTCAGCCATACGGTTTCGATACTTTCACATGTCCCAACCACTTCACAGATGATGTCCTTCTCAAGAGACATCTTCATTAATTTGGTGTTTACTTAAAGTATATTTTTTATGGCTATTCTTGCTCATTCCTCCAGTCTTACCTAGAATCCTCGTTCACTTGACCGATACTTTGAAAAAATAAATGGATAGCATTTGTTACATAGAACAAATGAAGGAAACCCTTCAAATATCTAAGGCAATGAGAGAATAGAATCATGGATTCGTTGATGATCTGCCTGCAGTAACTTGCAATTCAGGATAAAAAGGTATTTATTACAATAAATGTCTTCCTGCGAGGAGCGTTCATAGACAACAAAGTGATGAATTCAGCCATTCATAAGCATTATTAACAAGTCCGGGTGGGGTCACAGGTGGCCGTGTGGGTTCAGGCATGACTACATCTAACCCAACCTTCTAAAAAGCTGAAGCTGCAGGCAGGCTCGAACTCAGCCAAGGGAGGATTTTAGTTTACCAGTTAACCACTAGAAGTGCTAGTTTACGAAGCTCATGGATTGTCTAGTGAGTCTAAACGTCTTACAGTGAATAAATAGTGTCCATAGGGACTATTAGGTATTATCAAAAGAATAACACAGGCATCCCGGTGATTTGGCCAGTAGCCCAGAAGGCATATCATGAGGAAAAGACACTCGACACATTATTCTAGGTGCCATGTAAGAACCAAGAGAAGGGCATCATTTCTTAACTAGAATTCTTGTGAATTTGATACTTAACTGGTCCTGCTTCCTCACCGTCACAGTAATGGGTTACACACCGCATTGCATTTTCAACTCTAGATACAACTTGTAAGAATAAGTCATGGAAACACATTAACGACAGATACCTACATATTTTGATGGCCTGTAAAGTCAATAATAAACTAGGAACATAAATAAAGTTAAGATAAAACTAGTAGAGTGGTGTTCATGTTGAAAAATGTATTGAAGGCTAAAAAAATATAAGTTTAAAATTATACATTCTTAAAATAATTATAAAATATTGATGCTCGACAATTTTTGTTCTATTTATTTTTCTCTTATCAAATATTAAACAAGTTATTCCTACTTTCTTGCTATCAGCATTCAGAAAACCTCGACTGCTACTCTCCCGATTTTAGTCTCAAGGGAAATCAGCTATTGAGATTATACTCATGACGCGATTATAATCGCATCATGAGATCCGTTCAAAATTATATATTTAAATATATATACTAGATAAAGTACCGGGTTCGTGAAATCTTTAAGAGGCAGAATGATGACGATATGTTCTTTTTTTTTTTTTTTTTGGCAAAGCATTTACGTGCACAATATTTTTACATTTCCCCAACCGTGTTTAGGTCATATTTAGCAACTAAAGCGAACTCATATCAAAAAAATATTTCCTCATCAACCCCGTCTGCACTGTTGTATTTATTTACTTCCTTACAGTTTTGAACGGGACCACATTTTCGTCATCTTATGGATTAGATCGATGGGCATTTGAGGATTTTTATTAAAAATCACGTCATGAATACGACCTCAATAGCTGATCCTTAAGGAGAATAAGATAAAAATCATCAAGACAGGAATTGGAATTTCCTTACTTAAATTTTCATTCGTCACCGAAACTACCAAAACGGTGATTATGAAGATCAAGATCTATGTTAATGTTTGTTGTTCATATATCTGATAGAAGGTCACTTGAGAAGTTTTATTTTGTAAAAAGTTTCATTTTGTTAAAAGTTTCATTAAAGAAAAATGGAGTAACATATGAGGAGCAGAGATGGTGAGCATAATATTCCCTGTATGAGAAACCTAGTTTGAACATTGTAGATTCAAACGATCAATAAACTGCGTTAGATGGAGCTGTAAGGAGTATTAAAACATTAAAAAGAATGGGAAACATAAATTTATTGAATGCTATGAAAATTCCGAGACTGTGCTTAGGTCTAGAACCTTTTATAAGCCTCTTTTCGCAAACTACCGAGGAAAATACAATAAAAGTGGATTTTTGAATATGGAGAGACAGAGGGGGAAGGAGTTATTGGGTCTGCATCTTTTATGCCTAGCAATAAAGAGGTAGTAATGAGATATACCAACCCCTATAATAAAATCCCTCTTTTTATCTAAGTACTAAAACAGCGAGGTAGGTAGGCTTGCCAGCTTGTGTAAGCCATTTACCACCCTAATAGACAACTAGGAATTTATAGTAAATCAATCACCTATAATAGAAATGAAACATTGACTGCTTACAATTTAAGAAAAGTCCGTCTCGCAGGGGCTGCGTAAACTAAGCAGATTTCCCATGTGAAGTTTTACAACAGAGAAATCTGCATACTGGTAATACAAGCCCACCATGAATAAATACAAACGGTAATAAGAAAACTTTCAGTTAATTTTAATAAATTCCCAACTGAAACGGCTTTTGAATTGTAAAAATAATTTATATTTTAATAACTCAAATTTTAGTAGTACAAGAACTAAAGAAGGGGGGGGGCGGCGGATGAACAGACCGTATTTGCATAAATCACAGTAATGAAGGTAAGGACGAAACGACAGGTAAGGTTAGAAGAAGCTTCCACCTGAGCCGAGTACTGACGAAAATGGCCGATCTAATCCGAACTATACCCGACCACAGACTTCATAAAAATGCAAATATCTCGGTTAATATTCAAGATAGAGAATAAATGTATATAACAATATTTATAGGACATTTAATTTGCAATAAGATTGGTTCTATACAATTTTTCGATCCGATCCATAATAACGGAGATATTTCGAATTTTTGAAAATTCCCCCTCTAAACCCCCCCCCCTCCCACTGGTCCGATTTCAGCTGTTAACGAACTTGATCTTCCTTTTTACATGAAACGATTAAATACCGAGTTTGGTGACGATTAAACAGAAATTGCGACCGCTAGAGTGTTAACAGACAAACCTTAAGGGAAATCTGCTAATAAAATCTAAATGGATAATAGTATTATGTGAAACAGGTTAACTGAAAGAAGTCCGTCATGAAGGGACCTACGCTGATTCGCACTTACTGGACGATACACTGGTGATCTCATCTCACCACATATTCTCTATTCATTTCTTCATAAAATACCGAAGCATAAAATAGGGGGGGGGGGTTACTGAAGACTGAACACATGAAAGCCATTACCTAATACGATATTTAGTGTTAACGAAAACGGTGAGATATAGAGTACGGTATAGATCAAATCTCAATTAAGATTTACATTTCAACAAATTTGCATGTATCACGGATAGAAAGGTTTCTTGAAAACAATATTTAGTATTTAAGCTTAGAATAATTAGGTTCACGATTCTACAGCTTATTTTTAATATGACAACAGTAGTAGTGGGGGTTTACTGAAGGCTGAGAACTAAAAAAATCCAGTTATATCGGGTTTGTTATTAATTTTGCAGACCATCAAAATGTGCAAGTGTCAGTTATTGGTACGTTTCTGTCAATTATTCTTACAAGTTGTGTCCTGAGTTGAAACTGTAATGCAGGTGTGTAAAAACCAATTACTGTGGGGGTTTATTTCCTTCATTGCCAATATTGCTTTTTACAATGTTTTGCCTCCGTTTATGAGCCCTGTAAAGAGTTTTTGACAACTGAGTATAGTAATTAAAGTGTGTAATTTCAGTTAAAAACATGCCGCGTCGTTTGAAGTCATTTTATATGCTTTAATTACTTTGCCGACAACTCATTTGAGTCTCAAGAGATTCATTTAAATAATTTTTCCTTTAAATTATTGCATCATGTCAAATTGGAATTCTAGAGCATTTTAGGAAGAACAGCACCTTCATTTATTTCCCTGTTTGCGTCCGGCTTCATTTCCCAAGAGGTCGATGCTCTGCACAATTTTTTAATTAGTTTTAATTTTTTATTGAATAAGACAGTCTGTACGTTTGTCCCAAGAAGAATGATTACAATTGTGAGTTTATATTCGAGTTGTCATACAGGAAAAAATAATATGAACTCACTTTCATTTTTTGTACAGTTAATGTGATATTTCTAACTTGTTCGTGTACTTCTGTTTCACTGGCTATGTGGTCTTCGGTTTTTAAGACATATTTCATTCTAATCACCTGTTTATGACTATGGGAAGATTATAGCAGTTTTCATAATCCTAATCTTAAAATATTTTTAAGACCAGCTCCAACCATTGATATTGTTAATATTTTTACAATTCTCTTTCCGTGACATTAAATCGTTTCTATTTTAGTAAATTCCCTTAAGAGAAATCCGCTATTCAAGATGTGCTCTTGACGCGATTTTCGAAACCCTTCTTCAAATGTCTATTGATCCTAACCATATGACGAAAATATATATATATATAGCTCTCTAACAGTCGCAATTCTTGTTTGATCGTTACCAAACTCGATATTTAATCGTTTCATGTGAAAAGAAAGAGTAAGTTCGTTAATCACAGAAACCAGACCAATGTTCGAAAATTTGAAATATCTCCGTTTGTAAAAGTCAATTAGAAGAAGTGTACATTACCAATCTTGTTGCAAATAAAATTACCTATAAATGTTGTTATATGTTCATTTACTCTTTCACGAACATTAACCGAGATAATTGAATTTTTTAGTTTTCATCATGAAGTTAACCCCCCCCCCACCCTATTCATGTCATATTAACAATAAGATGTCAAGAGACCTTCATTATGCGATTTACAAGCAAATTCATTCATTATGACGTCAACAATTAAGATTTTATGTTCTCAACTCGTAAATGTCTATTTGATCTACACCATACTCGATATTTAACCTTTTCTCTCAACACTATAGAACATATTTGTTATTGGCTGAAATCGCAACTGGATTAGCGGGGGTTAGAGGGGAGAAATTTAAAATATCTCCATTATAATGAGGTGGATCGAAAAATGTTATAGACCCAATCTTGTGTAACTCAAGTATTAAGCGAGTTATTCGTACTTTCTTTATTATTATTATTTATTAACGTCCACTTTTTGCAACTTAGGCTAATCGGGACGGGTTATCTACAGGTTACCACCCTTTTCTAGCCAGGGTGGGATTTTAGGACGTTATTTAATGAATTTCGTCACTAAATAATTTCCTTTGCCCAGGCAAGAATCGAACTCGCCACTCTAGGTTTACCATACTTTCTTATTTTCAGCCTTCAGCATCCTCCCCTTCTTCTCATTGGTTTTTACAAAGAAATAGAGAATGTGTGCTGAGATGAGATCAAAGGTGTGCTATACTCTAGAATGTGGGAAATCTGCTTAGTTTACGCAGCCTTTTATTGTGTGTGTCGTGTGAGAAATACTAGCAGCTCCAACGTATATTAGTTGGATGAGAGAGGGTAGCTGAGGTTATGAGGGATTCACAGCTGTATGGGAATGAGGCTGAAGGGCTTGTTAGTGTTGAGTTACAGCCCGCAACTTGGCTTCATTCATAATCAACTCAGGCAAGTCATTAAGGAGCTCAGCTATCAAGCAAGTCTTCTTCCCCTGACACCTATCCTTAGCTAAACAGATTTCTACTTTTCCCCGCGCTTTCCACGTCCCCTTAAGGCGGGAGAAATATGATGATCCCTTACTTTTGTGATAACTCACGGTTTTCTTTGAACCATCGATCTAGAAAATTTTACAGAATTGCTTTCTACCTTGCAAACTTTTTTTCAAGTCACTATTATAAATATACTATTAACATTTATCATCTCATAATAACAATATAACTAACTAATGTAAAAACTATGTAATTACTAATCGATGCCTGTGAAAATGCGAATTCAGTTTCTAGACGGTAGGCTCTTTGATAACCTGACGAGTTAAACTATTGCATTTATACATAAACAACATATTTGTTATTATAGTTGATGTTCTAGTACTATGGAATAAAAGAATTTAATAGTTTGCAATTGAGTGGATAAATGTCATTAATTGCTTTTTTCTTTCTTTCGTTTTTTTTTTATATATATATTTAGGAAAGGCAAATCTTACCTAATGAATAAACTCTTTGAGGACTAAAGAGCTTCAGTTATTGAATCAATTTATGACTCAAAAAAAAGTACCGTCACAAAGCTTAATATATCTTAGTTTTTGAGATTTAAAACATTTTTTTTTTTTTTGGAAATTATAAGTATTGGGTAAGTGGCTATGCGAATTTTTGTACGTCTTCGGACTTCGTAGTAGCAGACTTCTCTCAGAGGAAATCAGCCATTGAGGTTGTACTTCTACCTAGGAGATGACGAAAATATACCCATATATATATTTGTCTGTTTTCAGCTCGATCAGTTGCAATTTTTGTTCGGTCATAACTAAACTAAAATAATGATGAAGTTAATTGGAAGGGAGAGGGCTTATAGGGGAGTAGAATTTCGAAAATTCAAAATATCTCCGTTATAATTTGTTAGATCGAAAGGTCATATAGAACTTATTATATTTCGAATGTAATTTCCTACAAATTTTAAGACGTACATTTATTCACTAACTTCATTATTAACCGTGATATTTGCAGTTTTTAGTTTTCTGCCTTCAGTAAAAAGCTTGTCATATTAACAATAAGCTGTTATATCATGAATCACTTTATTCGAAGTTCAAATACCAAATATTGTTTTCATTGAACTTTTACTCTGAGCGATACCTGAAAATATGTAGTGTAATGACGTCATCAATTTAGATGTTGTGTTCTTGATTTGTAAATGTTTATTTGATCTATACAATACTCGATATTTAACCGATCCATTTATGACTAAAGTTCAATGTCATTAGTGGCTGAAATCGGACCAGATTTAGGGGGAGAGGGTCAGAAGGGGCTGGGAATTCAATAATTCAAAAAAGTCCGTCACGCAGGGGCTGCGTAAACTAAGCAGATTTCCCACGTGAAGTTTTACAATAGAGAAATCTGCCTAATAACAACTGTAGTAGTAAGAAACCTCTAAACCTAAAACATTATTTAGGGCGTAATAACCCAGTAGTTTCTAGCCCCAAAAAACAGTTAACCTAACCTCTAAACCTATTCACGAGGGACAAATAGTTATGGAAATGGCCACCAGAGCTCTCGGCGGAAAGTCCGAACATAGCCTACTGGCTACCACTCGCAGAATACAAATGCAAATATCTCGGTTAATATTCAAGATACAGAATAAATGTATATAACATTATTTATAGTAAGTTTAATTTGCAATAAGATTAGTTCTATACAATTTTACGATCCGATGCATAATAACGGAGATATTTCGAATTTTTGAAAATCCCCCCTCTAAACCCCCCCTCCCACTGGTCCGATTTCAGCCGTTAACGAACTTGATTTTCCTTTTTACATGAAACGATTAAATACCGAGTTTGGTGACGATTAAACAAAAATTGCGACCGCTAGAGTGTTCACACACAAATATATCTATATATATATATATATATATATATATATATATATATATAGTTTTGAACGGACCTCATTTTCGTCATCTCCTGGGTAGGATCGATGGACATTTGAAGAAATTTTTCGAAAATCGCGTCATGAGTACGACCTCAATAGCTGATTTCCCTTAAGGGAAATCTGCTAATATCTCTGTTATTATGAGTCGGTTTGAAAAAGGTTTATTGAACCATTCATGTTAAACATTTGGTGCTCTTTAATTGTTGTCCCATACATTTTTCGTAGCTAAAATATTATGCGAGTTATTCATACATTCTTGTTTTCTGACTTCGGTAAACCCCCACGTCTACTCATCGGGTTTTTACTTAGAAATAGAAATTATGTGGTGAGAAGACATCAGTACTATGTTATACCAATCCGTGGGAAATCTGTTTAGTTTACGCTGCCCCTGCGTGTTGGAACTTTACATTACAATATCCGGGGGCTAATCCATCTTGTATTACGATGATAGAGATGTCAGGAATGAGAATTCAATGACGTCAAAGGACTATGTTATCTCCTTTTTAATTCCATATTTGTCCCTTAGTGACGAGCCATTGTATTATAAACGATGGAGAATAACAGCACTTTTTACCATTAGTTTTACCAAGTAGAACGTTTACCATTAACGAAGTTGAATAAAACGTTCAAAATTGAATTTGACCACAATCAAATAATATTGTGGCCACTTTATCTATTGCACTGTATTCACTGATTTCAGGCATTTTCTAACCTTACCTTCTCTCTTTGCAAGTCTGCTTAATGTGCGCAGCCACTGCGTAATCGACTTTTAGCAGATTTCCCGTGGGGAAATCAGCTATTATTGAGGTCGTACTCATGACTCGATTTTCGAAACATTTCTTCACATGTCCATTGATTCTACCCAGGAAATAAGGTCCGTTCAAAATTTTATATATATATATATATATATATATATATATATATATATATATATTCTTAATTCTCTAGCGGTCGCAATTTTTGTTTGATCGTTAACAAAGTCGATATTTAATCGTTTTATTAAAACAAAAAAAAAAAAGATAAAGTTCGTTAATGGCGGAAATGGAACTAGTGGGGGTGGGGGTTCAGAGGGGGGGGGGGGATTTTTGAAAATTCGAAATATCTCCGATACTATACGTCGAACCAAAAAATTGTATAGAGCCAGTATTATTGAAAATAAAATGTACTATAAATGTTGTTACATACATTTCTTCTCTATCTTGAATATTAACCGAGATATTTACATTTTCCAGTTTTCAGCCTTCAGCAAACTCCCGCTTCTACTCATTTTAAATAAACAATACTCTGTTATATAATAAACCACATTATTTAAAGCCTAAATACCACATAACATCCTAAACCCCACCCTGGCTAGAAATGGGTGGTAACCTGTAGATAACCCGTCCAAATTAGCCTTAGTTGCAAAAAGTGGTTGTTAATAAATAATAATAACTACCAAATATCGTTTTCATTGAGACCTTTATTATACGATACCTGCAAATATGTACTTGTGACCCCCCCTTGTTAAGTTCTTGTACTACTAAAATTTAATTAATTGAGATAAAAATTATTCTAATCATAATTACATCATTATAAATTACAGTATTAGATATACTAAATAGTTTTCAATAAAATTAGTAGGTTATATTCGGATATATTTCAATAATTGTTTTTCTTTCTGGTGCGAGGTTGCCAGACCTGTTTGTTTACATTTCAGACGCCTCCCGTCGGGAGGTATTTAGAATTCACTGAATGATTTCTTATTACCATTTGTATTGATTCACTTAATATATGGTGTTGTATTACCAGTATGTAGATTTATCTATTGTTAAACGTGAAAAGGGAAATCTGCTTAGTTTACGCAGCCCCTTCGTTACGGACTTGTTTTGTATAGGTGCCTGGCTTTAGTCACATGTCCTACTAAGTTCCCGGGCAACTTAAACCGAATAAAAAGGACGTTCAAAGGCCGTCCGGACATTAGCCCAGATAAAGTTGATAATAATTGATGATGACCTGTCAACTAAACAATTCAAACACATTGATAGTTCCCATTGAGAAATTCTTAAGTGCCAGTAGAGTGTAAGGCAGGTTGTGGTTATAAACAAACAGATTTCCCACGTAAAATTGTGAAATAAGCACCTTTGATACGTTAACTAAGGCCAAGTCGAAATGCATTTTGTCACCTGTATAGACACACAGATGATTTTATATCACAAATCAATTTCAATTCAGCCTTTCTCCCTTAGTAATCAATCAATGTTTACAATTCGTGATACTTGAAATTAGCATAAGACGTTTCTTTATATAATATGATGCGTAGGAAGGGGGAGGGAGGATTCTGGTAGGGTAAAAACGAAAAAATAAAAAATTAAACACCCCGAAATGGGGAACAAGTGGAAATATTATCACCTAGGTTAAAAACCTTTTCACATACTCTGGCAAAAAAAAACCAAACAAAACGGCTGCCTCATTTTATATTATTAAAATAACAGTTCAATAGCCTTCAGAAGCTAACAGAGAACGAAATTTTGTTTTTTCAGTTTCGGGCTTCCTTGTAACCATTCTGAAATGAGTGCCTTGTGAATACAAGTCATCACGGCGAACTTGTGAATACAAGGATCACAGCCGAAAGAGTGAAACTCCCAACAACATTTAAGAAGCTCGATAAATTCAAATGGAGCAACAGACAGAAAGGAGACATTTATATCGTACAAATATTGTACACTCATCTACGCTTTACAGAATGTAGAACATCTGAGCCAAGATATATTTTAAAGAAAATATTGTAAATGATTTAAAACCATTTTCTAACTGCACGAGAAAGTGTAGTAAATGAAGCCAACCTGTTAATCTATTATACTGGGTTGAAACAATTTATTCACGGCTAAAAGAACATTTAATTACAACTGCCTTACTAATCATGACCATAATATTACTATATCTCAGAAAAGATACATTTTTGAGTGTAAATACTTCTTGAAACAAAAGGTAGTGTAATTAATTAGAGATATAGACGTAGAAATGAATCACATTGTGTATATCTAGTTTTATTAGTTTAACAAAATGTAGAAGACTAAACTTGTCACTGTAAATAGTTTAATAATTGAATGTCTTAGCATTAAGAGGAAATATGTTTTTGACTAAGGACAATATTAGCCAAAGTGCTTATACATTTTATATACACATATTTGAAGTATTAGAAAAAAGTCCAATGACTTGAATAAAAATGAAAGTGTAGCGTTGTTCTAAAATGAAGACATAAATTATTATAACTAAATAACCAACTATTTATTTATTAGAACATTTTCCTAGTCATCTCTTTATTTATAAAAAGTCCGTCACGCAGGGGCTGCGTAAACTAAACAGATTTCCCACGTGAAGTTTTACAGTAGAGAAATCTGCCTGTACAACTGTAGTAGTAATAGATCTCTAAACCTATTCACGAGGGACGAAGAGTTACGGAAACTGCCGCCAGAGCTCTCGGCGGAAAGTCGGAACAGCCGACTCCTGCCGACCACACACAGAATACAAATGAAAATATCTCGGTTAATATTCAAGATACAGAATAAATGTATAAAACAATTTATAGTAAATTTAATTTGCAAAAAGATTGATTCTATACATTTTTTCGATCCGACGCATAATAACGGAGATATTTTGAGTTTTCAAAAAAAAACCCTCTAAACCCCCCCCTCCCACTGGTCCGATTTCAGCCATTAACGAACTTGATCTTCCTTTTTACATAAAACGATTAAATTCCGAGTTTGGTAACGATCAAACAAAAATTGTGACCGCTAGAGCGTTAACAGACAAATATATATATATATATATATATATATATATATATATATATATATATATATAATTTTGAACGGACCTCATTTTCGCCATCTCCTGGGTAGGATCGATGGACATTTGAAGGCAGTTTTTGAACCTCGCGTCACGAGTACGACCTCAATAGCTGATTTCCCTTAAGGAAAATCTGCTAAAAGTGTGAGGGAATTAACTATATGTAGCCAAGAGCGACTAATGCATTCACTAGTTCAAGTTCCTTATGTGGTATTTTTTATAGGAATACAATCAGCATTATATTCAGAGAATATTAGAATCAAAAAAAATTCCGTCACGCAGGGGCTGCGTAAACTAAGCAGATTTCCCATGTGAAGTTTTACTCTCATCCGTTATCCACCCCGATTTCATAAAAATGCAAATATCTCGGTTAATATTCAAGATAGAGAATAAATGTATATAACCATATTTATAGTACATTAAATTTGCAATAAGATTAATTCTATACAATTTTTCGATCCGACGTATAGTACGGAAATATTTCGAATTTTCAAAAATCCTCCCCTCTAAACTCCCCCTCCCACTTGTCCCATTTCAGCCATTAACGAACTTGATCTTTCTTTTTACATAAAACGACTAAATATCGTGTTTGGTAACGATCAAACAAAAATTGCGACCGCTAGAGCGGTAACAGACAAATATATATATATACTAGCTCAGATACCCGGCTTCGCTCGGGAATTAATTCGAGCCTGAATGGTGATGGCATTTTTTAGCAGGCTTTACATTGCACAATATTTTGACATTTACCCGTCCCATTGTTTAGGATTGATACCCATCTTTGCCGTGGATTTGCTAATAATAGAATTATTTTTTTATGTAAGTCTTCACTGTCCTCCATATTGTCATAATTCCCGTTTCCTGTGCATTATGCATAGATTTGAATTATTAAGGACAAAATATTAACATACTTTTGAATTATTTTTTCCCGGTGAGGTACCTGATAGTTCATATTAAAAAGAATTGTTGAGAAAAGTTCATATGACAAAAGTTACTCTAAATAACAAAATAAACAACTTTTGTTATGTGCATATTTGCTGAAAAACCAATAGAAAACGAAATATCGCTATTTTTAATTTCAGGCTTCCCTTATAACCCCCACTCTTGTTCGCCTCAGAGAAAATTAATATAGCCTAAAGTCTAAGTTGGGTTAGTAGTAATATACATACCAAGTTTCATAAAATTCGGTTCAGCCGTTTATGCGTGAAAAGGTAACAAACAAACAAACAAACATACACGAAAGAAACAAAATGCAGATATGGTGTCTATGACATGTGAAACGAAAAGTTATCGTGAAATTTCGCGAAAAAAATCAATGTACAGACAGAGGTTACAATTTTATATATATATATATATATATATATATATATATATATATATATATATATATATATATATAGATATAGATATATATATATATACAGTTTTGAACGGACCTCATATTCGTCATCTACTAGGTAGGATCGATGGACATTTGAAGAAAAATTTCGAAAATTCCGTCAAGAGTACAACCTCAATAGCTGATTTCCCTTAGGGGAAATCTGCTAAAATTGAAGATAGGAAAACACTCCTTTGAGTCAAGTATCCTTAATATTTAACAACAGAATTGAAGGGGGAAATAATTAATTATTAATAACACTCTGTTGAGGTCGAACGTTTGAAAAGCGGCAATTAATGTTAATTAATGTACGGCATAAAGTGGCTTCCTCCTACCAAGTGTAAACAATGTATTTTATTTATGTTAAGATCGTGACACACCGTTCATTATTCAATTAAATAACGAATAATTTAATTATTTTTTATACAAGAGAAAAAGTCCGTCACACAGGGGCTGCGTTAACTAAGCAGATTTCCCACGTGCACCACGTTTTTGCATTTATCTAAAAAATGAAAAGGTCAATGAAAACAATATCTGGTATTTAAGCTTCAAATAAAATGCTTCATAACATAATAGAATATTGTTAATAGGAGATGAGTAGGAGTGGGGCTTTACTGAAAACCGAAAACTAAAAAATGCAAATATCTCAGTTAATAATCAAGATAGTGAAAAAATGTGCATACCATTTATAGAACATTAAATTTGCAATAAGAATGGATCTATAACATTTTTAGATCCGACGTATAATAACGGAGACATTAAGAATTTTCAAAATTCTCCCCCTCTACCCCCCCTCAGCCTGGTCCGATTTCAGCCGTTAACGAACTTGATCTGTTTTTTTGTATAAAACGATTATATATCAAGTTTGGTAAAGATAAAACAAAAATTGCGACTGCTAGAGCGGTAACAGACAAATATATAGACATATATATATATATATATATATATATATATATATATATATATATATATATATATATAGACAGTTTTGAACAGACCGCATTTTTCTCATCTCCTGGGTAGGATCGATGGACATTTGAAGAAAAAGTTTGAAAATTGTGTCATGAGTACGACCTCAATAGCTGATTTCCCTTCAGGGAAATCTGCTAAAATGTTCCAACCAAAAGGGACTTGGTCTCTTGGGTTTCTTTCGGTACTAACTGAACTGATTTTCACGTTTTGCGCGGTAGTACACAAATTACTAAGCAAAACACTAGTTCTAATTCTGTCTTAGATCATTTGTTTATTTGAGATGCCGCTACAATGGTGATTCATCTTTTAACATGTTTGAATATAATTTTACAAAATTAAATAAATATTAAAATTTTTACACAGCTAAATTTTACAAATGTACAAAATAAATGGAATGGGCAAAACTAAATATAAATTGTTAGTATATTTACATGAGGGAAAAAAACAAAATAAAAATAAAACAAAAAGAACTAAAAGAAAAACTATAAATAGTTAAACTGGAAGGAGGCAAAACTTATATTCCAGGTCCAGTGCTTGCTATATATAACTTTCATAATGGTAAAATTCGAACTCAGTCACATTTGTCATAAAGGTTCTGTCTTAGAGAAACAAAATTTTAAATTTGGACTACCCTCAGATACTAAGTGATATAATATAAAACCTTTTCCTGCCTCCTTTTCATCCTACGTACGATCCTTGAACGATTGTAGAAATGTTTGGAAAATCACGTAATTAGTACAACCCCATTAATTACATTTCATCTTAATGGATTTCTGCTGAATGATACTTGGTGATAGGTGGAACGTAAAAGGAAGAGAAACTAATCAATGGACAGAAACAGCCGGTGATAAAAAGACTGTATGTGAAGGATGCAGCCTTTTTAATTATCGCCAGCCGTTGTATGATATCCTTCACACCCAACACAATGCATTCATGAATGGAGAGAAACATTGCCACTCCCTTCGAGGGCAACTCATATTGTTGTGGCAACTTTCTCTCCCAAACCAACATTTTATAATTAAGCATTCCTACATTTTTCTGATCTTGTATTGTTACTGCGCTGAAGAAGGCCTGAAAACGAGATAGAAATGTTGGCCATTCTTCCAGTCACTGTTCAACCCTTCTGCTATTCGTGTAATGTTCCCTGGGCGGAAACGAGCTATTCAAGTTGTGTACATCGATCCTTCTTCAAACTCTGTCACATTTGTCATATTTTCGTCCCGGTCGAAGCGTTTAAAATTATTGTATATTTAGCATTTAATATTAAAGATCAAGTCTGTTAATAGCCGAAATCGGTCCTAGAGAAATGTGGGTTTAAGAACGAGTAAAATCTCCAAAAATATTCCTGAAAAAAAGGTTTCCCTACAATACTTATTCTTTAGAGTTTTTCTGACTGGAATATCAATAGTAGCTAATCATTAGTATTGTTAAACATTCAGCCATAATTTAACCCTCACTACTCATCAGATTTTCAATATAAACTAAGAGTTTCTACTTTTTGAGAAATCTCTGACAGAAGTTTTATTTCTTGAAACTCCAAATCTTTCACTAAAGTTTTAAACCTGATAAACACAATCATTATACCTCCTCTATATACACATATCACAGAAAATTATGTTAATCTTCCCCCTTTGCTCCCTATTTAACTTGATTGTAAACAACTATAAGAGATTTCTTCATCGCAAGTCCATTCGTGTCATAAAATTCAATGATTTAAATTTTTGATGTGACATTCCCCCCTTCATCATTTTTTTTAATATTTTTGTGGCGTAATTTTTGCTGTAAAAGGTTTAAGGTCCTCTGATAGGAAGATCGCATCTTGCATCCCTACCTTGTTGTCTGAAGAACGTCATTTTTAATATTAGTAAAAATAAAAAAAAAGAACAGTATTTTTAGTAAATTCCTTTGGAATAATTGTACAAGAATGAGAAGAGCTAATAAGTTGTTTATTCCAAGTGTAATTTAGTTTTATAAACGTGTCTATTAATATTAGCTCTTATAGTACAAGTACACCAAGTATTGGAAGTTGTAGGCTATGTATGTAGTTGCAACCATTGTGTTCTTTCAGAGGCTGCTCTTTTCATAATGCTATACTCACCGAAATCCATAAGATGCTTGATGTCTTCAAAATGGGATGTTCCAGGCCTCCCTCTCCCCTTGGCCCAAGAATCTTACCTTCAAATATAATTGTGATGAAGTCGTTGTGCTTTATGATATGCCAAAGGAGTTTCACTCTCTTATTCTGCGCTCCCTCATCTAATTCAGAACTTCAATGCTGGATTTTTATTGAGTCTAACTTGTTCTAGTGTTTTTCGCCATATCCACAATGTCCATTGCTTCCAGTCTATTAAATGGCCTTTTGCGGAGAGTTGAACTTTCGTTCCCGTAAAGCAGTACACTCCATACGAAAGACTTAGCAAAGAATTTTTGGTATCCTTACTTATATGCTTATTAGTGAAAATAATTCTTTTGGTTTGGAAGACTTCTTTAGCAAGTGCTATTCCTATACTGGCTTCAGCTCTATATATCTTATATAGTCCCGCAAAAACAATTCAACTCTTCTTACCAAATTCATTTTAATTAAATTCAAACTGGATACGCTGAAGTTATTGTCAGTTACTTCCGATATCTACGGCCATTGGTCTCGTCTGTAGTAGGCCGTCCTTGAATCGAATCAACTGTACCGCTCTCGTGCAGTATTACCAATTTGCATATATTCCATTAGTAATTCAAGAATTATAATTAATCACTGCTAACAGCAACATATTTACATATTCATTCCCACTATATCTAACTCCATTAATTGAAGATTCAAAACATCAGCGATTCTATTATCAAAGACTATAACAATTGGTTATTAACGTTTTTTCTAGAATTGTATTTTATTTTTATGGAATTAGCCATCCAATTACATACAGAGCTATGCGCATTTTCCTGTGGCACATTAGTGCCAGCTTGCCACATACAGGTATATTTCAGTATATTTTGAACATGGTAAGAATAGAAGGGAAATTTGTTAATGCTCCAGTGACCGGAAGGTATTTTTATCCTGAATTTCTCAGTATTTAAACATATCATATTAAACAAAGTGTTAACTTTGTTAAGGGTATTAGTGAAAAATGTATTTACATTTTTAGTTTTCAGCTTTAAGTAAACTGTCACTCCTTTCGTCCCATTTCCATAATATATTAATGCTTTATGTGCAGATTAAATACCAAATACTGTTTACATTGTGCTATTTTGTGATGGACATATGAAAACATCTGTGCTTCATTAAAGTACATTTCAACCTGTCCAGATTACACGAAAAAGAAGTTATGATGTACGGTAGGAAATTGGGGAACTAATTATAGTAGGCAGTTCATTGAATCTTTCAGAAATACTTAATCCAAAAACAGTAAAAAGTGTTGTATATTTTCGGCTTAGGATAAAATGTGAGATCAATTAAAAATCGCCAATACTCACAAAGAAACAACGAAGATTATGTTTCCATACACCGAGGTTGTACAATGCTGTTGGTACAATGAATGGAGGAAGGTGAAGCGTCTCTTAGGTTCATTTATGATCTCCCATTTGGAGCACTTATTTATCTATATAAAACTTTTAGATTTTCTAGGTAAATTCGGCAGGGAAACCTTTTTTTCACATTTCAGACCAATGGAATCAAAATAGAAAATCTTGTCAGTCTGTCTGTTTGTTACTTTATCACTCAAAGCGGCTAGGAGGAATTTTATGAAATTTTATATTTGTGAGTCAACGTTCTCACTGTACAAGAAAGGCTATATGAGAATCCAAATTTCTCTAGGAAGGCGGGGTTTACTTCGACGTGAAATTCATATTCATTAATACCTCTGATAGTATTGGTTTTACCGAAAAAATGTAAAGACAATCAACGGAATGACTTTTGTTTAGGATATCAATTTTGGTCCTCATTCGATATTTACATTAATGACTTCCGCCTCCCAGGCGCCAAAGACAATTTGTGTTTCATGAAAATCCCTGATTAAAATTGGGAATTTGTTTGTATCTGTATTAAGAGATTCGGTATCTTTAATATGAGCGATTTGATACTTAACTCCTCATACATTGATACTTTAACCCTCAAACATTATTCTTTCGTATTGCAATAGAATGCCTGAACAAATTTTTATCATATCTTTTCACCAAATGCTATGATAATACGATCGTTTTATTTTGACGGAAAACTAAATTTATTCAATACCAAGAACGATAGCAAATTGGTCAATATTTGTCTAATACACGCTTCAAGCTCAAAACTATAAATACGACTAATTTGAAAGTAATAAATGGATTATTTAGTGCTTCCGTTATTCAATATTTATGTTTCGAAGGAAAACCATTATTAAAACAATTAGTTTCCGGGTAACAGCAAGTCTAATCATGGATCTGCCTAAATGATGTCGAGTAAAATAAATGAATGACAGCACTTTTACTGTTCATGTTACTGGGCATTTACGTATATTGAAAAATAGGGCGGAAAGATTTTGTGTATCCAATCACTATATTTCCACGGGATACCATTTCTATTTCAACCCGTCAACGACCGGTAACACGGCTAGTTACTTCGTAAAGCTGCATTGTAAATATTATTATAAAAATAATTTACTTAAGATTCATATACATAATTCATTTTCTATTAAGTATAAATTTTAAGAAGAACTTAACTGTTCAAAGATTAAAATAAAATGCATAAAATGATTTAATTCATCAGTTGATTGCTTTGTTCGTATTGGTTGAAAAAATAATAGAAAATGTATTTGCATTCTACCTGCAAAGGTAAAAAAAAAATGTTCAGTACGTTCTGATTAAGAACCTTCTCTTTAAGGTAGTAGTTACCCAACATCACTTAATTTTAGAAAAAATATATTTTTGTAATAGGTGTTGGGGTGTTAGACATTTATTCCTTGCTAAAATTACAATGTTTTATAATATTCAGGAAAGCTTGCAGCGTATCTCAGACATTCCATAATCGTTAGTCAGTCTGGGGTCTTATTAAAAATGTAAGATAAAACCATAAAGCGACGACCCGGGATGTACTGAACTTGCATACCAAATTTAAAACTCGTTCTTACCATAATTGTAATTACTTCTTAATTACACGCAGACATAAAAATTCCTTTTGCTGTCACACGTCAGTTAAAACAAATTAGTAGAACACTGAGAATCCAGAATTAAATCCATGGGTGTGAAATTGATTTTAGCCAAGCTGTGACATTGAAATTTATATAATTAGTTCACAGAGGAGTTAGAATATGAGAAGATGAAAGGGGAATATATTGTCACTGGGCTCAATTTAATTAATGTATTGACGAGGTGTAACTAACTAATTTTACGCTTCCACTTTAAACTCCACCAATTACCGTTTAAACTATAAATTACATAAAGGTTTAACATATACTCTCATACCATTTTGATTAATTTAGACGATTATTTTTTTTTTTAATGTGTTACTGAAATTCATTCAATTACTTCAAATTTTACAAATAAAAGTAAAAGAGATCCAATATCAATATAGGATATAATTTGAAACGTCTCTTACAAAGGCCCAGAATACAGGGGTTGTACCTGTATTCAAAAAGTCCGTCACGCAGGGCCTGCGTAAACTAAGCTGATTTTTCACGTGCTAGTATGACACGCTAGTGATCAAGAAAGTACTACTAACTCGCTTAATAATTGAGTTAAGAGGAAAGTCCGTCACGCAGGGGTTGCGTAAACTAAGCAGATTTCCCACGTGAAGTTTTACAATAGAGAAATTCGCATACTGCTAACACTTAACACCACCGTGAGTAAATACAAACGGTAATGAGAAATCGTTAAGTTAATTTTAATAAGCTCCCAACGGAAACGGCTTATGAATTGTAAACAAATAGGTCTGCCAACTACTGAGAGCTGAACAGATAGACATTTTTCACCGGAAAAAAAACAATTACTGATATACATCTGAATATACCACATTAACTTTATTGCAAATTATATGCTATAGCTAGTACTGCAATTTATAATGGATCAGAATAATTTATATTTTAATAACTAAACATATAGTAGTCCAAGAAATAAAGGGGGGCATCAACAGAACGTATTTGCATATATCTCACAAAGTAAAAGGTTAGAAGACAAGAAAGGTTAGGTTACACGAGCGCCGACCTACGGAAACGGCCGAACTAATCCCGAAACTTTCGACAATAGCCGCAAGCACACTTAATAAAAATGCAAATATCTCGGTTAATATTCAAGATAGAATATAAATGTACATAACAATATTTATAGTAAATTCAATTTTCAATAAGATGGGTTCTATACAATTTTTCGATCCGACGTACAGTAACGAAGATATTTCGAATTTTCAAAAATCCCCCCTCTAAACCACCCCCCTCCCACTGGACGAATTCAGCCATTAACGAACTTGATCTTTCCTTTTACATAAAACGACTAAATACCGAGTTTGGTAACGATCAAACAAAAATTGCGACCGCTAGAGCGTTAACAGAAATATATATATAAAAGTCCGTCACGCAGGGGCTGCGTAAACTAAGCAGATTTCCCACGTAAAGTTATACAATAGAGAAATTTCAGAATAGAGAGTGAACAGTTACTTAAGGGAAATCTGCTAAAATGTTGAACGGACCTCATTTTCGTCATCTCCTGGGTAGGATCGATGGACATTTGAAGAAAATTTTCGAAAATCGCGTCATGAAAACTTAAGGGAAATCTACTAAAATGTGTAGAACAGAAATTGAACATCTATAGCTTAACAAGACTTGTCCTATAACATTTTTCAATTCTGCTCATTGTAACGGAGATATTTTGAATTTTCAAATTCCCCCTCCCTAAACGTCCCCCCCCCTATTCCGTCCTTGGCCTTCTTCCAGGGCGTCTATAAACTGCTTGAATGCAACATTGATTCCTTCCGATGTAGCCATGTCCCTTAAATCAAGCGTTTGGCTTCACGTGCTTCTCATTATTTTTGATCTCCTAGGAGATGACGACAACGAGGTCCGTTCAAAACTACACACACACACACACACACACACACACACATATATATATATATATATATATATATAATTGTAACCTCTGTCTGTACATTGATTTTTTTCACGAAATTTCACGATAACTTTTCGTTTCACATGTCATAGACACCATAACTGCATTTTGTTTCTTTGGTGTCTGTTTGTTTGTTTGTTTGTTCTTTTCAAGCATAAACGGTTGAACCGAATTTTATGAAACTTGGTATGTATACTACTACTAACCCAACTTAGACTTTAGGCTATATTAATATCCTCTGAGACGAACAGGAGTGGGGGTTATAAAGAAGGGCTGAAATTAAAAATAGCAATATTTCTTTTCCTAATGCAGTTTCGGCAATTATGCACAACACAAAAGTTGTTTATTTTGTTATTTGGAGTAACTTTTGTTATATACACTTTTGCGTATACCTAAGTATAAATGAGTTATACGTTAAAAACTACAGCGGAAGTCAACAATTTTATTTGGCACAAAAAACTCAACCGAACTCGGTATGGGAATTAGCACTAACGCCTTCCTTATGATAAGCCATACTAACATTTCTAGGGACGGGCAGGAGTGGGGGTTATAAGGGAGGCCTGAAATTAAATATAGTGATATTTCGTTTAGTATTGGGGTTTCGGCAAATATGCACATAACAAA
Source organism: Riptortus pedestris (assembly GCA_019009955.1). Taxonomy (NCBI): domain Eukaryota; kingdom Metazoa; phylum Arthropoda; class Insecta; order Hemiptera; family Alydidae; genus Riptortus; species Riptortus pedestris. The sequence continues at coordinate 63,981,841 of CM032228.1, forward strand.
AGTTGTTTATTTTGTTATTTAGAGAAATTTTCTCAACAATTCTTTTCAATATGAACTACCAAGTAACTCACCCGGAAACATTAATTCAAATTATAATATATTATTGTAATATTTTGTCCTTAATAATTTAAATCTATGCATAATGCACAGGAAACGGGAAATATGACAATATGGAGGACAGTGAAGTCTTAGATAAAAAATTAATTTTATTATTAAAAAATCCACAGAAACGACGGGTATTAACCCTAAACACTGGGAAGGGTAAATGTCAAAATATTGTGCAAAGTAAAGCCTTGCCAAAAAAATCACCATTCATCCTCAAATGAATTCCCGGGCGAAGCCGGGTATCTGAGCTAGTATATATATATATATATATATATATATATATATATATATATATATATTCGTCAGTTAACGCTCTAGCGGTCGCTATTATTGTTAAATCGTTACTAAACTCGACATTTGAACGTTTTATGTAAAACGAAAGATTTCCAGAAGAAGTTCTAGCTCGAAATGTTTATTTTTGTATTTAACCTTTTCCGTCAAAACTAAAAATCATATTTGTTCTTGGCTGAAATCGGACATGGAATAGTGGGGGTTCAAAATAAAACCACTATTATGAGTTGGATCGTAAAATGTTATAGAACCAAGAAGAATGTTCTAGAATTGTTGTTCTATGATTTTTTTTCGTAACTCAATTTCTAATCGAGTTCGTACTTCCTTGTTTCCACCCCACATTAACCCCTCTCCCTCATCCAGCACTACAACTTCTACTCTTCGGGATTTTTCCTAGAAATATAGAACATGTAGTGGAGGTGAGCTCACAAGTATGCTATACCGGAACGTGTGAAATCTTCTTAGTTTACGCAGCTCCTGCGTGACGGACTTTTTTGTTTGTGTTGTGGAGCTTACTCAAAGTTGGTAAGAACGACGGTTTCCACATTACTACCTCCCACGTCAATCTTAAACATTAGATTGTTAAATATAAAGAATGTCTAAGCCTCCCTAGTTTTAACAAGTCCTCGTTCCGTCCGTCAATAAGGTGTCCAGGCATCTTGTGGACCTTAGTTTCCGTTTACATCTGGAAGAAGAGGAGTGTTATCTTATAAAGCTGAAGGTATACACGCTCACCGTAACACCACAGACTCCCTAATATTTTTGTGAAAAGGGAGAAGGGTATGAAAAGTCAGGGGGAGGAATATAAAGAAATAGAGATAAGATATAGAGATGAGAGAGAGGAGAGAGGTATTTCCCAGAGGAGAGAGACCCCCAGCTCGGTCTTGTATCTTGCGTCGTGGGTCACCTCTCTACGGACAATACCGAAGACCTTTATCACTAGACCTTTGCTCTAACCAGCAAATACTACCCAACATGCAATACTTTTTTTTTACCCTGTCCACGCCATTTTAGCAGATTTCCCTATTAAGGGAAGTCAGCTATTGAGTTCGTACTCATGACATATCTTTATATATATAATTCTACTGTACGTATGTATGTCACTGAACTCCTCCTAAACGGCTGGGCCGATTTGAATGATTGTTTTTGTATGCGTTTGGGTGACGCCCTGGATGGTTTAGATTTACAAATCAGCCTGGCAGATGGAGCAAGAGTGCGGGTTGTAAGTGAGGCCTAAAATTAAAAATATTGATATTTCGTTTCCTATTGGTTTTTCGCCAAATGTGCACGTGATAAAAAGTGGGAGCCAAAAACTTTATTGGGCACTAACGATGGAACCGAACTTAACAAAACTCTATATGTAAATTAGCATCAATTCTTCCATGATTGTAAGCTACATTAATTAGGGGTTTGCTGAAGGCTCAAAATTGAAAAATGCAAATATCACTGTTAATCTTCAAGATAGAGAATAGATGTATATAACAATATTTGTAATACATTTAATTTTCAATAAGATTTGTTCTATACATGTTCATATATATATATTTGTGTGTTAACGCTCTAACGGTCGCAATTTTTGTTTGATCGTTACAAATTCCGATATTTAATCGTTTTATGTAAAAATAAAGATCAAGTTTGTTCATTGCTGAAATCAGACCAATGGGAGGGGGGGAGGGTTGAAGGAGGATTTTCAAAAATTTGAAATATCACCATTTGTCAGATCGAAAAATTACACATAACCAATCTCATCGTAAATTGAATTCCCTGTAAATGTTGTTCTTTACGTATTTTCTGTATCATGATTATTCACCGAGATATATTGGATTTTATGGTTTTTGGCTTTCAATAAATCCCCACTCCTACTCGTGTCATATTAATTGTAAGCCGTTATATCATGAACCACTTAATTCCAAGGTTAAGTAATATGTTATATTAAGATATATTTAAGCAATTGTTTTCCTTTCCAGTCTAGAATATTTCTATCTAACTATCTATTTAGCTATGAAATGTTGGCTGACCTATTCGTTTACAACTCAGCCGCTTTCCGTTGTGGGGATTATTAATATGTAAATTGACGGAAAGATTTCTTGTTATCATTTGTATTTGTTCACTTAATATTCATGGTGCTCTCTAGTGTTTTAAGTATGTAAATTAATCTATTGTAAAACTTCACTTGGGAAATCTGCTTAGTTTACGAAGCCCGGACTTTAGCTCAGTGACGGACTTTTTTTTTTAGAAGATCTTTGTCATTTCTCCTACTCCTCGGCGTCCCCCGGAAGTAACCGATTCTCAGATAAGCTTTCATATACCGCCCTGTAAGCAGTCTTGCTATAGCCGGACTATCTTGCCTCACCTTTTGAAGGCCCCTTCAAAGCTTCCATCAAAGAAAGATTTTCCCCAAGATGAAATTAAAGGAATGCTCCCTCTGCCATCGCCTGCCTTAATCTTAACTAAGGCCTTCATTATAAATTCTAATTAAAGTATTTCTTGTTCATAAAGGACATTTTTCAAGCAAAGCAATTTATGCTCTTTCACAATATTTGGATGTTACCATCACTAATTAGTTTTCAACATCATATTTGAAAATTGTTAGGCCATAATACAAATGAGACTAAAAGTACAATTCATTGGCTGATTTTAATCTACTCTCCAATCTTACAATCAAGAAAGTTCTTTTTTGGAACATTGTGTTTAATGAAATGAGAAAATGGAAAGAAAAACACCTATAGGCATAGAAAACGCTTTTACAGAACCCTCTAACAAGGTGGGAGGTCAAGAAAACATGACCTAATTAATAAATAGCTTATTTCCCTTAAGGGAAATCTGCTAAAAAATAATAATATTTCTCTAAGAATGTTTATAATTTGGGTAAATCGGTAATAATAATAATTCTATAATTTTGTTCTCAAGTGCACTCGAATCTTGTTAGACCTTTATTCCTAGGCGGTCTGTTGCAGAAGGCAAAGGGACTCCATATTTTGAACACCTCTCCTAGTTAGTCCTGTAAGATCAAATATTTCAAGCACGCTATAGCCCCAATTGTATATGTCTGTATTTATTTCCTGTTGGCATTGTATGCACTGGTGATATATAGCCTTTGTGATCCCCCACCGAACTCTTGATTTGAGTTATTATATTGAGAGCGTTGAGTTATTATCCAAGTGACCAGTTTGACACTAAAGGGAATTTAGGAGACTCGATGAACTTAGTCAGAAGGGGCCGGTTAGGCCGATTTACTCACTAGACTACCGCTATCTCAATGCACTCACAATATTTATACTATAGTAGTTAATTGGTGAACTAATGTTCTCCACGGACTCCCCTGAATTGGGTATGTAATTGCTGCTCTACCACCGTGCACTTCCCCCCACATGTATGATATACATATTCCACATGCATAATATGCATAAATTATAATATATACAAATATCCCGCATTATATATATACAGCCAGCTGAATCAAAAAAATCCAAAATTTCTCCTTTACATGCCAATAACTAGTCGGCATAGCTAGTCTGGCTTGAAAAATCTCCTTGAATAGATCAGAAAAGCATGTGTTGGGAAGGTGGAGAATACTTAATCACTAAAGAGATAATTAATCATTCATACTGTATTAATTGCTTACTCTGAAAAGGTATGCTTAATCACTAAAGAGATAATTAATCATTCATAGTGTATTAATTGCTTACTCTGAAAAGGTAAGCTTAATCACTAAAGAGATAATTAATCATTCATACTGTATTAATTGCTTACTCTGAAAAGGTATGCTTAATCACTAAAGAGATAATTAATCATTCATACTGTATTAATTGCTTACTCTGAAAAGGTATGCTTAATCACTAAAGAGATAATTAATCATTCATACTGTATTAATTGCTTACTCTGAAAAGGTATGCTTAATCACTAAAGAGATAATTAATCACCCCCTCTAAGCCCCACTATCTATGTCCGATTTCAGCCAACTACAAATATGATCTCTAGTGTTGGCAGGAAAATTAAGTATGCTGTATGGTATAGATCAAATAAAATCTTCTACTTAGAAAGTAAAATCTTAATTTATGACGCAATCACACAATGAATTTCCATGTATCTCGTATAATAAGGGTCTCTTGAAAGTGATATTTGGTATTTAAGCTTAGAATAAAGTAGGCCAAGATATAACAGGTTATTGTTAATATGAGTAGGAGTGGGGGTTAACTTAAGACTGAAAGCTAAAAAGTTCCAATATCGTGGTTAATACCTATTCATGATAGAGAAAAAATTCCTATAGCAATATTTATTGGTAATTTAATTTACATAAGACTGATTATGTATAATATTTATAATAACAACGTTATTCAAATATTCAAATTTTCGAAATTCCCCCACTAAACCATGTATATATATACATATATATATATATATATATATATATATATATATATATATATATATATATACATATACATATATTGAAAGGACCTCATTTTCATCATCTCCTGGATATAAACGATGGAGATTTGAGGAAATGTTTCGAAATCGCGTTATGAGTACATCCTCAATAGAGCTAACTTGCTTTGACCTGGAAAACATGTATAACAATATGATATTTTCTTAAACTACATCCACTTTTAGGATCATTCCTTGCCGTTTATAAATCATAGTGACACAAATGAATAAAACCCATTTGCAATGGAAAATAATTTAGTCCCCTTTTCAAGTTAAAAAATAAATAATCGCATTTATTCGTTGCCTGTTTGCCTTAAAAATAAACAATGACATATAATAGAGAAAATAAAGCAAGAGAGACCGAAATAATAACGAGAGAAAGGTAATTGGGTCCCTGAAAGTAAATATTTTGTTGGCGTCCCTCAGTGTAATGCTACAAGTACATTCATAATCAACACTCGTTGCGAGTCGTCCCTCAAGGGGTAAGAATGGTGACATTAGCATAACACCGGCATTATGGAGAATTTAACTTAGTTAAACTAGCCTTATTTTAATAAGGATTCTTGCAGTTTAAATAATGAAGTCCTGCTACATTCAAAAGGCTGTTCATGTTTCATAAATAATTTTCTCAGTATTTAGAATATTTATTATAAACTAATTCAAATAACGATAATCAAAAGATCAAAAACCCTGAGATGACATAGCTATTTTGATGCTGAAAACAAATCTGAATATTTTAAATTAATGGCTAAGGGATTAATAAAAATAATTAAATTAATATTCATTTTATTAAAAAATGTCTTTAAATGTACATCGCTCCTACCCAGGAGATGACGAAAATGAGATCCGTTCAAAATGATATATATATATATATATATATATATATATATACACACACACATACAAATATATATATTTGTCTGTTAACGCTCTACTAGTCACATTTTTTGTTTGATCATACCATTCTGGATATTTAATCGTTTTATGTAAAAAGAAAGATCAAGTTCGTTAACGGCTGAAATCGGACATTTGATAGGGGGGGGGGTTAGAAAGGGGATTTTGTAAAATTCAGAATATCTCCGTTGCCATACGTCGGATCGAAAAATTGTATAGAACCAATTTATTGTAAAGTAAATGTACTATAAATATCATTTTATATTTATATATATATATATAATCTATCTTGAATGTTAGCCGAGATATTTGCAGTCTTCAGAATTTCAGCCTCCCACTAATGTCACATAAACAATATAATATTGTTACACTTTTAGCAGATTTCCCTTAAGGGAAATCAGCTATTGAGGTCGTACTCATGACGCGAGTTTCGAAAAATTTCTTCAAATGTCCATCGATCCTACCCAGGAGATGACGAAAATGAGGTCCGTTCAAAATTATATATATATATATCTATATATATATATATATATATATATATATATATATATCTATATATATATATATATATATATATATATATATATAGATATATATATATTTGTGTGTTAACGCTCTAGCGATCGCAATTTTTGTTTACTCGTTACGAAACTCGATATTTAACCGTTTTATGTAAAAAGACAGATCAAGTTCGTTAATGGCTGAAATCGTACCAGAGGGAGGAGGGGGGGGGGGTTTAGAGGGAGGATATTCGAAAATTCGAAATATCTCCGTTATTATGCATCGGATCAAAAGATTGTATAGAACCAATCTTATTGCAAATTAAATTTTCTATAAATATTGTTATATACACTTATTCTCTATCTTGAATATTAACCGAGATATTTGCATTTGTATTCTGTGCCTCGTTGGCAGGAGTCCGGCTATGTTCGGGACATTCCGCCGAGAGCTCTAGCGGCCGTTTCCGTAAACTATTCGTCACTCGTGAATAGGTTTAGAGATCCCTTACACTACAGTTGTTATTGGGCAGATTTCTTGACTGTGAAACTTCACATGGGAAATCTGCTTAGTTTACGCAGCCCCTGCGAGACGGACTTTTACTAATGTCACATAAAAAATATCTAATAACTCTATTCTAATGATGTTATCTAATAAACCATATTTTTATCTATTTCTTCAGCTGTGATAAGTTGGCAATCCCGATTGCTTACAATTCAGCTTTCCGTTGGGAGGTTATTAAAATCGAGTGAAAGAATTCTCATTACCGTTTTTATTTATTCACTTAATATTGGTGTTAAGTGTTACCAGCATGTTGTAAATTATCTTTAGTAAAACTTCAAGAGGAAAATCTGTTTAGTTTACGCAGCCCCTGTCTGAAGGACCTTTTTTTAAGATCTTTGCCGTGACAGACGTTTTTCATTAGATCTTAATCAACATTTTATTTATCAACCATTGTTGTTACAAAAACAAATGTTATTTATTAACGCCCGCTTTCTGCATACTGCTGAGGATAATTGGGGTGCCTACAGTTTACTTTCGTTTTCTAGTCAAGGTGGGGGGGGGCTAAGGCTTTCATTTAGTGAGTTAGTGACTAAAACATTCCAAATTGACCGAACGGGAATCAAGCACAAGACTTTGCACAACAAATGCTTTAAATACTAACGCCTTAACTTACATGGCTAAACTGTTTCACATTTTTAGCAGATTTCCCTTATGGTTAATCAGCTAGCTATATAGGTTCTACTCAAAGCGCAATTTTAGAAAAATCTAATGACGAAAATGAGGGCTGCTTAAAACCAGAAATATTTGTCTGTTACCACTCTAGTGATCAAAATTTTAATCTTTTCGTTACACTAAATTCGACAAATAAGCGTTTCATGTATAACTAAAGATAAAGATCGTTTACGGGTGAAATCCAATCTGGGGCGGGGGGGGTGGTTTTAGAAAGGGGCACACGGTAAGTTTGCCTTGTGAGATTAAGGCAACACTTTTAACCTGAGCCCCGAATTGGGAATTTAATTGCATATAAATGTTGATAAATAGATATTTCACCCCATAATTTACATTATCCCAGGTATTTGCTTTTTTTTTTAGTAGATTTCCCTTGAGGGAAATCAGCTACTGAGGTCGTACTAAATTTGGAAATTTGTCTTCAAATGTCCATCGATCCTACCTAGTAGAAAACGAAAATGAGGTCCGTTACAGAGTATATATATATATATATATATATATATATATATATATATATACTAGCTAAGGTACCCGGCTTCGCTGGTGAATTTATTTGAGATTTAATGATGATGGTTTTTTTTGGCAAGCCTTTACTTTCCACAATATTCTAACATTTTCCGATGTATACCAGTCGTTGCTGTGGATTTTTTAATAATAAAATTATTTGTTATGTAAGACTTCACTGTCCACAATATTTTTATATTTCCCGTCTCCTGTGCATGTAGTTTATTATATATATATATATATATATATATATATATATATATATATATATATATAATTCATAATCATAGAAAGTATTCTGTCCCCCAAACTATGTTGGAATTAACCTTCCTTACGGTACAAAGACCAACAGTGACTGTAAACCGAACAGAAAATGTAATATACAGCAATTTTTCATTATTATTATTTTATTTATTACCCCCCCCCCTCCCGTTTGAACCTAAAAATTTAATATAGCTTATAATCGTTTAAGAATTAATGCTAATTTACATGGCGAGTTTTGTTAATTTCGGTTCAATCGTTAGTGCCCAATAAAATTGTTGGCTCCCACTTTAATGTTTCAGTGTATATCTCGTTTATACTTTGTTATACGACAAAAGTGAACATAACAAAAGTTACTCTAAATAACAAAATAAACAACTTTTATACTGTGCATATTTGCCGAAAACCTAATAGGAAACTAAATATTCCTATTTTTAATTTCAGGCCTCCCTTAAAATCTCCACTCCTGCTCGTCCCTAGAAATAATGGTACAGCTTATTATCGTGAAGGAGCTAATGCGAAATCACATACGGAGTTTTGTTTAGTTCGGTTGAGTCTTTGGTACCAAATAAAATTGTTGATTCCCGTTATAGTTTTTAGCGCATAACTCATTTATACTTCCGTATACGGCAAAAGTGTTTATAACAAAAGTTACTCTAAATAACCAACTTTTGTTAAGTGCATATTTGAAGAAAAACCAAGAGGAAACGAAATATGGCTATTTTTAATTTCAGGGGTTAGAGCTGGGATTTTTGATAATTCGAAATGTCTCCGTTGTTATACGTTGGATCGAATAATTGTATAGCACCAATCTTATTGAAAATTAAATGTACTATAAACATTTTCGTGTACATTTATTGTCTATCTTGAATATTAACCGAGATATTTGCTTTTTTCAGTTTTCTGTCTTCAGTAAATCCCCACTTCTACTCGTCTTACATAAACAATACTCTGATATATAATATACCACATTATTCGAAGCTTAAATACCAACTATTGTTTTCCAGAGACCTTTATTATACGAGATACATGTAGATATGTTCTTGTGACTCTGATTCATTATAAATTACAGTACTAGATATGGTAGATAGTTTCCAATAAAATGAATACGTTATATTCTGATCTATTTCAATATTATTTTTCTTTCCGGTGAGAGGTTGGCAGACCTATTTGTTTACATTTCAGACGCTTCCCTTCAGGAGATTATTAAAATTGACTGAAAGATTTACTTCTTACCGCTTGTATTTATTCACTCAATATTCACGGTGACGTTGTGTTACTTCAGGAAAGAAATCTGCTTATTTTATGCAGCCCCTGCGTGACGTACGTTTAGTATTCAGCCCTCAGTTAGCCCCTCCCCCCTCAGCCTGTCATATTAATAATATAGGCTATTATAACATGAAGCAATTTATTTTAAGCTTAAATACCAAATATTGTTTTCATTGAGCTTTTGCTGTGTGAGGTACATACAAATAGTAAGGGGGGGGGGTAGAAGGGGGAAGGGATTCAATAAATCGTAATATCTCCGTTATTAAGAATGATATCGATAAATGGTACAACACCCATTGAAGCTCTATAATTATTTTTCAACGCATTATTTTGTAGCACATATATGAAATGAGTTATTCGTACTTCGTTGTTTTCAGCATTCAGTAAGCCACCACATCTACTTTTCGAATTTTTATTTAGAAGTTGAAAATATATGGAGGCCCGTGAAGGACTTTTGTTATGTAAATTTTTTGTCTTTGAGCAATATTATTTCTTTTACTTAATTTATTCGGACGTGGGGTTACTTACGTATATAGAGGCAAGAAACACCTACATTTAGACGAGAAATATACATATGTTAGAACAAGGTATTATACACACTAAGACCAAGAACACCGAGAAACCTAGTTGTCTCAGTTTTGGAAGTGGAAATGGCTGCACAAACTTCTGGAGAAATTAGCTGACAATGTGTGTCGTTCTCAAGTCTCGATCCCCAAACGTCTCTCTACGTCTCTTTCAGCTTTGATCCTCTGATTGGAATATTTCAGTGGAACTGTTTGCCATTCCAGTCGTATTACTCCTTTACATGGCTTATTTTTTTTTAAAGTGTTTTAAGTACTTGTTTAATTTTTTTTCACTGTCACGTGACATATCACATGTATAACTGCACTTGCCGTGTAACCCTTCGATGAAGAGTTGAAATGGAAATGGTTTCCCGTGGAAATAAAAAGATTGAATTCATACATCTACTTAGCAAACACAGTCTATGGCCGGCTAACAGCCTTCAGACCGCACTAAAAAAAAAGAGAGATTATTGCCTAGAAAATCCAATGCGCTAATAAATGTCTCGCGACTAATTTGCTTTTTATTTAAGATACCTCGAAATATTAAGTTGGACAAACTTAAGTACCATATAATTCCTTCGTTTTTAGCAAAATTCATTATCTTGTGTTACATGCGAAATATTCAATGGCTTTTGGAATAATATAAGGAATTTATGCTCATACAAGGGTTCTACTAAATCGTTTTCCACTAAAATGTACCGATTGAATCATTTTAACTTTTGTAGAAAATTTAATAAAATTTTAAAATATAACATGCCGTTGGATGTAAAATGCTTTCCACTGGGAATATAATTAAGGTTAATCCAAGTAAATGCCCCACTCTTGTCAATGATAAATGATTATATGTTGACAAAAATCTTTCCTTTAATACAGATACAAAAAATATCACAATTGTCACAAGAAGTCGGAAGTCAAAATCTTGAAATTCAAAAAATCTTGAAATCTAAAAAAAGTCCGTCACGCAGGTGCTGCGTAATCTAAGCAGATTTCCAACGTGAAGTTTTACAATAGAGAAATCGGCCTCATAATAACAGTAGTAGTAAGGAATCTCTAAACCTATTCACGAGGGACGAACAGTTACGGAAACAGCCGCACTAGCTCTCGGTGGAAAGTCTCGGCGAACATAGCCGACTCTTGCCGACCCCACATACAATACAAATACAAACAAAAAGAGACACAACTTTACAATCAAATTAAACACTAAAAAAGTCCGTCACGCAGGGGCTGCGTAAACTAAGCAGATTTCCCACGTGAAGTTATACAATAGAGAGATCTCTATACGAGAGACGAACAGTTACGGCAAAGGGCCGACTAGCTTTTGGCTGGAAACTCCGTTCTACGTTTATCGGCCCAAATTTAATAAAAATGCCAATATCTCGGTTAATATTCAAGATACAGAATAAATGTATAGAACAATATTTATAGTAAATTTAATTAGCAATAAGATTCGTTCTTTATAATATTTTGATCCGACGTATGGTAACGGAGATATTTCGAATTTTCGAAAATCCCCCCTTTAACCCCCCCCCTCCCACTGGTCCGATTTCAGCCGTTAACGAACTTGATCTGTCTTTTTGCATAAAACGTTTAAATATCGAGTTTGGTAACGATCAAACAAAAATTGCGACCGCTAGAGCGTTAATAGACAAATATATATATATATATATATATATATATATATATATATATATATATATATATAATTTTGAACGGACCTCATTTTCGTCATCTCCTGGGTAGGATTGATGGACATTTGAAGAAATTTTTCGAAAATCGCGTCATGAGTACGACCTCAATAGCTGATTTCCCTTAAGGGAAATCTGCTAAAACGTTTTGGGGCTGAAAACTACATTTAAAACTCAATTTGTTCTTAGTGTTTTTTCTTTGATAAAGTCAACCAATGTTGAGGTTTTGGTCTTCTAGCATATTCCAGTATATCCAAGACAAATACATAGAACTTTAATTATTTCTCATGATGAACAATAATTTCTAATGGCTTATCCAAGTCTATATTTTTGGTAAACTTAGTGACATTTTTATTATATTTATTAAAAATATATTTGGCTGTTCTAGCCAATGTGTTTTAAAATTATATTTTCAATTAGTTTTTTTTTTATTAAATATATAACACTCATAAATTATATGTAGCCAGGCTATATAAATTCAGACACCAAAAACATAATATGAATGAATAATAATGTTTATTTTTTCAATATTTGCATGATAGATTCAGCCTTAACATATTCAGGGCACGGTTGAGATACCGTCAGCCCAAGTTCGGTTACATTTTCAGTTAATTATTGGACTCTTAATATACTTACTCGTAAAATAATTTTACATTCATTTTATTGTTTTACAAATAGAATTTATATTACTATTATACAAAATAACTAATAAGTACATTTTAAAATTTCAGAAACATTAATTCTTAAGGCTTCATATTACTTCTGACACCAAAAATATAATATAATAAGTGTTATTGCACTATATTAAATATACTATGATTCACCAACCATTGTGACATAGGTTTCATGCCATTATCATGTTGGAATCCACTGTAATAATTCCAATCCCTATTTATTCAGTTAAATAAAATAACGTAAAGAGTAAGCTATTTTCACGATTGTACAAATTAATTCCACATTTAACTAGTTTAGATTAGTAACAAATAACGTATTTGGCCTATCACACTGGCATTATACTTCTTCTTATATAAGTAATAACTCAATTGCCTCAAAATGCTGACTGTAAACCATGAGAATTAGAAGACGGCCAAAGTTGAACGAGCGGTAAGTGCATAGATAAATGAAAATAGTGAACCTTTCGCCCAACAGAGTAACACCACTTTCAAGTTATGAATCAGTCCAAATCAATGGTTCATGGTTTTTAGTTAATATAAGCTACAGGGTAAGAGGTAAAAAATAAAATAAAAATAAAAGGACTCCAAACATGCCTTGAACCCTCTTCTCTGTCACGTATTTGTATTTTTCTTAAAAAGTAAATGTTCAATGAGGACACTTTGAGCATAGTTGGTATTTAGGCTTCAAATAATGTGCTTCATAATATAACAGGTTATTGTTAATATGATATGAGTAGGAGTGGGTGTTTTTTGAAGACCGAACACTAAAAACATGCCAATATATCGGTTAATACTCATGATAGTGAAGAAACGTACATAACAACATTTATAGAACATTACATTTTCAATAAGTTTGGTTTTATGGACTTTTTCGATCCGACGCATAATAACGGAGATATTAAGAACTTCCAATATTCTCCCACTAACCACCCCCCCCCTCTCCTACCAGTCAGATTTCAGTCATTACGAACTTGATTAACGACGACAAAAATTGCGACCGATATCTATATATATATATATACGTTTTTGAATGGACCTCATTTACGTCATCTCCTGGGTTGGATCGATGCACATTTGAGAAAATTTTTCGAAGATCGCGTCATGAATATGATCTTAAGAGCGTATGGGGAAATCTGCTAAAAGAGAAAACCTGAAGGTCAGGGAAGAAAATAACCGTAGGAATTCAGAAATTTCAAAGGACAAAACAACCACTGAGAATCCCTCATAATGTAAACCATTGAAACCATACTGAAAAATGGCCGAGAAAACCCTTATTAATAAATACGTTATCAAACGTAATAACAGCCGAGTTTGGAGTGACAGTATAGAATGTAAGGTGATAAGATGTACCTGTTGAATGCGAAGGGTAAAGGCTAATTATGGTAATTACCTGTAGAAGGCTAGCCTTGGCCCTCAGGGAGTATTTGAGTTAATGGCAGTCCGGACCCAGGATGGTCTCCTGGGAGTTTCGCCGCTAACATTAAGCTAAGGAGCTCTTGCAATGTTACCATCTATTTACCATGGACGGGCACTTGGAGATTATAAACTGCAAACATATTTATGAGCATAAAATAATAGCCTAAATTGTAGGAAAACGATTTTGTTTCAAAACCAACAATGATAACATTTATCAGCAGGTCTACCATAATCAGCATTAAACTAGTACACATGACGCGTATTCCGAAAACTTTTATCTACTCTAAATTCTAAAAAGTATATTCCGTGGCCAACTCCAACGTGTGCATGTTTTAGTAGTAGCAATATATTTATTAAATACCACGCACACTTCACATCAGATCTTTAATAAAATAGAACTGAAAATGTAAGAAGCGACAATTGGCAATGAAGCTTGCTTAAAATTACTTAACTATAAAGGCGATATTTATTCGTTAATAGCTTAATTCTAACCAGGAGTGCTTATAGTATAGGATAAGAGCATAGGATAACGGGCGAAATTTGGAATCACATATATGAATGGAAAAACAATTAAGAACAATTGTTTAGATTAACCAATTTGTTACAAATATTATTCTTTACATATTCTTCCAAAATGAAATAAAAATCCAAGTAGTGTAATGTCCATTGAGGAAACGTTACTAATGTAAGTGACAAGAACTTGAGGTTGTAGTCATGTCGCGTTTTCGGAGTGTTTCTTCAATGAATTTATGTATGTGTATATATGTATATAAGCTTGTGTGTGTGTGTGTGTGTGTATGTGTATATATATATATATATATGTTTGTGTGTATATATATATATATATATATATATATATATATATATAATTTCTACAAAGTTTCTAAGTTCATCAGATTATCATTGAAAAGCTAATTAATTGCCTGAGTGGAACGGGTAGAACCCTAACATTAAAGCCCGGGAAATTAATAATATTTAGTCAGCTATAACTTATTTCCCTTATCGCCTTCAACCTTGGATTTCTGAGAGCAGTGCTCTAGAGCATTATACATCATACCAGTCTCTCCCCTTTACCTGACATGATTTGATATAATTTCAAAATTGTGCTATTTTGGCTTTGAATAGGATGTGAGATATATTGGTTTAGATCTAGAGATATATTTGAAAAACACATTATCGTTACTCAAACTATTCTTGCTAGTTTATTAGTTTTAAGCATCTGTTTTTTTTTTCTTGTAAATAGTAATATATAGAATACTAGCTCAGATACCCGGCTTCGCTCGGGAATTCATTTGAGGCTGAATGTTGATGGTATTTTTTTGGCAAGGCTTTATTTTGCACAATATTTTGACATTTACCCGTCCCAGTGTTTAGGGTTAATACCCGTCGTTTCTGTGGATTTGTTAATAATACAATTAATTTTTTATGTAAGACTTCACTGTCCTCCATATTGTTATATTTCCTGCTTCCTGTGCATTATGCATAGATTTGAATTATTAAGGACTAAATATTAACATACATTTGAATTAATTTTTCCAGGTGAGGTACCTGGTAGTTCATATTGAAAAGAATTCTTGAGCAAATTTCTCTAAATAACAAAATAAACAACTTTTGTTATGTGCATATTTGCCGAAACTACAATAGGAAATGAAATATCAATATTTTTAATTTCAGGTCTCCCTTATAACCCCCACTCCTGCCTGTCCCTAGAAATAGTATGGCTTTTTATAAGGAAGGCGTTAGTGCTAATACACATACTGAGTGTTTTATTTAGTTCGGTTGAGTCTTTTGTGCCAAATAAAATATTTCACTTCCGCTATAATTTTTAGCGTATATCTCGTTTATAATTCGGTATACGAAAAAAGTGTATATAACAAAAGTTACTCTAAATAGCAAAATAAACAACTTTTGTTATGTTCATATTTGCCGATAAACCAATAGGAAACGAAATATCGCTATTTTTAATTTCTGGCTTCCCTTAAAACCCCCACTCCTGCCCGTCCCTAGATATGTTGGTATGGCTTCTTATAATGAAAGCGTTAGTGATAATACACATACCGAGTTTTATTTATTTCGGTTGGGTCTTTTGTCCCAAATTATATTGTTAACTCCCGCTATAGTCGTAAGCGTATAACTCATTTAAACTTCGGAATACGATGAAAGTGTTTATGACAAAAGTTACTCTAAATAACAAAATAAACAACTTTTGTTATGTGCATATTTGCGAAAAAACCAATAGAAAACGAAATATCGCGACTTTTAATTTCAGGCCTCCCTTATAACCCCCACTCCTGTTCGTCTCAGAGAAAATTAATATAGCCTATCTCTCAAGTTGGACCAGACTGCTCACGGTGTGCCAATTTAATTTAAAATCGGTTAAGTAGTTTAGGAGTCCATCGCGGACAAACATCGTGACAGGAGATTTATATATATTAAGATATTGGAATTTTATTCAACAGATTCGAAAAAAACATACGAAACATGATACCTTTTTAATTCTTTCGCTATTAGTACCAATTAGAGATCACTGAATAGACTAACCATCAATGAAATGTCATCCTGGAATGAAATCACATGTCAAGAGTTCAATTTTCGATCACCATTATTACTATTATTTAACAATGAGCTTTTAAATAAATGAGTTTCTCAGTAAATATGATTAATTCACTTTTATCCTCTAGTATGTCATCTCTGACAGTTTTTGAAACCCTAATTTGTTCTCATTATTTTCAGAAGAACTAGAGCTCGTTTATGATGAAAATATATCTTCGTACATGGAAACCCTTCTGGAACAAGCAATTCATAGCACTAAAGAACTAAAATAGCATAAGTTATGAATAATTGTCTTCTATCATCGTGAGATAATATATGGTGGTTAAAATATAGATAATTCTTTAAAAAGTAAAAACATTTATTTTAATCATAAAGTTATTTTATTTTTAAAATAGAAATAAACATTTACGAGTTTTGTTTAATTTGTTTTTTAAGAAATGTAATATACTACAAATTTGCAGGTTAACAGGATTGTGTTGAAGAAAAGATAACAACAAAAGTATTGAACTATTAGTCTAGTTCTAATATATTTATTGATTAGGGATTTATTAATTGGCTGGAAGGAAAAGAATGCATTTAAAATAAAATTTTGGTTATGGTGAGTCGCAGAGGTTGAGGTCTAATGATGAAATGAAAAGAATATAAAATAAATCTTCATACCTGAAGTTATAATCTTCTGGATGATCATGACAAGGAGTGAAAAAAAGGTTAAAAAGAAATATAGCTATCTAATGGTAATGAACCATGATTAAATAGCACTTAGGTAAGAAGATGTAGTAGAATAATAAACACAAAATGGACCCGAAGAAAGATCTACATATGGAAAAAAAGTACATCACGCAGGACGGCGTAGATTAAGCAGATTTCCCACCTGGTCTTAGTGATCTCGTCTCTTCATAAATTTTTCAAAAAGTGTATCATGAATAGTCTCCATTTATGCTTAGTATAAATATATTCAAATTCAAACATATATATTAAAAATTCATTAAATTTGATCTAATCGATATATCTAAATCTAATACTTCTTTTAGTACTAAAATACACAATATATTTAGTATTCGTTTCAGTGGTGGTACATCATTTTTTAATTTAGATACATTTAGAATCTAATTGGCAATTATTATGGCTTATATGAATTATGGAATGAAGAGGGTGAATGTTTGATGACATGATTATTTAATTTTGTGACGGTGCTTTCATTTTGGAGAGTAATATGAATTATTTCCAGAGCCTACGCTTATAAGCAACAAATCAATAAATATTAATACTCCATTAGTTCTACCCCTAATCCAGGCCTATTAATCTTGCTAAAATACGATCTTGGGCGCCTAAATATTATCCAATTTTCAATAAAACGATGTAAAATATTCCGAAACCATAGCAGGAGAATTACATTTTACAATTTGGATTTTCACTTTTCAGCTGTTGTATCACTATTCATCTCATGTCTATTAGCAGAAATTTTTCTTCAAATGTCCATCGATCCTAGTAGATGACGAAAATGAGGTCCGTTCAAAACTATATATATATATATATATATATATGTCTGTTACCGCTCTAGCGGCCGCAATATTTGTTTGATCGTTACCAAACTCGATATTTAGTCGTTTTATGTGAAAAGAAAGATGAAGTTCGTTAACGGCTGAAATCGGACCAGTAGGAGGGGGGGTTTTAGAGGGGAGGATTTTCGAAATATCTCCGTTACTATACTATAAATATTGTTATATACATTTATTCTCTATCTTGAATAGTAACCAAGATATTTGCATTTTTATTAACTCTGGGCGGCTAACGTTCGAGAGTGACTTTCCCGCCAAAAGCTAGTTCGGCCGTTTCCTTGACTTGACGGGTGTAATTTCTCTATTGTAAAACTTGAAGTGGGGAATCTTAGCTTAGTTTACGCAGCCCCTGCGTGACGGAGTTTTTAAATTTGACGACGTGTTTACTTAAAACTGACTCGTGAACAGAAAAAAAAAAAAATTTAGGGCAGACCATCAGTGTGTCACTCCAGCGTGAGATATTTGCGTTAACGAAGCAGATTTCCCATGTGATGGAATGCCTCACAGACAGAAAACCCTAAGTAACGACTTTAAACTCAAGGCTTATATAATTACTTATTATATAATTACTATTATAATTATATAATTATAATTGTTTTATTGGGATACGAAAACGAAAAATAAATATATTTACGATTAACTTGGTAGATATGCGAGTTAGAGAAAAAAAATATAATGAACAATGGAAGAGCACTTAATTGTTAAGTAACGTTTTTGATTCAATACATGTTGATGGATTTGTTCACAATTTTTCGTACTACCCCTTCCCTTAACCTCCATACTTCATGGTTTGATGTCAGTCATTAACTGGCTTGATCTTTAGTTTTAAATGTAACTCTTAAATCCTGAAGATCTCCGTTATTATGTAGGAAAAAATGTATAGAACCAATCTTATTGCAAATGTAATGTTCTGTAAATGTTGTTATCAATGTTTTTACAATATCTTGATTACTAACCAAGATATTTTCACTTCTTAGTTATCGGCCATCAGCAAACCCCCACCCTACTCACGTCATATTAAAAAAAAAAAAGCTGTTATATTATGAAGCACTTTATTTGAAGGCTATATATCAAATATTGTTCGCATTGAACTTTTACGTTTTGAGATAAATGCAAATTTGTTGCTCACATGGGAAATCTGCTCAGTTAGCGCAGCCCCTGCACGACGGAAATGTTTTTTATCATTGTGAGTTTGGTGTCTCTGCATGTGGCGTCTTCAGTTAATTACGTATTTAGCATTCCGTTTAATTTTAAGGATGAATAATATTTAATCATACAGGTATTTTTTTTCAACCTATGAAAACAATAAATAACTAACGATATTTTAAAATGATTGAAAAAAATATATCTGTGTTTAAATTATTTGTAATTATTTAAAGTTGGTTTTTATTTTAAAAATGCATTAACCTGATTGCGGAATCCTATATTTTAGATTAAAATAGTTTCCTTTTAAACGAAATTCTTTTATGTTGCACAAAACAAAGCAAGCACTTAACTATAATTTTCATTAACAGAATTGCAATACTTTATAATCCTTGAACGATTACCGTGAGCTTAAAAACTGAATGCAAATATTAGTATAACAATTTTTTTTTAAATGTTAAAGAAAACAGTCAAATCCTTTCTCTGGAGAAAAAGTAAATCTTCGCAGCAAGAAATTCATTGAAATGCTTCATTAGGGAGAATTTGAGGGAACATTGCTGCCTCATTACGTGCTTGAAAGTAGATCCATTTTTCTTCAAGTCACTTTGCATGGAAGGCCAAATGTCAACTTAGCGCTAAGCAAACATCTGGAGCAAATTAAACTTCTCTGGAATGTATCCACATTCTTAAGAATAACCTAAAGTATGTACTGGCTAGACAAATAGTTGTTACATCCTACTGGCAGTAGTTAAAAATCATTGGGTGCATGAATATATTAATAATCATGGTTCATCTAATAGACCCAAAAAGATTGTTTCAATTTGAGTATGATAAGAAAGGAAATGTTCAAATGACGTGTGTAAATGCACTCAAAAGCGAAGACGTGAGAAGCAAATGACAGAATTAAGACATTCTCAATACATGAATTTCAAGAACCCAGAATTTTAATAGGAATATTATTTTGAACTAGGTATTTAATAATATCTTAGATCACACACATCTTATGTGCTTAGTACTTTTAAGTGGTGATGAGAAACCTTCTTGTCTCCTATCCTCTAATAATGGATCCAGCCAGTCTGAAGTTCATGGGACAATTATCCTTACACCTGTGATTAATTATATTAGCCTTTCCACAATGGAGTGTAAAACATATCTGATATATATGTGTGGGGGGGGAGCAGAACATGAATGGCATTATCAATACATATCCAATCAATTGCCAATGAATAATACCTGTTTGAATTATTATGTCATTGAATAATCTACTTATTGTGATGGCCACCATTAATTAACATTCATCGCACGTTCATATGCCAAAATGCTATTACACGTCATTTAACAGATCATGAAATTACCGAAATTCGAATTGCAGTTTGAACACATTATTGCCATGGCCATTACTGTTAAAGGTAGAAAACTATTATTAAAATAATTAGGCATCTGATCTAATCTTGTCATTAGCTGATCTTTTTTCCTAATTATATAATTTTTTACAGTGCTTTATATCTTTGTTCGTATCATCGGGTCCAAGGTCTTGTACATCCTTTTCCTCAGTGTTTTTTATTATTTAAGATGTTCAACTATCTTAGAAAAGCTCGCGTTACCTTTTATAATGCGAGTAGAAAATGGATCTGTTATAGATTTATATCCGCATGTTTATTATAAGCCAATAATTAAAGATTTTACCTCTGTAAGATTAAATTTAATTTCTTTAAAATTCCGGGGTAGTTCAAAGTCGATCCTACCCTCCCCCCTCGTTCCCTTAAATTAATTTTTGATTATTTTCTGAATTCCTGAATCTTAAGAAGTTCCCCCAATACCCCATTTACTTATCAACTTAAATCTTATTGTTGTCATATCTGTCGGTGCATACCGTCATCACTGGCTGTAGGTCAAGTACAGTTGGCAAGCGCTTTCGATGCAAAGGCACCATCTTCAAGCCGTCTAGAGTCGGATGTATGTGGTACACCGTATTAGTCTGTGGTTGCTTACGTTTTAGTCTGTGTATGTTTGCTTAAGTCAGTCGAACGAAGGGTCTTGACACACAAGCGTCCAGGTAAATTGTTTTTAAGTAGTAGGACGTTGCCCGTATCCGTATTAGTTTGTTTACGCTTTTAGTGTGTTTTTGGTCTGGTATAGTATTATTTTTGCCAAAAGTTCTCGACCTAAAACAGTGACGACGGTATGCACCGACAGATATGACTACTGGCGGTTCCAAATCTTTACTTGATTTAATTAATTATTATTCGAGTAGCCGAGAAATTGTATGAACAAGGAGGTCTTAGTAACTTCCAAGTCTCTTAACCGGTAAGCCGCTTGCACTACTTTGTTTGACGGAAACCTATTTCTTTTTCATTCAACTACTAATCAAACAACAATGGTATCCAGTAATCCTTACATCAGTTAATTAATGCCAGTTCTTCTTCTCCTGACGTTAGCACAATGCTGTTTTCTCGGAGATATCTACAACCTAGTCTATTTTGCTCTAGTCTTGTATCAGTTGCGCTGGGAATTTGTTCGATAATAATGGATGACCTCATCTTATAAGACGCATAGACATCTGAGTTGCATATGCAATCCCCTTCAATACACTTTGTTTATTTAGGTGTGTCGGAATTTGAGCCATTCACAATTTTTCTTATTATAAGAGTAAAATAGTTTAGGTAAAGCCACCTTATTATAAAAAATATGATAAATATCTACAGTCGTAGGTAAAAGCACTGTTACGCTTTCTCCAGTGGATATTCTTAGGAGCAGAAATCCAATTCTTTAAGACTATAGTTCAGCTTAAGGGAAATCAGCTATTGAGGTCGTACTCATAACGCGATTTTCAACAGTTTTCTTCAAATGTCCATCGATCCTACCCAGGAGATGACGAAAATGAGGTCCGTTCAAAATTTTATATATAAATATATATATATATATATATATCTTAGTTTACGCAGCCCCTGCGTGACGGACTTTTTTAGTGTTTAATTTGATTGTAAAGTTGTGTCTCTTGGAGGTGTTTCATGATAGTCGCAAAGCATGGGCTGTTGTGTGGGAGGGCTGTAAGGTTTTAACGGTTATTAGTCTGTAGTCTGTAAGTTTGATAGTTAGTTTTGTATTACATAATGAACATAAAGATGGTTTAGTCCTATGCCTTGGTGTGTTATCCGTGAATGGCTGTTCCTCGAACGAGCAAGAACTACTTCTTCTCGTCTAGTGTTCTGGTCACTTGTTGTTTACGAATAGTGGGTTTTCTTTCTCGTAGTTATGAGTGTGTCTGGCGCCATTCCATTCCCCATTTTATGCTGACCTCTTTTTTAAAAGTTCAATGGCATCGTGTGCAGTAATGTGACCAGTGCGTAATATGGTGGGTCGCTAATTTTGCTTGTTGGTCAGCCAAAATATTTTCCTTGGCGTCTGAATGCCCTGGTATCCAATAGATAGTTATTACTTCATTCATTTAGTCATTAAAACCATTAATGTTGTTTTGTTGTGCGTTTGTATGGTGGTTGCAGTCCAATAAGTAAGCCTTGGACGTAAATATTCAGTTTTCTTTAAATGCGTTCATCCCAAATTTTGAAACAGTGTCTATGAAAGATAATAAATAATATGAAATTTATTAATGGTAAAATGCATAATAGTTTTGTTTAAATCACAAAATCTCTTTGTACTCGATTCATTTTCGGAGAAACTTTATGATGAGCACTAAAAAGTAGTGCAAGATTGTCGAATTTGTAATGTGCTCCCGGAAACTACGTGGTACCTATTACTCGTGCTGTGTTCAGTCGTCATTAACAATTCTTCAAAAGTGAGCGACTATTTTATTTGTCCTGAGGACACGTTTTGGGCGTCTGCCCCACTGTGCGGTGGCGTAGTGGCCTAAGCAATATACACCCATACAAGAAATAACGGCTTCGGCGCTGTGGGTTGCGCACTAAATTTACTTTAGCTCTGTGACTAAAGGACTGCTGAACCAATGGTTACATATTTTTCTTCTCATTTTTCAGTTCGAAACAACATTGGCCTATGGGTATAAACGACCTCGACAGTCATTGGACAAAAATTTCATTTTCACAATGCAAAAGTAGTAAAAAATCTTTCAAACATTGAGTTCCCATTATTAAGTAGGCCTTTGATTCTAGTATTCGCTTCAGTAGGTTATGTGTTCTTTAAATGTATATATTTCAGAGTATAGCAACAAGTTTTAATCTAAGTCTGGAATGGAGCTGGCCTGCTTAGGAATAAGCAAAGTGCTAATACATTTATTGGCATCGTTTTAGTACCATTTAACGATATCGTTTTGGTCGTATTTATGGACCATTTTACGATCTAATGGCGGCGACCATCCTCAACATTAAATTGAAATTGAATAAGAAAATAGACATACATACCTTAAGGCTACAAGTCTAAAACAATTATAGTTTTACTACAATACAATCACAAAAATACAATAGTTGATTGTCCTGTCATATTGTTTGTTTTAAATTCTTAAAAAGCATTCTCATCCTTTGCTTTAAGTTGTTTGAACATTTTTTTTTTCAAATATACCAATTCATTAATATTAGTTAATTTACATTAGTTGATTTTGGAATGAGCGTAAAATAATTCAAACAGTTTAATTAATGAGGATTTTTCCCACAAGAATATTTTGCACGCTAAAGAGATGGATTCCTGAAGTTTTAGCGAAATGTGTTACCTTCATCATGGCGTAAATTGACAAGTATTTACATTATACTTTTATTAAGTGTCATGAGTTTTTGCATAACATATTGTTTCTTTCTAGTCCTTAATGAAAGGAATACATTTTGCTAAAATGTCGAAAACTCACATTCAAATCTACAAAAGCTGAGGTTTTCGAATTATTTTCTAGAGAAACAGCTTTGGACGTATTGTTTTTAAAAAGATTTTCTGTTTGGTTTCAGGAACATACTTCTACGACAGGCCTACAACTACGAGACCTACGACTACAACGACCAGCCACTCAAGTACGACAAGTTCATCGGGCTCGTAGAAGGTAGGACTAGTGGAGAAATCGATTCGCTCTCGTCATACATCGATATACTGCCAGAAGAACCAACGAGGCTCTGCTTCCGGCCAGTTCATCGCTCAACGATCTCCCTTAATAATCTTAGAGCATCGTCTCGTTACTGGTTAACAATTTTAATTATTGAATACGTTTATTATAATTTTATTTTATATTATAAACGTTAATTTTTATAACAAAACCAATGAGTTTTATTTCTCCCTGTACATCCGTACAATCAAGTACCTTTAAAAAATACAAAATAAACATTTTAAGTTAAACGGTTTTCTTGAAAACAAAATACAGATTAAAATAATGAAGAAAGTTTACTAAAACCCATAAAATAACCCTAGGTCCTAGGTACCAGGTCACACTATTTTCCTAAGCAAACTAGGACATTGATCAGAAAAATAAATAAAATCGTGGGTCGTCTGGAATTTGTATCAACAGTCAACCATTCATATTATAAATACTATTTACCTGTTTATTCAGGTTATGCTACGCCTACCATAAGAATGGAAGACTGTTGATAGACAAGCCCCACAATTTAATTTATTTGTCTGATTAATGCCCTAGGTTGATGAGGAGAGTGGGTGTGATGACTGCTACCTAAGACCTAGGATTATTTTTTAGCTTTTTGTACACTTCCTTCATGATTATTATATGTTGTATTTTTTCCAATAAAACCATTTAACTTAAAATTGTTTTTTACTTTTTTTATTTTCAAGTTTTTAGTCTTAATTTCTCATTCTATTTAGCTCATTTAGTGCCTCATTACTAAAAGGTCTATTTCCTGACAATTTAGTGCAATCTAACTCTAACAGAACAGTAATATTCAAAATAAATATCTAATCCACTATGCATTGTCATAAGTATTCTACTTGTAAAGCTCTTTCTTTGAAACCCTTATTGAGTGGGTAGTGAAGACAAAATATGTAATCCGTCACTTCGTTGGCTGCCATATTGGATTTGCAATATTTTTTCGTAGTGTACTCTATTCTACTAGTCAAGTCCTTTCATTTCATACAATACTTAAGGAGTTGTGATGAAAAAAGTATGACCACCATTTTGTAGCGGCGGCCGTACAGGCCTGGATTTACAAAGATACTGAACACATTGTATTGTCATCAGAAGTAGTGTGTACCAAATATCAGATCAATCGGTCAACAGGAAAGGGGACCAATTTCAACTACTAAATTTGATCCAAATAAACATACACAGCAAGCTAAATAAAACGGTTTTTTAAAAAAAGGCGTAAATTAAACAGGTAGAATCCGGTTGGTTTTTTTTTTCAGGGTAATGAGGAGAAGATCTATTGTCGGCTTGCTTCTCTTACGAAGTAAGTATCTTAGATTTGTATGCTCATGAACTTAACCAACTAAACTATATGCTCATACTCGAAGATAAGTTGCGATCCTCATCGCATCATTAACATCTACGATACTAACAAACTATACCCGGTAAAGTCCTCCCACTCCTGTGTATCATCCTTCGTCCCTTTAAGATATCTTTGTCAGTCTGTATCCATCTGTCATAGGTATCTGAACTAATTGCCACTGTCAAGGCTGTAATGGCGTTATCAGCATACCTTATCACAACGTTTGATGTAAGTACACGCTCAACCCAGCTGGTGAAAGAGTCGCAAGGGCTTAGAAGCTGATTTGGCAGTCAGTTTGAAGGCGTATTTCGTCAATAAACAGTTTAAACGGGAGCAAGTAATGGATCCAGCACCTTCCTCCAACAACAAGCTCAACTGGAGCCAAAGTGTCTTTTTCCTTAACTCATTAAATTGTCACTACACTCATTATTGTTGTAAAAAATCATTTTCTTTCTTTTTGGTTACCATTATAAAGAAAGCCTAGAGGAAATATTATTATTTTTCTCTTATTCAGTAATATTTTTATTTAATCAATGAATGAAAATACACCCAAGTATTAATATTTTCTCTAAGTATTAAAATCTCAGTTATACTAATAAGGTCAATAACTTGGTAACTTTCACTTCACTTCTTTATTGTCCTATCTGTTTTATTGACTTTGTAACTTCAGCAAGACAATTATACAACCTATTTATAATATAATCGATCTATTGTCTCCTGCTATCGAAGCCACGTCTAGAAAGACAAAAAGACTAATGGAGGCCCCTATTCATCCTTCTCCCAAAATCTCTGATTGACATACTGATATATAGAGGTCAAACAATCTGCGTAAACCGATTATATGTGTATTATTCGTGTCCTGGAAAACACATATGGCTCACAGATGACCTCAACACACATTATATTTTCTATTTCTTGTTTAGTAAGGACTCTATACAGACGTAATCTGAAATACAAGCTGGATGAACAATAGCTTCCTTAAATAATAGCTTAATATGAAATCAATCATATGAGTAGGAATGGGGTTTAAAAACGAAGAAATGCAAATTTTCAGCATCAAGTGGACGGTAGCAAATAACAAAAACGCTACATATTTCCGGTATTCTTAGAGTTAAAGTAAATATTTAGAACAATAATGAAAAGAAATGAACAAATTATATAATACATATAATATTTCGATGCGAGGCATTATATTAGATGTATTTATGTCTTTACATTTTCCCCCTTCTGTAAACCCCTACTCTCTCTAGAGCTGACAAGCTCTATATAACAATAAATAAATAAACCCCTACCTTGCCTGGTCTGGTAAGGACCATTGTTGACCTTGATCTTTTAATTTTATATGGAACAGTTAAATATAGAGATTGGCAGCGATCAAATAAAAATGTTGTCTTTCATTAAAAAAAATAATAATAAATAAAAAACGTGATCTAATGTTATTAAACTACTATCTTTGTAAGTATGAGCTCAGTACCAGGTCTCTTCATTGAAACTGATTTTGATGAGTTCATGAGTCATCGGTAAAATAAACAATATTTATAGGCAAATGTAATTGCAATAAGATTGATTCTATACAATTTTTCGATGTCTAATAATGGAGATATTTTGAACATTCGAAATTCCCACCTCTAAATCACCCCTCCTCCTGTCCGATTTCAGTCGTTAACGAACTTGATCTTCATTTTTACATGAAACGTTAAAATATCCAGTTTGGTAATGATTAAATAAAAATTGCGACAGCTTGAGCGTTGATATATATATAGTTTTGAACGGACCTCATTTTTGTCATCTCCTGGGTAAGATCGATGGACTTTTCAAGACATTTTTCAAAAATCGCGTCATGAGTACAACTTCAATAGCTGAAATCTGCTAATAATAAAATAAAACAATATTTTCATAAATATTAAGGCACCAAAATTTTCATCCCTAAATGCATTTCCATAATATCCTCTTCAAAAATTTATGGCCTCCCGAATAAAGGGATTAAATGAAGCTAACTGATGAGGCGTAATTAAAGTTTTTAAAGCCTCGATTAAAAGCATTTCCTCCATGTGGTTTAGCAATTTAACAGCACTTAATATACTAGTCTAATTAAACGCACTCTTGCCAACGTGAACGAGCAATAAAAGAAAAATATAGCCTTATATTCCTATCATCTGTTAAAAC
The DNA here is from genome assembly GCA_019009955.1 of Riptortus pedestris. Lineage (NCBI taxonomy): Eukaryota > Metazoa > Arthropoda > Insecta > Hemiptera > Alydidae > Riptortus > Riptortus pedestris. Next base: position 64,009,472 of record CM032228.1, read on the forward strand.
CATCAACATCCACTCCCCTTGTTTGCTGACTGGAATAAAAATACTCCTAACTCTGGCTACTAATGCTCCAGTAGTGGAGTTTTTCTCTGTTTTTTTTTCTTTTTACTTTAGATATTTTCTGAAAGTAAAATATTTAATCCAATTTCCTTTATTCACACGTGTGTTTATTCTTCATCAAAGCTCTCATGAAACGAGTTATACGTTTTTAATTATAATGTTACTCTTAATAAAGGGTAGCTTTTCCGAATATTTATACAGAAGAAGAAATATTTAAAATCAAAAAAGTAAAAATAATCTTCTCTGGGTGCTTTTAAGGAATCTTATTAGTAATAGAATTATTTCCTATCATCTGGTACTACACTAGTTATTTAATCACCAAAGAGGCCTTAGATGTATAAATTATTAACTAACGTCCACTTTTTGCAACTAAGGCTAATTGGGACGAGTTATCTACAGGTTACCACCCTTTTCAATCCAGGGTGGGACTGCAGATTGTATTTAATGAATTCCGTCCCTAATTAAATTCCTTTGCCCCGGCGGGAATCGAACTCGCCACTCTTCATATACCATGTGAGATTAAGGCCAACGCTTTAACTCACATGGCTAACCTGAGTCCCATAAATTAAATAAGTAACTTCTATTGTGAGTTCTAGAGTGAATATGAAGAATTATTTACAATATTCTCTCAGGATATCAGAAAAACTGTATTTAATGCGATTTTATACAATCTTAAATTTTAAGTATATTGTATAATAATAATAATAATTATACAACTGGCTTATTGACAGTTATAACCATCCAGGTTTCGCTACCAAGCATTACTTTTTACCTAATTAATTAAACATTTTTATGTATCATTTATTCTATTTTCCTTGAAGGGTATTTGAGCCTGAGAGCATTCTCAAGTTCATAAAATCCTAAATTACCTACAACCACCCTGGGTGATTTAAGTTACGTCTAGGGAACATCCGCTCTGCTGGCAACACCACCAACAGTATTTATTTCATTTATAATGCCCCGTAAAAGAAAGACGTATGTACGTTAATTAAAACATATGGCCTATATAAAATCAAATATTATTATTATTTATTAACGTCAACTTGTTGCAACTCAGGCTAATTGTGGCGGGTTATCTACAGGTTACCAACCTTTTCTAGCCAGGGTGAGATTTTAGGATGTTATTTAATGAATTCCGTCACTAAATAATTTCCTTTGCCCAGGCGAGAATCGAACTCGCCACTCTAGGTTTGACATGTGAGATAAAGGTCAACGCTTTAACTCGCATGGCTAACCTGAGCCCCTCAAAATAAAATAGCTAAACTGACTAATAAAATGTGATGATTTTTCTTTTATTTTGTCCCCTGGTCAGTAATTAATATACTTTATATAACCCATGACTATTCCCTAACAAACACAAATTACTCGACAAATGAAATTATTATCCATGAATAAATTATTTATCTGGCAAATGAAATATTATCCACAAAATGAAATGTGTATCCATTGGATACAATTTTCAACCTTAGAATAAATAGCTGTTTAAACACCTCTTTTTAAGATAAATGATAATGGATAACAGAAATTATTAGTTAATATTTCCCAATAATGGAAAACCTAACTCCGTAAATAAAAATTAAATAATGACCTCATTTATTCGCAAAAATAACTTTTGCCCATCATTTCCGTCATTAATAATTGCCTTGGGCTGGTGAAAAAATGCCATCCTATTATACATAATAATATTATATAGTAATATGTCATCCTCGTTTCGTATCGTTTTTGAGATCTTTGAGTAAAATAGAAATATGAAATTTATTTTATTTTCTGATACAATTGCTAAAACCAAATGAATAAGTGGGAATAGTTGGAGCGAATAAAACACCGTGGTCGGTAAATTATTACCGTTCTCATTCACAAATGGAAGGCTTAACACCCAGTATCAGTAAAACATACATCTTGGTATTTCAGTCACAATAATAGAATACAAAATGGTGAACTTATTACCAGTTTCATAATTCTATTTCTTCTTTATATGTTTTCAATAACAGATATATTGTTGGTATATGTTTTTAATTCCAAGTCTTCTTCTTCTTAGAGTACTGTGCAAATTTTTGCTTAGGCGTCCATCGAATTTGTCGGCCAATAGCAGCACTTTCGAGATCTTTAAAATGTTGTATCTCTCCCCATTGTCTAATATTTTGCAACCAAGACAGTTTCATTCTTCCTATTGCCCTCTTCCCTCCTTCGACCTTACCTTGCAGGAATTCATAACGTCCTCTTTTCATAATATGTTCCAAGTAGAATATTTGTCTAGTTTTTTTTTTTTTTAGATCGCAATCTTCTAATTGTGCTCTACGAAGGACTTCTTCATTTCGTATTTGATCTGCTCTCAATACTTTTAGTATTCTTCGCCACCACATCTCTAATCCTTCCAATTTATTTATAGAGTTTGACTTTAATGTCTCTTTACCATAGAAAAGAACTGGCCAAAAATAGCATTTGAGAGGTCTGTATGTTTATTTAAAGTTTATATATTTATTCGTGTATATATTTAATTGTTTGAGTTTATGGAAACTTGCTCATGATTAATCGGTTCTAAATCTAATCTCTAGTTCCTAATTTTCAATTACCATACATCGTGGATATTTAAAGGAGATTTATAGAATCGGCGTGTGAAATTGCAATAAAACATATACAAAAGGGCATGTTAATATTTATTTCTAAATACATATAAAAAAAAATTCTGAATTCTATAGAGGCTTTCTCGTGTAACATGAATAAATTCTATTTGCGATCGGATGTTTAGGATGCCAAAAGTTGTATAAATGTCCTGGACATTCTCAGACTGCAGAATCTCTAAACAGCCTTTGATTTTATATTAAACAAAGAAGTTTACTTATATTTTAGGCTCATAAATAAGTAAGCCCAATGCTGTCAGTAGAAGAAAACCAAAACACTCCACCAAACAAAACTACACTGCATAATGCCAAGTGCAAAAAGGTAATATTCATATATGCTTTAAGAAGTCTCGATTATATTAATCATACTCATGGAACACGAATAAATTATACGTATTTGGAATAAAGAAGTCAGAAATGAAAATTGTTTAATTAATCTAAGTAACGTTGTAGGCATGTAAAATATATTCTTGAATACATAAAGTTCTTTACACTTTTTCTCTAAAGCCAACGCTTACGAAGATATTGACGAATTAATGCTTTCACTTCGAAATAAACCCCCATTTGTAATCGAAAAATCAAATCATACAGCCCATGTTGACTCACGAATATAAAAGCTCGTATCGAAATCCTTTGCTCCCGTGCTTTTAAGTAATTGAGTTGACAGGTGCTCAAGAACTTTAATTTTGTTGTTTTTGTTTTTGAATAGAAATAAGGAGTAATTTATCCCTGATAAATTTAAATAAAATTCCAATAAACCTTGGATTATTATTTATATACTTCCATCATTGTAAAGTTCTTTTCAAGTTTTCTCTACAGTATTATTCACTACACATCAGCTTCTTTATTAATTTTATTAATTAAGAATTTACGAGATAACCATTTGGATTTCGCCCAGTTTTAGGAACATAATTTTATTAAATATTCAACATGATTTCAGGCACATAAAAAAAATAAAAGCCATCTTTATTATTTTTAACAGGCGAACGCTTCACCCTTCTGGGAATTTGTAATAAATATCCCAGTAAAAACACAGTAGAATTAAAAATCTCCTATAGTAATCAGCCTTATACCAATTCGTAACAAGGTATGTTCTATAACCCTAACAAGTGCTAAGAGTTAATTAACTGTAATCATATATATATATATATATATATATATATATATATAATAAAAATCAAATTATAATAAATAAAACTGAGAATTTGAAAGTTAATAGGTGTTTAAAATTTTCTCAGACAAACAATTAAATCACTTAAGAATAATAAATATATATCACCCCTAAACCATCTTTACCTTTATTTAGCAGATTTATTTTAATTTCTTTAACACTTCGGCATAATGTTATTCCTCACGTCTGTTTTAAAATTACTTAACTTCATTCTCCAGGTCCCTGGATATGTACATAGCTTCCATAATTTTCCTCTGACAAGCGACCTATATATTTATTCGGCTGTTAACGCTTCAGCAATAGCAATTTTTTTATCGCTACCAAAATCGATATTTAAACGTTTTATGTAAAACTAAAGATCAAGTTCGTTAATGGCTGAAATCCTACTAGTAGGGAGGGGGATTAGAGGGTGGATTTTGAAAATTCTTAATATCTCCGTTATTATGTGTCGGATCGAAAAAGTGTATAGAACCAATCTTATTGAAAATGTATTATTCTATAAATGTTGTTATGCACATTTTTTCAATGTCTTGATTGTTAACCGAGATATTAACGGCTCTCAGTAAACTCCCACTCCTTCCCATGTCACATTAACAATAAGCTGTTATATTATGAAGTATACTATTTGAAGCCTGAATACCAAATATCGTTGTCTCATTGAACTTTTTCGTTTGTGGTTAATGCAAATACGGGACGTACGTGGGAAATCTGCTGAGTTAACGCAGAACCTGCGTGACGGACTTTTTTGTTTATTGCTATTGCTATATTTTTTTACATCGTTTCACATTTTATATATAAATATATAATATAGAATATATGATATTGTGTAACAAGCGAGTATATGCTGTGGCAAACATATATATGTAGTGTCACTATCGAATTGGCAGTGTAAGGCTGACCGCACATATCTGATTCAAATCCGCTTAGGCAAACTGGCAATAGGGTTGTATTGGGGCTCTGAGGTCTACCTCCAGCGTCCAACCATCCTTGTCACATACTCTTGCCAATCGCATCAAAATCAATAAATCAAGACTTTATAAATGATTTTGGTATGAGTTAATAACATCACAATAACATGGGCTAACCTGGATGAGCTGTCCGGAAACTGAGCAAGTCACAATATATCATAAATGGAGTATTCTTTGTACCATAAAAGATCTTCTCTGAATTTGAAGTCTAAATATCCTTCGGGTACTTATGATGAGTTTTATCATTTTTTCCAGAAAACGTTTTATTACCCAAACAATATACTCATCGGGTCAATGGGCAGGACATAATTCCCGATTTCATTTCCCTTTCTCATTACCTATTTTTGTAAACGGAAAGTAAAGAGAAAAGCAAGTTAAAAGAACGCCTGTGAGCCGGCATCTGCTGATGTTTCTTCCGCCGTTGGGTATTGTGTTGTAATAGCTTGCATTTTCTATTGTATAAAGGAGACAGCTTAAACGTCGGTTTGAACTCGTTACTGCACACAGTTACAGACAATTTCGAAACATTCAATTTCCCGTGTGTCATACGCCAATCATAAGCATTTTCCTACTTTCAAGGGACTACAGACCTCTAAAGCTCATGGTCTTTGCTGCCATATCCAATTTCAAATTGTTCTCAACCATGTGCCTCCAATTATAATTAATTATTATAATTAATCAATAATTATTGATGTCTAGCTTCCACATGCCATCCATCAGGTCATCAAAGCACCATTTTTGAGGACTTCTACTACTTTCTTCAAGTGTAGTTTAGTAAATAGTCTCTTCTTAGGCAACCTAAACCGTTCAAATGTTTCCAGAAGTCCTAACCACCGCACCCCACTCTCCTATATTGTAGAAATAATGATGCAGAAGTTTGATTAACTCCTTTAGATAGCTCCAAAATTTCTTTTTAAATCACCTCATTCATTGAATGTTGTATTAAAACCTGCAAATGCCTTACATACTAGAAATAATAATTATAAATCATACTCAAATTGTACCCACATATTCAACTAAATTTATATGATGATTAAAATAATATATTTGTCAATTTTGTTATCACGCAGGATTTTATATTTTTTGAGCAAATCCAACTGCTGACTTGATGTTATCAGCCGTTTCACGACGGCCCTGCCATAGAGCTACAAGCACGCCAAATGTAAAACCAGTTATGCCTCCACGAACAGAACTCATAACTCCTCCTGTCAACAGAAAATTGTACTTAGATATAATAAATACAAAGCATAAGTTTGTATTTTAATGACTTCATTTAAATGTTATTGAATAAATCACTATAATATATAAAATGCGTAGCCAAGTGTTGCATTGGTGTTTAGCATTTTTAAACTGAATGGAAATTTGTATCAGCTTATCAAAGACATCAAATAGGACCATTTGAATGCGACTGTTTTCTACACGAGCTCGGCAACTCAAACTTGTTTCAGATACAAAAGGCATAATAAATGGGAATGTTATACTAGGTGGAAAGATATATGTTATTTGTGAAAGTTCGTCTCTAAAATGTAGCTTAGTTAAACAAGTTCTGCAAGCAATGAGGATGCCTGCATCCCTGATTGACTTGTTTAGTGCTCATTTCGCACAACGGGCTCCTTAAACTTATCAGATACTAATGATTTTCATTTGAAAAAATTATGTGTGAAATTTCAGCACAACTTGCACACCGGGGATGGAGGTCAGATTAAGAGCACTCAGCTTGTTGAAAGCGATATCCAGAAGAGTCAAAGCCGTTACTAATTTCACTCCCACTACTTCACTTGCGCTCTCTTGTACAAAGTAGTGTACTGAATTCCTCCTCGGGCTTAAATTCAAGTACTGAGTATGCCCACTGTTACTTCATTAATTAGAACCTGTAACTACCACTATGCTACCAGAGTCTCCTAGTAATTTAAGGTCTTTAAAAGAACGTTTAACTGTGTATTTCTGTTAAGTGAAACACGCTTAAAACAGGCTTTTATAAAAGCTTGAAAGCAACTCATGGAAGAAGAAGACTCAATCCCTTCAAGGGAGTTTTCAAGAGGAAATGAAGGAAGTGAAACATCTGTGGTGATGACCTGGAAAGATCATGGAAACCTTTTCCAACCATCTGGGAATGTATGTGTCAAAAGTAAATAAGTACACTAAAAGAATCCCCCATGGCTAAGAAGAAAGAATTCTATTAGATAAGCAGTAGTATTAAAAATGAGGGGGAGGGAATTAAAACAAAGCCTGTCCTTAGTTAAATGAACTCCTGGAAACGATTTGGACGGAAGAAAGAAGAAAGCTTCAGAGACGATTAGATGTTTTACAAAAACTATAACTTCCCTTATCAAAGTGAATATCTTATTTACATATATTTCGTATTACTATTATATATGGTATCAGGTCATCAGATCTGATGGGAAATCTGCCTCCCCCATAGGCTATAACCCAGTTCTGATGGTAGTCTTGTGACTTTGTCGACAGAGATTAAGACGACAAACAGCTCAAGGGCTTCCTAACTTCTTTTACAGCAGATCTCTTAATATTAACTTGTAGAAGTCTATACACCCGTCATATACTCCGACATTTAATCCTTTTACTGTCTTTGCCAATGATACAGACCACTTCGAAGCGTCTGCAGCCTTTATTCGCAAGAAGTTCCATTCTCGCTTGCTTTACATAGATTTGCAGCGAGTAATCAAGAACATGTGGTTAAACACATGTGTGTTGTACGTCGGACAAAGGGGTTTATTCTGATTCCGAACTTACGTTTGGGATTCCTTATTCGCGATTGGGAACAGTTTACATCGTTTTGAATACATCAACTTGGTCAGAAGTTGACACAAGATGCTACTTGTATATTTATTTAGTACGTGAGAAGTAAGTTTTTGCCTCCGATCCCCAGCTACTCAAGAGATGAACCATATATTAAATTTCTTTTCATTCAATTCCTGTCTAAATTTCTAATCCTTAGTCTTGTCCAACGTCTTCTATAATCTCTTGCTGATTGTAGTTATTTAGAAGAGGAGCTTTCTAAATACATTGGGGAATACCACTTCATTTACGTGGGAAAAAATAAGCGCTCTTGCAGATAGACCACTCATGATATTCACTATGCTCTATAAACAACCTCCAACAAATTTATAGGTAGTTTATTTAACTAGAAGAACAGATTAAAAATGGTAGATAAAGGATGCAATAACGTATTGATTTTTCATATCTAACTTCTGCCTAAATGTTTTGCATGACCGAAAATTCATTTATCTGAGGCAGTTCGACTGACCAAGCGTCGACTTGCATACAAAAGTACTAGAGTTCGTGTTTTCTAAATCAAAGAACATCCAAGGTATTTGACTCTTTCATTCTCATTAATTTATATAAATGACTTTCCTGTTGTAGCTGCAATTCATTATTTTCCTTATACTTTTCCTGTACTTTTGAAAAGCTTTTTTCCTAATTATTCGTCCACCATATTTCTTTAAAGGTCCCAACAAGAGTGTCTATTATTCTTTCTGCCCCTCTCCTTTTTTTTTTACAAGTTGTCAGCTTTGTCACACAGGAACACTGTCAAAAGGACTTTTTTAGCTTTAGAATGCAATATGTGACTAAAGTGATTGAAAAATGTTGGTCCCTGAGTGTGTGATCAAGAGTGTTGGAGGCAAAGCCCCACATTGTGTTGTTACTCCTCTCTCGATATATATTGTCTTTATCTCAGTAGAAATGCCACTTTTCTTCATGAAAAATAAGAAGGAAATGAAATATTTTGAGTCTGGTAATATGGCTCTTGAATCTAATGCTAGGAGAGTGTGGGTATATCCAGTATTATCGGATGAACCCAGCACAGCTAAAAATGTTGATATGCAGTGGTTGTTCTCATTTCTCAGGTTCAGTATGTTTCAAAACTATGGCATCGGTGGCTCGTTCAAGTAATTAGTTTCGAGGTTTATTTATGTTATATATTTTGTACTATATGAATAATCGAGGCATTACTACAACCCCGCCCGGATCAGCAGGCCTGTCTGACAATGTGAACTTTAAAGCTCAATGGATGCATTTCCCTTCAAATTGTATGTTTCTCTTATCGAGTAATTTGATTTAATGATTGATGAGGCTAATTTCAATGATGTCTTGTTAAATTATGAGAGGAGTCGATGCATTAAAAATGAAATAATATTCTCAAATTGTTTTACTGTACATGTTCTTCGTAACACGAATATTAAACTAGTTATTTGTATTTTTAGCCTACAGTATCCCCTCCTAACTCATATGATTTTCACTTTGAGCAATTTTATCACTAAACATCTCATGCCCAACTTATATTTTAATTAATATCTGTTTGTGTAGGCTACTTTCTACGGGAAAAATAAATATAGCTGGTGTTCTTAAGCACAAGAAAGGTTTAGCAAGTTTTATCTGAATGTGCGTTTTTATTCTTCATAGAATAACATAAAAAAGAAATACCTATATCTTACGAATTCACAAAATATCTGTTTTTACCTTATCCATATCTTAGCCAAAGATATATTAAATATATCGATCAATTCACTCCCTAACAGCTGGTGAGATGAGAGTTCCAAATTAGTGATGCTTATGAAACCAGAAATGTAATCCACAACCAAATGGTGGACGTAAAGACAGTGGAAGAAGGGTTGGGTGGTAATAAACGAGAACGCTCAAATAAAACTTGAAGGATTGTAAAAGATATTTATGTTTGATGTGGAAAGTTAGTCATTTTAATATAGAAAAAAAGAAAACAACCAATGAAAAAGTTTTCCCCTGGACAATACTGGGTAACACTTAGAATAAACAAAAATTATTTTATGAGAAAAAGGAAGTAAGAACAGAACATCCATTTAGAAAATTTGTTCTTTTTCGTGTAGTTTTGTTAATCTTTGACGACCCTCCATAGAAGATTAAACCAACTGAGGTAAAAGAAGCAACGAAGTATGAAAGTTTAAGTAACTCCTGTGTATTAAAGAAAGTGTCTCTTCCCCAAAGTTATAAAACTACGACAACTTGTTCAATAAAAGAGTTAAAAAGAACATAATCTTAAGCCCAGCTTAAGCCATGAATGCAAAGATATAATCGCAAAAGGAAAATATAATTTCGAGAAAAGTCTTCTGAATATAAAAAATACTTTTTAGCTGCTTATTTCGAGTTTAGAAAGAATTGAGAATTATGCCCAATAACCACATTCATAAGAACTTACAAGATTCTTGGAAAGAGTTAGTAAGTCTATAAGCATTAACTTTTAAATGTGTTCAAAATAATAATTTGAGTTTCAATTGTCTTTTCGTTAAGCAGAACGGCAAATGAGTTATTTTATTTATTAAGGAATTGATCTAGCGTAATAACGAAGATGTTATTATTATTATTATTATTCATACAATAATCACATTTCGCAACAGGGGCGATTTAGCGACGAATCAGTTAACATACAGCATAATAATTGACATATAACATATTTAACATATAGCATATTTAACATATAGCATATTTAACATATAACATATTTAACATATAGCATATTTAACGTATAACATATTAAACATATAACATATTTAACATATAACATATTCAACATATAACATATAATTATTATATTTACGTAAGTATGCTCATTTCTGCAAATATTTTCAGTATTGCCCTACATTATAATTTTTTGAAAATGTTGTTTTGTTTCAAGTATTGTAATAGGCGGTCTATATACGGGCTACAGTCATGTAGTAATTCAGTCAAATTGTATGGTAGGTCTATGTGAGTCCTTAAATAGCAGTCATGGACAGCTCATGGGGGGTGGTCAAGTAATGGGACAATGTCAGTAAGTATATGTTTTATAGTAAGTCTACAGTTACAGTGTTGGCAGTAGGGTTCGTCTTCTCCAGTAAGTAGGTAAGTGTGAGTCAGTCGTGAATGGCCAATTCTCAACCTCGTTAAAACTACTTCTTCTCTTCTAATTAGCCTTTTTGAGGAAGGCCATTCACCAAGTGTATGTTTCAGTTCTAGAAATTTGTTATCAGTTGTGGTAAACCAAGTTTTCTGCCATGAATTGAGTATCATGTTTTGCTTGGGCTTGAATTTTGTATAATAAAAAACGAAGATGAAATCATACGTACACGCAAACAATCTCTTATAAAACTCAGCATAAATACACTAAATATTGTTCTCATTGAACTTTTTGTTTTTGAGATAAATGCAAATACGGGACACACGTAGGAAATCAGTGTTATATGAGTTGCACAAGGATTATAAACGTGCTTCTATGGGGAATGTAAATATGCTTTATAGTCCAAGCGATTTCATAAACAATACACATTTATATCTATTAGATGATAGAAAAGGACCGGTTAATGTAGCACAAAGCAAAGATATTTTTTTTATTTTTTGGAGAACATGAATCTATATAGGAAATAAACATGCACAGCTCTCCACCACAATTAAGACTTTATTGAATTTTTTATGACGTTTCAGCCTTTTTTGGCCATCTTCAAATAATACTACAAAATAATTTTACATTGTCAACATACGGTACAATCTATGATAAGTGTGACATTATGTCATAACATTTAGCAATAACAGTTGTTTTATATAATTTTACCTTATATCAAAGTTCAAAATTACTTAATTCCTTATGAGGAGCATGATCAGCTTTTTGTCAAACTCACTAAAATTCCTTATAAAAGCCAAACTTAATTGACTCATTTCATAGTGCATGTAGATGGGAGAGTATAAACAGGTTTAAAGGTCTCAGTTGCTGGTATGTAAATAGATTCTGCTATTTCTCTTGGATTAGTTTCATTTAATTTATAAATTATTTTAGTTTGAATTGAAAATTAAATTTTTGTATTTTTCTGTATTGCGCATTGTTCTAATGCTGTCTTATTTATGTTTTTGGTTTTTTTTGTGTCTGTTTTATGTTGGTCTATTCTTTTTTCACATTTTTTCTAGTCTCACCAATATAAATGTTTTCACAATCTTTACAGTTAACTTTAAATACTTTTTTTTTTTTTTTTAAATTTATTTTTATTACGGATAGATTTTGTTCTTATATTTTTTACGAAATAGATATATTTATATCATTCGCTTTTAGGCACATTTTTACTTTTGGAATTTTGTGAATACACGTATTCTTATTAATTTTTGAATTGTTGGATAACATTTCGAAGTGCGCTATAACGCTCCTCGTAAGCCATCTTTAAAATTCACAATTTTCAGTTTTCTAAACTTTTTTTAGATTTTTATGTATAACTCTTTCAAAATTCCAAATGTTTAAAAAGTTTTTTTGGATTTTGTAAAATGTTTAATAATATTTGGGATTTTTTTTCGAATTTTTGGGTTTTTTTGGATAAACTTTCTAACATTCCGGGGGTTTTGAAGCACATTTTTATGATTAAATTAAATTTTCAGGTTTTTAGATCTTTATTTTTAATATTTTTATCAGGAGTTTTTCGGAAAAGGTGTTTTTGGAAAAGTTCGGTTTCTGGAAATTTTCATTCACATTTTAGCAGGAATTTTAAAATTTTTGGGGGATTCTCATTCCCTTTTTGAGATTTAGATAGATGTGATTGCCCCCCGTATTCTACATCTGCTGTAATACAACAGTTGTCACGTGATATCAAATTGTACATGTACAACATTGTCCCATTACAGCCTCTAGTTGTGGAAGTGGTTCGGTCATTGTCTACCCGCGTGCCTGCCTTAATCGGATCAAACCCTTTTGTTCCCTTTACCCGGAAGGAATTATTATTGTTTCACCCGCTTGAACAGCTTTCAGCTGAGAACAATTAATGCTCTATTCTGATTATGGTAGGTGTTTTCCTTAAATTGGAAACTGGTAAAATAATGTGCTATCATAACTGTTTTTAAATATATTTGTATAAAGGCTGATATCTCTGCTGAAGTTTGAGATAATTTTTTTTCTGTAGATAGAGTTATTAAGATTCAATTACAAGATGTATATACCTTGTTTTTCAAAAACACCTCTGCGGATGCTCAAAAAATAATTGTTTGAAACTTACCGCTCTAGCGGTCGCATTTTTGTTTGACCGTTACCAAACTCGATATTTAGTCGTTTTATGTAAAAAGAAAGATCAAGTTCGTTAACGGCTGAAATCGGGCCAGTGCGAGGGGGGTTTAGAGGGGAGGATTTTCGAAAATTCAAAATATTTCCGTTACTATATGTCGGATCGAAAAATTTTATAGAATCAATCTTATTGAAAATTTAATTTACTATAAATATTGTTATTACATGTATTCTCTATCTTGAATAGTAACCAAGATATTTGCATTTTTATTAAATCTGGGCGGATAACGGATGAGAGTGAGTTTCCCGCCAAAAGCTAGGTCGGCCGTTTCCTTAACTGTTCGGCTCTCGTGAAATTTCTCTATTGTAAAACTTCACGTGGGAAATCTGCTTAGTTTACGCAGCCCCTGCGTGACGGACTTTTTTTTATACATTATTACTCGTTTCCTCTCGTCCTTAGTCATTAAATATTGGTTGAATATTTATTGAATTTTAAAGCATTCTCTCCTTTTTAATGTATATTTAATTACTTTACTTCCCCATAAGCGCGAGGGATTCCTCGCTTAAAATTTTCTCTTATTTAAGATTAAACTCCCAAGCCTACTTCACCGTGGTAAAAGTCTTAAGTTTATAAATCTTTTCTCAAGTTTGTAGCATAAGCTCAAGTTTTTTTATAATCTGAAGAGAAATGATTTTTTTCTTTTTTAAATGAAGGGCGGGCAACATGCTTTTATGAATACTTGTTAATTCCATTGGCAAATATTCGAGAAGTCAATTTTACAACACACTAAAAAAATACTTCGTTGTAAATAATTAATGTATGTATACAATTATTATTGAATTATTAATAATTAATGAAATGAAAAAGAGTCATATATAACAAAAACAACTCTTTAAAAAGTATTGAATTAACTTCCACATTATACAAATAAGGCAAATTGAATCAAATTATTTATAACATGATGATTATTTATAACATTGATTGACGTCAGTGATACTTCTGGATCAATGAGATAAAGACTTCAACATGAGATTAAAATAAAGAATACAGATAGTTCTACATGTACCTGCCATATTAGAGTTTCTTTGTTAATTTCAATGTTTGAAAAATTATTCAATTCCATCTAATGTTTATTCTTCAATTTTGACGTTTTGTATTCCTTATTTAACCAATTTATACATTGTTATGATATACATTCAAAGCCTGAAGATAAATTAATTATCTAATGTTAAACCCATTATTTGTATTTTTCGCATCACTTCAGCAGATTTCACCTAAGGGGAATCAGCTATTGAGGTCATACTCATGACGCGATTTTCAAAATATTTCAATATTTCAAATGTCCATCGGTCCTACCCAGGACATGACGAAAATGAGGTCCGTTCAAAATTATATATATATATATATATGAGTGTGTGTGTGTGTGTGTGTGTAGACATATATATATATTTGTCTGTTAACACTCTAACGGTCGCAAGTTTCGTCACCGAACTCGGTATTTAATCGTTTTATGTAAAAAGGAAGATCAAGTTCGTTAGCGGCTGAAATCGGACCAGTGAAAGGGTGGTTTAGAGGGAGAATTTCGAAAATTCGAAATATCTCCGTTACTATACTTCGGATCGAAAAAAATTGTATAGAACCAATCTTATTGCAAATCACATTTACTATAAATATTGCTATATACAAATAAAGCCAATATAAATGGTACTGTTGTCATACCTTTCGGTGGAGACCGTCGTCACTGGCTGATGGTCGAGTACAGCTGGGAAGCGCTTTCGATGCAATGGCACCATCTTCAAGCCCGTCAAAAAGTTGTACTCCAACAAATCCGTTCCATCGAATGCGCTTGCCAGCTGTACTCGACGATCAGCCAGTGACGACGGTCTCCACCCACAAGGTATGACAATTGTTATATACATTTATTCTCTATCTTGAATATGGGCCGAGATATTTGCATTTTTATTAAGTGTAACGAACGAGATATGGTCCCTTCTATTCGTGTCCCCCGAAAGCTAGTTCGGCCGTTTCTGTAACTGTTCGGCACTCATATGGAGATTTCTCTATTGTATAACTTTACGTGGCTCAGGTTAGCCATGCGAGTTAAAGCGTTGCCTTTAATCTCACATGGTAATCCTAGAGAGGCGAGTTCGATTCTCGCCTGGGCAAGGGAATTTATTTAGTGACGAAATTCATTAAATAAAATCCTAAGTCCCATCCTGGCTAGAAAAGGGTGGTAACCTGTAGATAACCCGTCCTAATTAGCCTTAGTTGCAAAAAGTGGACGTTAATAAATAATAATAATAATAATAATATATTTACGTGGGAAATCTACTTAGTTTACGCAGCTCCTGCGTGACGGACTTTTGTATATCAAAGAGCAGTCATCAACAAGTATACGTCTCACTCTAGCAACCAAAACTGCAAGATGGTATATTCAAGCAGTTTCATCGACCTGAATCGAGGGTTTTTATAGTATAGTATTAATATTATTGTGAATTTTAAATAGCTATTTGATAAGATTAAAACGCCCAGATTAATGTTTTTGGGATTGCCAGATAACACAAACATTTGTACATATTCCCTTTTGACTTTAATAATATATTAAGCCTTTTAGGTATCCTGAAAATAACCAGCCCCAATAATCCTAATAGCATATAATAGGCGTAAATAAAAATAACTTAATTTATCAAAATGATTAACATGAATGTAGCAAAATATGCATTGTGATCATTTTAGATTAAAAGGATTGATAATCATGATTCAATATATTTTGCCTTACGTATACTCGCAAATTATAAATCAGTAAAACAGCAAAACCGGTATTTTATTTTTTTCAATTTTATTTTTAAGCGGCTTAATAATTATAATTTTTAATAACATAACAACCTTTAACTTTTAAATGAAAGTAAATTATACATTTAAAGTGCCGTGGTCATGTATCTAAATAAATAGATTTATTATTGTGATACTACGAGAAGAGAACAAAAAAAAAGTTCTCTTTTCTTTTTAATCAACCTTAACAAATAAAATAATTTTTACGCATTTTTCAGTCATCCGGAACTGGTTAATAAATATTATTATTATTTATTAACGTCCACTTTTTGCAACAATAACCACCCTTTTCTAGCCAGGATGGGATTTAGAATGTTATTTAATGAATTCCGCCACTAAATAATTTCCTTTGCCCAGGCTAGAATCGAACTCGCCACTCTAGCTTTAGCATGTGAGATAAAGGTCAACGCTTTAACTCACATGGCTAACCTGAGCCCCAGGTTAATGAATAGAACGCCCATGGAGCAAGATAAAAATATATACAGAAGGCACTCTAATCTCAATTTCCGCCTTCGTAATTACCCTAGTAATTAAGGCAAAGCATAAGTTGAATATATGATGGTAAATTTAAATATAAAAGGTTTAAATGCAGATCATCAGAGTATGTATTTTCCCGAACACTTAAAACAAAAAAACATATTTAAAACGATTGAAAAAAGAACCGTAGGAGCTTTATCTACATGATTGTTTTGATAAAAGTTAACTAACCCCGTATAATAACGGAGATAGCAAGTTGCAGAAAATTTCTGACTCTAAATATGATCACCCCTTAATATTAGGTAAAATTATTAGAATAATTCTGAACACTAAGAGTTAATTAATATATTTATAAAATACGTGGAAACGGTTTACCTCTAACCAATTTAATATTTTTATGGTTAAAAAATATAATCTCACCAGGCATTTTGTAAAGGAGTCCAGTAAGGCCGGCAGCTACTAAGGAATTGGCTGGGCCATCCACTCCCCGAACCTCAGATATAATCACACCAATGGCGGCATAGATTGTAGCAACCACTCCAAAACTATTCCCGAGGGTACTTTTCTTCACTATGTGATTAAACAAACTGAAAATAATTAAATAGTATAAGGTAACGTCATAATAAACTTATCAGTTAAATAAGGCTTTCGGTCTATGGGGCGAATGCAGGCATCTGTTGATAAACATACATATATATATATATATATATTGTTCCTTCTGATAGTGAAATGTAGGCCAAAGAATAAATAAGGAATGAAGAAGATGAAATGAGGAGGATATAATTCATTTTAAGCAAAGATTCATCCTAAATAAGTGCTTTACAGTGCATACAATACCAGGATCCTCAATTCTATCAATTGTTATATTTCTTTGCTTCTAGACTTCTAAATAAAAAGTCCATCACGCAGGTACTACCTTTACTAAGCAGATTTCCCACGTACGCGCACATATTTGCATTTATCTTAAAAAGTTCAATGAGAACAATATTTGGTATTAAGGTTTCAAATATATAACAGAGTATTGCTCATACGGGTATGACACGAGTAGGAGTGGGGGTATACTCAAGGCTGAAAACTAAAAAATGCAAATATCTCAGTTAATACTGAAGTTATGGAATAAATGTATATAACAACGTTTATAAAATATTATATTTACAATACGATAGATTTTACACAATTTTTCGATACGGCTCTTAATAACGGAGATCATTCAAATTTTGAAAATACTCCCCTCTAACCCCCACTCCTCCTGGTCCGATTTCAGCCGTTAACGAACTTGATCTTTCTTTTAAAAAAACTATTATGTATGAAGTTTTGTAACGATAAGACAAAAAATGCGACACTAGAGCGGTAACAGCCAAATATATATATATATATATATATATATATATATATATATATATATATATATATATATTCAGTAGACTCCCGATTATCCGAAACCCGATTAACCGATTCTCTCGCTTAACCGAAACATTTTGAGTTGCTAGGGAGGGGAAAAAAAATTACTTCGTCCTAGCTTCGCGGAAAGAGGCGTGAGTCTTCTCACCCTCTTGGGTGTGGGAGCGCGAGGGAGGGTCGACAGTCCCACGGATGTGACGATCTGTTTCTCCGAACCTCTTAGGTTCGGGTCCAGTGAGTATTGAAGAGTTCCTTCTATACTCGGTGGTCTGGTCTTAGTAAACAAACCTAGCTTTCTGTTGGAAACAGTTAAAGGCAGCATTTAGCATTACATTGACTGACGATGACATCGCAGACATTGTCTCCAAAGAAGAAGAAGATTATGATCCCGTCGAAATTGGAACAGAAGCTCGCATTACACACACCCAAGCGACAGATGCTCTGGAGACGGTGCTTCGATACATCGAACAACAACCTACCTCCTGCCGTTCTGATATACTTACCCTTCAGAAATGGCGTGACTACGCATCGACAAAAAAAATTTCAGAAGCTCGGCAAAGAAAAATCACCGACTTTTTTAAACGATGAAGTTTTTTTTTTTCTTTCATTTTTCTTTTTAAGTCTATAGTTTTATAAATACATATGTACGTAGTTATTTTAATTGTTAAATAAAATAAGCTTTTTTTCAAGTACATAAACGTGTTTTTTATTCTAATTGATCCATTTTCACGCAGAAATTTCGGACTCCCGTTTAACCGAAATTTTCGCTTATCCGAAACCCCTCGGTCCCGAAGGTTTCGGTTAATCGGGAGTCTACTGTATATATATATATATAGGTATGTATATATATATATATATATATATATATATATATATATACACACACACACACACACACAATTTTTAAAGGTCCTTTTCGTCATCTACTAGGTAGGATCGATGGATATTTGAAGAAATGTTTCGAAAATCGCGTCATGAGTACAACTTCAGGAGCTGAATTACCTTAAGGGAAATCAGCTAAAATGAATCAGTCTGAGGAGTAGAGCAAGGTTGAGTACTAAATGAACTGTTTATTGCCTCTTCTACACATTAGTATGGTGAATAATAAATTGTATTCCATTCAATAAAAATAGGATAATAAACGTTGAACATTATCACCTAATAAAATAGTGCTCTTATCTGTTAGCTCGTCGTATAGCCAACATAGGCCCAAAATGAGTTCGCTGTATGTGGTTAATCCTCTGCTATCTGAGAGGTTAGAATATGTTCCCGTTAGTTCTGGAACACTCTTGTTAAGTATTATCTCTGGTAAGTATTATAGAAGAGGCTGGCTGCCATACTGCAGACAGAGAAGCGTGCTTTATTCCAGGATGGAGCACTACAAGTGGGTACTTCTGGGCCAGGAGCATCGGCCAATTTTCAGGAACTATTGATCCACTTGATAAGAGTTGGGCAACCGCCCTCTTCAGCTGCAGCTACGGCAGGCATATCGTTTAGCAGATTACGATTGAGGTCGTACTCATGAAGAGATTTTTGAAAAATTTCCTAAAATGTCCATCGAACCTACCCAGGAGATGACGAAAATGAGGTCCGTCCAAAAATATATATATATATATATATATATATATATATATATATATATATATATATATAAGCACACACATTTGTCTGTTAACGCTCTAGCTGTGGCAATTTTAGCAGATTTCCCTTAAGGGAAATCAGCTATTGAGGTTGTACTCATGACGGAATTTTCGAAATTTTTCTTTAAATGTCCATCGATCCTACCCAGGAGATGCCGAAAGTGAGGTCCGTTCAAAAATCTATATATATATATATATATATATATATCTATATATATATATATATATATATATATATATATATATATATATACTTGTCTGTTACCGATTTAGCGGTGGCAATTTTTGTTTGATCGTTACCAAACTCGATATTTAGTCGTTTTATGTAAAAAGAAAGATCAAGTTCGTTAACGGCTGAAATCGGACCAGTGGGAGGGGGGGTTTAGAGGGGAGGATTTTCGAAAATTCGAAATATCTCTGTTACTATACGTCGGACCGAAAATTTGTAGAGAATCAATCTTATTGCAAATTAAATTTACTATAAATATTGTTATATACATTTTTTCTCTATCTTGAATATTAACCGAGATATTTGCATTTGTATTCTGCGTGTGGTCACCAGTAGGCTATGTTCGGACTTTCCGCCGAGAGCTCTGGTGGCCGTTTCCATAACTATTCGTCCCTCGTGAATAGGTTTAGAGGTTAGGTTAACTGTTTTGGGGCTAGAAACTACTGGGTTATTACGCCATAAATAATGTTTTAGGTTTAGAGGTTTCTTACTACTACAGTTGTTATTAGGCAGATTTCTCTATAGTAAAACTTCACGTGGGAAATCTGCTTAGTTTACGCAGCCCCTGCGTGACGGACTTTTTGTTCGATCGTTACTAAACTCGATATGAAATCTTACGTAAAGAAAAAGATCTAGTTCATTAATGGCTGAAATCTGACCAGTGGGAGGGGGGAGGAGTTAGAAGGCGGATTTTAGATAATTCAAAATATCTCCGTTACTATAAGTCGGATCGAAAGATTGTATCGAACCAATCTTATTGTAAATAATATGTACTATAAATATTGTTATATGCATTTATTCTCTATCTTGAATATTAACCATGATATTTGCATTTTTTAGCAAACCCCCACTTACATACTCATTTTAAATAAAGAACACCTTGTTATACATATAATAAACCACACTATTCAAGGCTTAAATACTAGCTATTGTTTTCAAAAGATCTTTATTGTACGAGATACATGTAAATATGTTGTGGTGGCACCCCCCCCCTCTCTCGTCTTAAGTTCTTAGACTACTAAAATTTGATTGATTGGGACTAAAATGTGTCTGATTCATTGTATACAGTACTAGATACAGTAAATAGTTTTGAATAAAATGAATAAGTTATATTCGGATATATTTCAGTAATTGTTTTTCTTTCCGGTGATAGGCTGACAGACCTGTTTGTTTACGTTTCTGACGCTCTCCGTTGGGACGTTATTACAAATGACTGGAATGATTTCTTATTACCGTTTGTATTTATACACTTAATATTCAAGGTGGTATTGTGTTACCACTATGTAGATTTACATATTGTTAAACTTCACGAGGGAAATCTGCTTAGTTTACGCAGTCCCTGCGTGACGGACTTTTTACTTTGAAAGATGTCCTGCAGGAGTAAAGACATGGACATCAATATCATATTGCCACTCTTGTTCTCCACTTCACCACTAATTGTAAGTCTGCCCGAAAGAATCTTACAAGGGTTACGAATAACTCCATCCTCGCATTATAAAGGCCTACATTACAAAGCGAACTTCATTATACCGACGTATTCCAAGTCTCTTGGTTGTAATACAATTGCCTAAAACCTGAGAAGCCGTTTCCCATGCTCCACAACCAGATCGGCACAAGGCAATCCCAATCCTCCTACAATCTTAATAAAGGCGACAAAATGCCTTCAGGTCAAATCCTCTCCTCTTGAATGGGTCCATGCTGTAGAAGCTGGAACCTTATCACATTCACTCATGTCCTTGCAGTTTACACTCATATACAACTCGTTCATGCAAAGCTCAGGAACGCTTACAAAAATATAAATATGATACGGACTCCACTTATATTAAATTTAAGTATTTTTTCCTCGAAACACTGTCATTAGCTAACTGTACGAAGTCCTCATCTTTTTGAGTAATAATAAATTGGCGATTTAAACTAATTTTTGATCACATTTCTTGGGCCAATGTGAGGACAATACTCCCTTCAACACCATCAACTCACTTAAATCAGTCAAAGGCGAGCCATTTCCAGAAGCAGATGATCTCCCTTATAAGAGGTATTAGTGTAGGGCCCTTATCAGTCATCGCCTTATCATCTTGAAGGGCTTTTGTAGCAGCCGTTGATAACTGTTATCCAGAACGATTGTTCAAACGTCCTAACTTACTTAAGAGAAATCTGTATATCCTAAGTTGATAATTTAAGTATTTTCTGATAGTAAAAATAGTTTATATCCCAGCTTTAATGATTTGGAGCTTTCTTTTATGTGGTAAACTTCTATGTAAATCTTCCTATAAACGGGACTAAAGAATCACAATTGGACTAGTAACACATAACCATCAACTTGGTTTAAGCTTTTCAGTGCTTTCATTCCAAGATTATAAGGTTTAGATCAAAAACAAACGTTATGAAAGAATTTTTGGAAAAAACGTTTCGTAAGATGATCTGAAGAAGAAAACTTCAATCCTTCTGGTATAAGTGGGTGGAGGGTATGTCCCACCCCTACGCCACTGATCAAGAGACTTCCCTACAAATGTAAGTAGGACTAGTTTCTGTAATGCTCCAGTAACTAGTTCAATCTTCTCTTTGATATATTTCCAATGTCTGAAGAAGAATTGGTCATCTATAATTAAGCATGACGGTATACAGCCAACCTAAATTTGAAACACCAAGAACAAGACTTTCATTGTTTACTTAATTTACTGGGCCTGCTTAGTCTTGGATTGACAATTTGCGGTGGAGAGATCTCCTTTTGGATTCAGGCAGAGTTCAATACGCTGAATAACCCCACTGCCCTCTCAATAGGTTGGATTTGGCCCAGGCTGAGCATTTAACACCCTTATAGGATTACACTCCCGTCCATTGAATTATCCTACTTCCGAGCTTCGAGACCTCTTCCCGTTCTTTATTCCTTCGCAGAGTATAGTTGACGATGTGGATTCTTTTGGAGTATTTGTTGGATAGAAATTTATCCATATTCCAATGCTACGGTGTCTTGCTAATGTCCATTTCCTTCGGTTCGCGTTATAGACCTGGAACATCTAGGTGGCATCGATAGGTTCTCGATCGGAGATTTTCGTAGTAAGTGGTAATTATATCCTATAATCGTCCCTAATCACTGATAGGAATAACAGGCTAAAGATGCTAGAAACTAGACTAAAAATGTTTTAGCAGATTTCCCTTAAGGTACTCATGGCGGGGATTTTTTTTTTCAAATTTAGTATATGTACTGCCGAAGCGAGTACGTTTCAAATTTCCTCAAATATCCATCGACCTTAACCAGGAGATGAAGAAATCGGTTATATATATATATATATATACAACGCTCTAGCAGTCAACTTTTTTTTATCGTTACCAAACTGGATATTTAAACGGTTTTTGTAAAACTAAAGATCAAGTTCGTTAACGGCTGATTTCGGACTGGGGGAGTAGTGGTTTAGAAAGGGAATTTCGAAAATTCGAAATATCTCCGTTATTATACGTCGGATCGAAAAAGTGTACAAGTCAAATCTTATTGGAAATTAAATGTTCTATACATGTTTTATATACACTTTTTCACTATCTTGATTTTTAACAGAAATATTTACATTTTTTAGTTTTGGACCTATAGTATACCTCCACTCCTACTAATGTCATATTAAAAATTAGATGTTATAACGTGAACCTTCTCATTATAAGCTTAAATAATAAATATTGTTCTCATTAAACTTTTAATGTGAGGTAATTCGTTGTGTGATGATGTCATCAATTAAGATATTAACTTCTTGTCTTGAAAATGTTAATTTTATATATATACTCGATATTTAAATGCTTCAGTCAACACTAAAGATCAGATTTGATATTTGTAGAAATAGGACCAGAAATAGGGGGGGGGTAGAGAGGTGGATTCGAAAATTCGAGATATCTCCGTTCTTATGAGGC
This sequence comes from Riptortus pedestris, assembly GCA_019009955.1. Taxonomy (NCBI): domain Eukaryota; kingdom Metazoa; phylum Arthropoda; class Insecta; order Hemiptera; family Alydidae; genus Riptortus; species Riptortus pedestris. Next base: position 64,032,771 of record CM032228.1, read on the forward strand.
AGATGGAAAAATCTTAAAGAACCAACCTTATATAAAATATTCAGCTCTCCAGCTGTTATATCACGAAGCACTTTTTTCGAAGCCTAAATTCCATATATTATTCTCATTGGGCTTTTACTTTTTGAGATAAATGCAAATACGTGGCGCACGTGGAAAACCTGCTTAGTTAACGGAGCCACTGCGTGACGGTCTTTTTGTATATTTAATTTGTTCCTTTCCTTACTTTTTTAGAGTTTCCTTTGGAATATGATAATATATACCTATAATAGAATAAGCCGTAAAAAATGACTTAAACGCTCTTCCTTGAGCTTATGAAATGTTGTATTGCACCGAGAAAAACTTTGTAACAACTTCAGTCTTTTAAAGAAAGTAAGTAAAGTAAGAAGTGCTTTCCACACCTATTGCTGGGGATCCTTTTTGCAGGCGTAGGAATTGGTTGGGAGAAAAGCCCCCAAGTCGGCTCTAACTTTGCTCATAGCCTATGACATAAGAAGTAGGGCTTTACGTGCTCTCGGACGTGCGTCGGCCTTTCTTGCCCCCACTCTCCAAAGTTAGGGGCCTTCTTAATCGTGTTATTAGTTTCCGTTGTCGCGTAAAACTTGTCTTTTTCACCGCTCTTCGTGCCAGTCTATATTTAACATTCCTTGCCTGCCAATGCAAACTCTAAGATTTATTACTTAAGAAGCCAACACTTCCGTCATTACCCAATTTGTTATGGCATTTATTAAAGTCTACTGTATGTTCCTATTCACACGGGTTTCTTAATTGTTACAACCCTTTTTTATCCAGGGTAGAGTTAAGTATTTTGCTTTGGGAGTTAGTTACTGAGCTAATCGGGAATAAAATCCACGTCTCTAGATTGCCAAAGTGTATTTAGATAATGTTTTGGAGTGAGTCTCTGAACCTCAGATTTAAGTTGGGAAAGGGTGTTATAGTATGAACACATTCTTTAAATGTAAATTAATCTGTTTTATTAATCCGATACAAGAGTGTCCGTATCTGTTATCTGAGGAGGCATCGCCGTTCGGCCGTAGCTTCATTGAGCCGCCATCTCCGTAGCAAGGACGGAAGTCGATGTCAGGATGTCCCTGTGAGTCTGACGATTCATAAGGGTGATTACCTGAGAACTGTTCTCGTGAAAGGATCGAACGCTTTTGTTCGTGACTGAGAAGAGAGTGGTGACCGCTAGAAGGCTTGAACGTTCAAGGTGAACTCCCGGGTTAAGGAAAAGAGAGAGAGAGAGAGAGAGAGAGAGAGAGAGAGAGAGAGAGAGAGAGAGAGAGACAGAGAGAGAGACAGAGAGACAGACAGACAGACAGACAGGCAGAGACAGAGATAGTGTGTGGTGTGTGTGTGTGTGTGTGTGTATGTGTGTGTGAGAGAGAGAGTCAGAGAGTGTGTGTTTGTGTGTGAGAGTGAGAGAGAGAGAGAGAGAGAGAGAGAGAACGAGTCAGAGATAGTGTGTATGTGTGTGTGTGTGTGTGTGTGTGTGTGTGTGAGAGAGAGAGAGCGAGAGAGTGAGAGATAGTGTGTATGTGTGTGTGTGTGTGTGTGTGTGTGTGTGTGTGTGTGTGTGTGTGTGAGAGAGAGAGAGAGAGAGTGAGAGATAGTGTGTGTGTGTGTGTGAGAGAGAGAGAGAGTCAGAGATAGTGTGTGTGTGTGTGTGTGTGTGTGTGTGTGTGTGAGAGAGAGAGAGAGAGAGAGAGAGAGTCAGAGATATAGTGTGTGTGTGTGAGAGAGAGAGAGAGTCAGAGATAATGTGTGTGTGTGTGTGTGTGTGAGAGAGAGAGAGAGAGAGAGAGAGAGAGTCAGAGATAGTGAGTGTGTGTGTGAGAGAGAGAGAGTTAGTGTGTGTGTGAGAGAGAGAGAGTTAGTGTGTGTGTGAGAGAGAGAGATTAATTGATTTGTTATTAGTAAATACATTTAGGACCGAAAAGTCCTCTTTTACCATGCTAATGAAAAAAAAATAAGTTACATATACTACATTTCAGTCGAAATTATTGGTAAGTGATAAAGAATAATACAAAGTTAATACGCTCAAAACGGTGAATAAAAATAATAAAATTAGATATTGTGATGTTCCTTGGAGTGATAGAGATATTTCCGACGAGGTTTCCGCTTTCGTAACGATTAAACTGATTTCCCAGAAGCTCCTAGCCATTGAAAGCTTAGTTACAATGAGTTCTGCTCCCTAGTCATTTTCAAGTCATTTTCACCATGTATTTAAATTGTAGTATAGGTCTCGTTTTGTACCAGCAACAGAAGAAATAAATCCTTAGATTGAAGTTGAAGAAATAGAGGTACATTACAATATTTTATTTTTTATTTTTCCTTATATCATTTGTAACTTGTTTATGTTGTTAAGCCTTCTATAATATCTGCTTACAATATAAAGGATCTGATGTGGAAACTTAATGAATTTTTTGTACTCCCATTAAAATTACAAAAAAAAAAAAAACTCTTTAGCTGCACTTAATTAACACTATTTCATTTTCAAAGTGTTCAACAATATCTCGGTTCCAATTCATCGGATAGAAAAATTTCATAGAGCGTGATTAATAGATATTTAAAAAACTTCTCTCCTTTTTGATTTTGGCTTAGTGAGAAATTTAATACAATTTTCAACAATTTTAAATAATATAAATGTACCAGTATATAGGAATAACATATTTTGTTTTTTTAAATAAAACTATTTTAAATCGTTATCTTTAATACTAGTCTAATTTTTATTTATTTATCAGATTGGATGGAAGTAAAGAACCACCTCCGCAGTATCAAAAGTACTTTTAAGGAGTGGCCATAGGAATACTAGACGGGAGGAAGAAGTTCTTGCCAGACTCAGAATCGGTCACACATACCTGACACATAGACACTTAATGACAAGGATTGATAACCCTATATGCAAATACTGCAACAAACACCTTACGATAAAACACATACTGACAGACTGCATCTAACGAAAAAACCTTCACATACCCCACGATATGACAGAACTATTAACTGACAGCAGCTAATATATTCCATAAATACTAACATATCTAAAACACATCAACTTTTACAAAACATATAATACAAAATAGAATAGGTCTACAGCATACCTAAAAATATTTAAAAGGGTTAACTTTTATTATATTCTTTAGAGAAACCACGGATATGAGAAAGAATCAGATATTAAAGAAATATTTTCCATAATATAAAAGTACAAAAAAGGTAAACACATGAAGGAGTAAATATATGATCCTAATAATGCCAACCACTAACTAAATAAATAAATAAAATTTAAAAAAATATTAATAATATAATTGTTCTAGTATATAGGAATAACATAATTTTTTTTTAAAACAATTTTAAATTGTTGTCTTTATTACTAGTCTAGTGTTTATTAATTGTCTTTGTTACTAGTATTTAATGTTTATTTGTTGTATTTAATTTTTTATTTGTTGTTTCAGTTTTTGTTATTTTTCAATAATTTTGTTTTCATTTTACATTGTGAAACTTGTGGCCAAATCGCCAAGATTCGGGTGCTCCTGTATAAATAAATAAATAAAAAATAATGTTTATTTGTTGTTTTATCACTTGTATTTAATTTTTATTTATCGTGTTTATTTTTTTTTAGTTGGTAGAGTTTTTGTTATTTTTCTATAATTTTGTTTTTATTTTACATAGTTAAATTTTGAGCCAAATCGCCTAGTTGTGGGTGCTCCTGTATAAATAAAAAAAATAGAAATAAACAAAAAATGTTTTATACAATACTCTTGTTGTCTCTAATAGGTATGTAAACATTTATAAGAAGAGATAATTTGTAATTTTCCGAATTTCTTAGACACTCTAAACTTCCTTCAAAAAGGGTGGTGTGATTCTGAATATTACAACAGTCCTAAATAAGAAATTTCAACATTCTCAAACTAGTGGTTTTTGAGCTGTGCAAGATCCGTGGATACAATGGATTCAGAGGAGAGTAAAAAGGGATAATTATGAAAACTGCCATTTTTCGCGATTACAGTACTTGATTTACTTATTAAAAGAATGTAATAAATCAAAATGTAAGAAATGTTAAACAAAAATATTGTCACGAAAATTAAATACATGAAAAATTTAACAGAGATAGCCGCGTATTTGGGAAGTACGAAGGAGATGAAAGGATCCGACGGAGGAGGGTCTGGCGCCAGCAACATCTGGATTGCTCCAGACTAAAGAGTCCAGTACCTTCCAGACCTTTTCCTTTGGTGTTTTGCCGCCAATGTATATAAGGCACCCTGGCCGACCCGAGTCCAGTTTAGTTTATTCTCAGCTGTCTTCAAGTGATCGTCAGAGCTACAGAGCGACTTAGTGTAGTGCGGTAACGATTTTTTTATGTGAAGAACAGTGTTGTGCCGTGACTGTAAATAACAGTTTAGTGCCGTGTTTAAGACAGTGCAGTGCCGTTAACTTCGCGAAGTAAAGACAGTGCCGTCTTTTGTGTACTTCAGTGACCGTGAGTGAATTATTGGACTGTTTAATAACAAAAACAGTGACAGTGTTATAACTATCAGCGCATTCTGTGAAAGGTAATTGAGAATAATTAACCTAGTGAATAGTCCATTGTTAAATAAATTGTGCAGTGATAAAAACTCTGAAGCTTGTCTGTGTTTAATTTTTCAATCCAAAAGAACTCTTATAAACAACGTTTATTACTAATTTTGTAATAAAAACGTAACAATATATTTAAAAAATACATACACGACCTTCTTGAGTTTGGGTGGGTAGCATACGGCGGCTTCTTTGCCTTCAAGATAACCCCTGAAAGAGCCAAGAGCTCCACCAGTGAGGACAGCCATTCCTATCTCGAAGAAGGAGTGTTCCAACCTGCCTCGGACAGGCTTCTCTGCATTGTAGTATATATAGCCGTCATCGCTGACAGGAATGCTCGTCACCGGCAAATATGGAGACTGAATCACATGTTCGCTTGGCAATGCATCTGAAAAAACGGTGAATACTAATTATTATTTACTAGCGGGAAGTTGAATGATGATGGTATGTTTTTGGACTTTACTTTGTACAATATTTTTACATTTTCCCGTCTCAATGCTTAGGATTTACACCCAAGTACACCATAATACCTCTAGTTGTATAATATCTCCTGTTACACTATAGTTTTTAGAGTATAACTCATTTATACTTCGGTATACGACAAAAATGTACATAACAAAACTAACTCTAAATAACAAAATAAACAACTTTACTATGTATATATTTGCCGAAAAAAACAATAGGAAACGACGTATCGCTATTTTTAATTTCAGGCCTCCCTTATAACCCCCACTTCTGTTTGTCTCAGTGAATATTAATATAGCCTAAAACCTAAGCTGGGTTAATAGTAATATACATACCAAGTTTCATAAAATTCGGTTCAGCCGTTTACGATTCTATAAAGGACATACAGTCAAACATTCATTTTTATATATATAGACTGTCAAAATATAGTAAGTTCACCAATCGTTGTCAGAAGATCTACACAAAGAGGAACCTCAAATGCTTATTAAAACAATTTTTATTTCTCTACTAGTTTCGCGTCCATATGACGCCTCATCAGGAGAAAACATAATAATAATAAGCAACTAAAAAAACTCTGCCATGCAGGAGCTAGGTAAACTGAGCAGATTTCTCACGTGCTGGTATGATATACTAGTATATTCCCTATTCATATGTAAAACTTCAATAACTAGAAGTGAGGGTTTACTGAAGGCGGAAAACAAGCACAACAACTTGCTTAATATTTGGTTTAAAATGTATAGAAAAGCAATTGTAGAGATTCAACAGTTTAACAAGATTGGTTCAGTGACATTTTTCGATCCAGCTCATAAAGGATATACTTTGAATCCCGAATTCCTCTAAACCTCCCCTATGTGGGGTCCGATTTCAGCCATTATCTAATATGATCTTCAGTGCTGAATGAACAGTTAAATATCGAGAATGGTATACAATTTTTCGATCTGAGGTATAATAAACAAAATATTTTGAATTTTAAAAATTCCCCCACCTGTCCGATATCAGCCGTTAACGAGTCAGATCTTTATTTTCACACAAAACGCTTATATATGGAGTTTGGTAACGATAAAACAAAAATTTCGACTGCTAGAGCAGTAACAGACAAACATACGTATAAACATACACACACACACACACACACACACACACACACACACACACACACACACACAAAATGCACACACATATGTGTGTGTGTGTGTGTGTGTGTGTGTGTGTGTCTCTGAGAGAGAGAGAGAGAGAGAGAGAGAGAGAGAGAGAGAGAGAGAGAGAGAGAGAGAGAGAGAGAGAGAGAGAGAGAGAGAGAGAGAGAGAGATAGGGAGATCAAATAAACGTTTTCGAGTTAAGAACGTAAAACGTTGACGTCATTGAATTGGACTTCCTGCTCAGATCTCACATTCAGATTTATGTTAACTACACTTGCTGCTTGATTAAACTTCTGTCGAAAGGAACTAAACGAATCGCAGAAGGAGGGAAGAGGGATTTCTATGCAGACTAATTCGGTCTTAAAGGCTCGCTGTTAGTGGGCTCCGCTCTAACAACCATCAGCGGTACTATAGAACTCAACATTACTTGCCAAATATACACCATCAATACCAAGGAAGTATGTCGCATCTGAAATCTAAAATTAGAAGAAACATTAAACCATTTGTCATTCAGCTGCCCAATCTATAATCTAATCCGCCGGCACACCAACCAATTTAGCAAAAATACTTCATCCTGAAGCAAACAAAATACTTCCAATCTGTACCATTTTATGAAGCCCACAATGAGGTCAAGATCGTTAATTATTAATAGACAAACTATTTTTTACGCCTGGTTAAGTTCTACCCCTACAACTTCATTTCATGCGATGTGTGTGTGTGTGTAATATATATATATATATATATATATACACTGAACAAAAACTTCTTTTCTTCCTTAAAAAAATCTTTTTTTTTTAATTGTAATTTTAGAGACAAAGGAACCCCTTGATAATGGAGCTAGATAGCTTGAAACAAGAAGGGAATTTAAATAAAACAGATGTTCTCGGGAAGAAAAGAAGTTTTTGTTCATTGACCATAGCTACATTTTCAAACAATTTAAGAAAAGGGTCATCTATGGTTAAAATAATTTTCTTAAAGTTATCTACACTTTTTTTTGTTTTTTTGTCTACTTTAGTATTAATTATTTAAATGTACAATTTTTTTGTAAATATTAGGGTACTATACAAATCCATCTTTATGGAGCATTACATAAATACAGTTGTATGGCTGAAAAGTATATTCTAATCACTGTTTAATTCTTTGACTAGGGGTTTTCCACATTTAACCCGTTAAAAGATTATGTTTTATCTTTTATTGTAAAATAAAATTCTATAAATTCTGCAATTAAGAGCAATTACAGGGTGTATTTAAGCGGTAAAATAAAATATGTTGCTTTTCCTGCATATTTTATTTTCAGAATTAACAACTATCATATTAAATGTACCCTTGGCTCACAATTATCAGGTATGAATAAAATTAATGATTATTTTAAATCATTTATGATTGGGACTGCGACTGTACATAAATCATTGTGAAGAATATAAGACGAGGAAGTATTAGTTCCTTAAGGTTAGTTTTGCTCTCCACGACCAATCGCATGGGACCTGGCTATTGGCTTTTTTTTGCTCTTTGTTCAATAACTGTAGATATGTAAATAAGATATATTGCTTTACCGACAGTGACTTTTCTATATGATATATATCTTTAGAACCCTGAACATCTCAAGCATAAATTCATTTATCGTTCACGCATGATGAGGCTGACCTAACATAGCAATGTTGTTAACCTAAAATTTTGCAGGACAGAACCTAGACATTTCCTAGTCAAAACTCTCAATCAGATTAATGTTAAATGTTTCCATGGTACTTTGATTAAACGTCTGTCGAAGGAAACTAAACGAATCGCAGAAGAAGGGACGAGGGATTTCTATGTAGGCTAATTCAGTCCTAAGGGTTCACTGTTAGAAGGCTGTACACTCTTCATGTGTTAAATGTTGTTCAATTGGCAGATATCCCTTAAGGGAAATCAGCTACTTAGGTTGTACTCATGATGCGATTTTCGAAACATTTCCTCAAGCACCCATCGTTCCCACCTAGTAGATGACGAAAATGAGGTCCGTTCAAAATTTATATATATTTGTCTGTTATCACTCTAGTGGTCGCAATTTTAGTTTTATCGTTACCAAACTCGATATATAAGCGTTTTATGCAAAAAGAAAGATTAAGTTCGTTAACGGCTGAATTGGATGGGGGAATTTTGAAAATTCGAAATATCTCCGTTATTATACGCGGACGCAAACATTATATAGAACCAATCTTATTTTAAATGTAGTTGCCAATAAATGTTGTTATGCACATTTTTTCTCTAATATGTATATTAACCGAGATATTTGAATTTTTTAGTTTTCAGCCTTCAGTTAACTCCCACTCCTACTCATGTCATGATAACAATAATCTGTTATAATATGAACCTCTTTATTCTCATCTTAAATACCAAATATTGCTTTCATGAAACCTTTATTGTGCGAGATACATACAAATTCATTGTGGGATGGCGTCATCAATTAAGGTTTTATGTTTTTGTCTCGAAAAAGTTCATTTGATCTTCACCATACTACCATTTTTTGTAATTCAAATATTCAGGGAGAATATGTACTGAGATGAGATCACTAGTGTGTTATACCAACACGTGGGAAATCTGCTTAGTTTACGGAGCCCCTGCGTGACGAACCTTTTTTATATACTGGCAATAACCATTCCTTTCTTGATAAAGCAGTGAAATCCTTGATTCATTTATTTTGTTGTCTGTAAACGTTTTTCATCTTTATGATAAATATCCAAAACAATCCAAGATATTTTAGATCTACGTAATAATTATTGTATTCTCTATGTCCAACAGTATGACTCAAACCGGCTTTGAGAGCCGAAAATGGTAGGCATTAGTAAGAGTATGAACATTATGAGCTTGGATGTGAAAGGTTTGATAAAGTTTCTATAGGAAAACTACATTACATAAACATCAGGCGAAACCTCTATCCGGTTTTGAAACCAAATTTATAGATAACCGAATACAGAGAGGCCACTAATTTCAGAAGTTTACTCCCTACTAGGCCACATAACGAAAGAACCCAAAATAAGTTATGTATGTGATGGAATATACGCATATCTTTAACTTCTTCCTGGATAGCCCAACCTTTTGTATTTTTTATCTGAAATTCGTGAATCAAGGAAAACCAATCTAACCCGTACCTACAAGTAGTAATAATAAAATCAATGAGGAAAGTAATGTATTTCATTACCCTAATAAACCTTTGTATTTTTGCCTTAACCAATAACTCGCATTCATAAAAAAATACAAAAAAAACTCGATCCAAAATAAAATAAAAGAGGGGACATAAAAGAGAGATCAATCTCTCGCCCTATAAATAACAGCTGTCAGCAATATTGTTACACGTCATAATCCGAAACCAGCAGTAAAAGTTATTTTCTTCAAATAGCCCATTGCAAGTTAATATCCATATCACCACAGGCCACTAACTGGTAGACAAAAATTGGTTATTGATTATTACCCTATCTTGGCAAAGTTCTTAAAAATGTTTTAAAATAAGCAATGAAATTATATAACGTTTGTAAATGTGAAGTATTTATTATTCCAGATCTATAGTAGTCTTCCACGAACAAAAAAAAAACATCAAGGAGAAGTTTTCCCTGCAATAAGATGCTTGCAGATAAGGATCAATAAGAAGGCCAAGTCCAGCAAGAACTTGCAGATGCATTTAGTAAAAAGAGAGTAAATAAATATTCTGAATAACATTTTTAAGGCGGCACTTCCTTTTATTTACCAACGGACACTTGCAAAAGGAGAAGTCCTTCAGGAGGAATGAGAGGCGACCGCTTGAATTGATGGAATTGGGCAGAAGCTGGCATTGGAAACGACATTTGTTCAAGTTGTTTGGCCAGTCTGTAGCATGCAGTCTCATCTAGATACAATAAATGGCCTGGATTAAGGCCAAACTGGCAAGTGAATTAAGAGGTCGCTTGCAACATCTTATTAGGGACAATTGGGGAGGAAGAGAAGTCTAAGTCAACCTATTTTAAAAAAGTCCGTCACGCAGGGGCTGCGTAAACTAAGCAGATTTCCCACGAGAAGTTTTACAATAGAGAAATCTGCCAATAACAACTGTAGTAGTAAGAAACCTCTAAACCTAAAACATTATTTAGGGCGTAATAACCCAGTAGTTTCTAGCCCCAAAAAACAGTTAACCTAACCTCTAAACCTATTCACGAGGGACGAATAGTTATAGAAACGGCCGCCAGAGCTCTCGGCGGAAAGTCGGAACATAGCCTACTGGTGACCACACGCAGAATACAAATGCAAATATCTCGGTTAATATTCAAGATACAGAATAAATGTATAGAGCAATATTTATAGTAAATTTAATTTGCAATAAGATTTATTCCATACAATTTTTGATCCGACGCATAATAACGAAGATATTTTGAATTTTCAAAAATCCCCCCACTAAACCCCCCCCTCCCACTGGTCCGATTTCAGCCATTAACGAACTTGATCTTCCTTTTTACATAAAACGATTAAATTCCGAGTTTGGTAAAGATCAAACAAAAATTGCGACCGCTGGAGCGTTAACAGACAAATATATATATATATATATATATATATATATATATATATATATATATATATATATATATATATATAATTTTGAACGGACCTCATTTTCGTCATCTCCTGGGTAGGATCGATGGACATTTGAGGAAATTTTTCGAAACTCGCATCATGAGTACGACCTCAATAGCTGATTTCCCTTAAGGGAAATCTGCTAAAATCTAACCTGGCAAAGGTTCATAGCCATCAACCAAGGTTCAAGGTTTGTTTGTACATCATGAGTAAGACAGTATAGGAAGGAGCATAAGAACTGAACAGCCAGAGGCTCAACTAAAAACTTTCTTGCCAATTAGACTAAAAAACTAAAATAATTAGACCAAAAAACCTATATAACTAGTTCCTTTGAGCTCAAAAGACAACATATTGCAAATAAGAGTGGATAAAGTTATGACTTAACTTTTAGCAATTTCCCTTACGGGAAATCAGCTATTGAGGTCGTACTCATGATGCGAGTTTCAAAAAATTTCTTCAAATGTCCATCGATCCTACCCAGGAGATGACGAAAATGAAGTCCGTTCAAAATTATATATATATATATATATATATATATATATATATATATATATATATATATTTGTCTGTTAACGCTCTAGCGGGCTCAATTTTTGTTTGATCGTTACCAAACTCGGAATTTAATCGTTTTATGTAAAAAAGAAGATCAAGTTCGTTAATGGCTGAAATCGGACCAGTGGGAGGGGAGGTTTAGAGGGGGGATTTTTGAAAATTCAAAATATCTCCGTTATTATGCGTCGGATCGAAAAATTGTATAGAATAAATCTTATTGCAAATTTAATTTACTATAAATATTGTTCTATATATTTATTCTGTATCTTGAATATTAACCGAGATATTTGCATTTGTATTCTGCGTGTGGTCGCCAATAGGCTATGTTCGGACTTTCCGCCGAGAGCTCTGGCGGCCGTTTCTATAACTATTCGTCCCTCTTGAATAGGTTTAGAGATTAGGTTAACTGTTTTTTGGGGCTAGAAACTACTGGGTTATTACGCCCTAAATAATGTTTTAAGTTTAGAGGTTTCTTACTACTACAGTTGTTATTAGGCAGATTGCTCTATTGTAAAACTTCACATGGGAAATCTGCTTAGTTTACGCAGCCCCTGCGTGACGGACTTTTAAATATTAATTTAATCATTCCAAAGAACGAAACAAAGCAGCAGTATTTATAAAATTCGCTTAAATCAAAGAGCTCAGTTTCCCACTGAGGAAAATTCCCTTCAACGAACAACGTTTGTGAAGTGGTCTATTCTTTTTATGGTAAAAATGGTCCATACAAATATAGGAAATACTCTAATATCCCGAAACAAATTATGAAAGGTTCTATCAAAAATCTAGCTATTTGCCCATCACATAAATTTCAAGGAGCTACATTCCATGAAGGACCTGACTTTCTGCAAAGTCTCCTCAGATTAATCGTTCAGAGTGGGCTTTCTAGAAACTGTGTCTCCTTACCAAACATTATGAAGAAATATTTGGCCATGAATATGATTACAAGGACTTCCAAATTGGCCTTGATATTATAAAAATGTGCATTACTAATTAAATAATTGGAAGTTACAATATAATTTCTCTAAGTTATTTCATTTTAGCAGATTTCCCCTAAGGGAAATCAGCTATTGAGGTTGTACTCATGACGGAATTTTCGAAATTTTTCTTCAAATGTCCATCGATCCTACCTAGTAGATGACGAATATGAGGTCCGTTCAAAACTGTATATATATATATATATATATATATATATATATATATATATATATTTGTCTGTTACCGCTCTAGCGGTCGCAATTTTTGTTTGTTCGTTACCAAACTCGATATTTAGTCGTTTCATGTAAAAAGAAAGATCAAGTTCGTTAACGGCTGAAATCGGACCAGTGGGAGGGGGGGGTTTAGAGGGGAGGATTTTCGAAAATTCAAAATATCTCCGTTACTATACGTCGCATCGAAAAATTGTACAAAACCAATCTTATTGCAAATTAAATTTACTATAAATATTGTTATACACATTTATTCCCTATCTTGAATATTAACCGAGATATTTGCATTTTATTAAATTTGGGCCGATAACGGATTTTTGAATTTCCCGCCAAAAGCTAGTTCGGCCCTTTGCCATAACTGTTCGGCTCTCGTATGGAGATTTCTCTATTGTATAACTTCACGTGGGAAATCTGCTTAGTTTACGCAGCCCCTGCGTGACGGACTTTTTCTTATTGTTCCTTTTATTTAATGTGTTACTTATTTTAATCTGATGCCTAGCACAGTATATAAATATAGATCTCTTGGCCTGTCTAATTATTTAAGAAAAATAGCTTTCTGACTCTAAAAAAGTAAAATATATTAGTGGTGTTCATGCAACTTGCTGCATACGAGTTAGAGTTATGGTAAGGTTATAATACTTGTTTTTCTTATCTTCATTTTTCATGGAATTAGAATTTCTTTTTTTTAAAAAAGAAAAAAAAAACAAGATGCCAAAATGTAAATATTACAAAATAAACCAGGAACCTAACTTAAACTTAAAAACAATGGATGGCTGTAAGAAAAATGGATGATTAACCTTCTTAAGTACAGTAAATAACATAAACGAGATATCTGACCCTATGCTGTGTTACTGAGTTGCTATACGGCTTGGCATAGGAAGAAAAATTACAAAGTGCTGTACGAATACACCTCTTACCAAATGTAGCAGATGTTGTATGAATATCCCTATTATCTGAATTATACTACTAAGGCTAATTGGTGACGGGTTATCTACAGGTTACCTGCCTTTTCTAACCAGAGTGGGGCTAGGGTATTTATTTATTGAGTTCGGTACTAAATAAATTCCCATTGCCCACGTGGGAGTCGAACACTCATTACCTGAATAACTCATTTACCAGAAGAAGTCATATTTACAACTATGTTATTATTACACTCATTTTCACTTTAATCACATACTTACAGTTATAAAGCCCATCTCCTTCATCCGTCATTTTATAGTAGTTTCAAATTTTGTACTGATTCATATTACAATTTGTACTTAATCTCCATTTTAATTTTATGAGTCATAATGATATGAAGGAATTTGAAACAAGACAAAACATGCTAATAACCTTTATTTTCTACAGAAGGTAATTTAAAACCTAATTACTCAGTGAAGAACGTTTAGTTCATGAATGCTCAGCACATTAAAGAAGTTGGTTATTCTCTTGCCTTTCGAATATTATACTGAGAATAAAATAAGTAAGCGATGCATTTATAATCTGAAAATAAAAAACACATATTTCTCTTTTCAGTTAATACTAAGTAAATATGTTAAAGAAATCAATTACTAAAAACATTATTATTTAACAAGAATTGTTATTAATATAAGATAAAAAAAATATAAATTTTAATTCGACATCGTTGTTTGTAGCTATTCAAATAAAACGTATAGATTTGCCTGAAATTTTACTTGAATCTGAGGAAGATTTTTTATTTTTTTTCTCATTTTTCTGTAATGAGGACCACTTACAACAAACTCAGATTGCTTTTCTGTTTATATGCCAGTCTGTCTATATGTCTGTTTGTTACTCATTCCAGATTTCAACAAATCTTTATATTTTTAGGGGACTATTACTTTGAACATAGAATATACGTCAATTTTATAACTATTTCAGGTAATTCAAAGTCAAAGCATGCCTTATTTCTTTACTTCTAAGTTTAAAATAGTACCCATATATAAAATAAAAATAATATTTATTGATTACTAAAAAGTTGTTATTTATTAACGCCCACTTTCTGCTACTAAGGCTAATTAGTGATCACTAAAAAGTAATTAGATTTGACACCCAATTTCTGGCTCCCGGGTGAAGAAGGGCTTTCCAAATTTTTTGAGCGCAAGTAAACTTGTCACTATCATATGAGCTGTTGCACATAATTGCGCTTTTGTCTTAAGAAAACATAAATGCAGAGGCTTTACAGGTGTATGGTACCACAGTTTTCAGTAGACATTCTGACTTTTCTAGCTGTTTCTATACTATTACTTGCAGAAACTTTGCCTCACAATAATTGGGCATTTGGGGACATAACTCCTGTAAATCAAGGGGCTCCTTCCCCGGTCGATAAGAGATTCTGACGTATTTGGTCGATTCTATCCTTCATTTAAACCCTACAGCTTGAGTAGCAGTACAGTGTTTACAGTAAACACCTGCTTCTAGTAATTGCCAATATACCATGAAACGTCTTATTCCAAACTTATATACCCAGGATTCTTGTCAACAGACCTTTGCTATGTTAGATGGATACGTTGTAAGACGTATGGCTTCGAAATAAAATTTTACGTTCTTCGAAAATGATTATTTGATCTATACCATACTCGATATTTAACCATTCCAATTATCAGTAAAGACCATTTCCGTTCATAGCTCAAATAGGACCACAAATCGGGGAGGCGGGTTCGAGGGGGATTCGAAAATTCAAAATATATCCGTTGTAATGAATAGGATTAAAACACGTTATAAAATTAATCTTGCTAAATTACTGATGCTATAGAATTGTTGTTCTACATATTTTTTCTTAAATCAAATATTAAGCGAGTTATTTGTACTTTCTTGGTTTCATCTATCTGTAAAACCACTCATCGGATTTTTACTTAGAAATATAAAATTTATAGCGAGATAAGATAATACTAACTAGTGGGAAATCTGGTTAGTTTACGCGGCCCCTGCTTGGCAGTCTTTTTATATGTAAGGACAACATTCATCTCCCTGTTCTGCTTCATACTCATATATCATAAATCATTTCATAAACGTCCTCCCTGACAATGAAATCTCCAATATAGTTTAGCAATTATGATCATACAGACAGAATTCCGCCCACTTAGGCCTTTGATGCCCAATTAGAACTTCACATACACTATGTACGCAATCTAGTATTGTTCTATCTCTGTCACGGTTAAAGTGAGGGATTATTTCTCTCAAGTCAATACTTCTAATCTCTATTATTCACCGCTTCATGGTTTACAGGAAGAAAAGGAGAATGAGTGAGTGATCTGAGAACCTATTTATGAGTTGCTGAGAAAATAAAGCGACTATTTAGTACATTAGTTAATCTTTATATACCGACGGAAACCAATTTATACATTTCATAATCCTACCTTAAATATAGAAAGTTGAAATTGTCAGTTTCTTGATATTGCTTACTTATCCATTATTTAACCATGAGTTCATATTCACCTGTGAAGAGGTGATAGACATTCCACTTTATCACTATTACCAAGCCATTTTAAATTTATTTGTATGCCCTCCCTTTATTTAAAGTTTAAAATGAGTATTAATCAACAGTTTAAAAAAAATTGTATTAATTTTGTGTTGTATGTACCTACTTTGTGCTACTTTGGCTAATTGGGACACAATACCTACACGTTACCATCCTTTTCTAGCCAAGGTGGAATTAGTGATTTTATATAACGAGTTCGTCACTAAATAAATTCCTATTGCCCAGGTGGGAGTCCAACTCGCCACTCTTGGTTTACCAAGTGAGATTAAGACCAAGTCTTGCCTGACATAGTTTACCTAAGCTCCCAGGGTAGTTAATATTAAAAAAAATAGCACCAATTAACGAATTGCCACTATTACTAATAATCATTACATTTCCATTTCTTTTTCAATGGAATATTTGTATAAATGTATTCTAGCTCTACCAGTCTGCACAAACATAGTTAATTCCAAACAATAGTGCCTTCAGTTTTAATTTATTAGCAATTGTATTTTGGAGAAAAAAAAGCAATCTAATCCAAACCTACTAGATAATTGTCCGACCCTTCACTTGCATTTAAAAGCAGAAACATCCTAGTTGAACTTCATCCTGAAAATTTTTAGCCATTGATAACTTAAAATCCGAATGTGAATTTACATTTTTGGATTTTTTATAAAAGAACGAACCAAAATTTGTCATTTTTGTACATGTAGCCCTATGTAAAATGCAATTCGTTTTTCAAAACATACGCAATAAACTTCTTTTACTTCTTGCATAAATTGACCAATACAACACATTGTAGATCTAAAAATGATTGAAATTGTTTTGGTCTTTAACAATGGTTATAATTTTTATTATTCAGAAAAAAAAACTAAAATGTACCATTGTAAATGTAACACAAGATATTTCACTTCCTCCAACATAAAAACGAATTGAGGGATTCTTTGAAGCCCTAATCACTATAATTCGAATATTGTAGCACAGATCTTTACTGAAATTCACCCAATCAGTTGAGTAGGCAGCGAATCTGATGTTCTCACTCTGGAAAAGTAAAAATATTGATTTTTTTTTTCATATTTCTTAAATAATTCAAAGTAAGAAATGAAATATGATTTATTATTTAGAATTACCGCCGTTGCAAGTTGGTCTGCGAATGCACAAAATGTATGGATATATCCAGTCTCCAAATAGAAAAGAGGAAGGAGTTGAGATACATCTATATGCTAAAAAAAAAAAACATTCAATAATTATGCGGGGAAAACATATAACTCATTGAAATGGGATTTTAATGTATGTGAAATCAATTTTAATAATGTCCGTCACCCAGGGGCTGCATAATCTAACCAGATTTTCCAATTGCTGTTATATTTTCTATTTCTATGTAAGAAACCGATATGTAAAAGGGTTGTGAGGGGGGGGGGGGTTGTATTGAATGCTGAAAACAAGAAAGTACAAAGAACTCCCTTAATACTTAAGGTCAATCAATAGTTTAATAAAATTGGTTCAACGACATTTTGAGATAGGACACATAATAAGAGCGATGTTTTGAATTTTCAAAATCCCCCAATAAGCTCCTCCCCCCGATTTCAGCCATTAAGTAATAAGATCTTCAGAGTTGAATAAAACAGTTAAATATCGTATATGGTACAGAAGAAATAAATATTTTCGATACACGGCTACAAAATATGAAAAGATTGAAGATGAAAAGTTAAAATGTTCTCATAATCTGCAGTCTGTCTGGAGATGTTAAATTATGTGTTGTTGCTATAATACAATTAATTCAAACATTGTAGCGGCATCTCAAACGAATAAATAATACAATTATTTAAAGGGGTGGAAAGGTCAGATTTAGTCATCATGGCTTAGATTATTTAGAATAAGGAAGCAAAATTATTAATATATATATATATATATATATATATATATATATATATTTCTTTGAGGCAGCCAAATGTCTGTCTGTAGCGGTCATTTTTCTTCTTTTCTTCTTATCTCCTCTCCGTCTACCCCTTCCCTCTCTTCTTTCGTTTTCTCCTGACCTTTACAACCCACCCGGTATCACCAGCTACCGGGTAACCCACCCTCATTGTTCCATTACACCCCATCACAATTACCACCTCCCTTATAATGGAACTATAGTTCAGCAGAAGGAGAACTGTCATTTCTTACCCCCGGTAGGTCATACTGCCTTAATGCCATCAGAATTGTACTGGGTCTCAGAAAAAAAAAATAATAAAAAATAAAAAAGCTAACTGGACAGAAGAGAGTTTTGTTTCACATGAAGTAAATAACAACTGAAGGAAAAAGTTAATAAACGAGAATTAGTTTAAATTTAATGAGAAGTCCTTTTTAATACAGATTTAAAAGAGAACTAAGCGAGATATTAGAAGATTGCCCTTAAAGGAAATAAATCATTTATGAAGAGTTCTTTTATTACTTCTAAAAAATTTCCTTCATACATCAACTGATCGTAACTAGTGTATGACAAATAGGTCAGCTAAAAAAAGAGAAGCTCAGAGAACAGCAATTGTAGAAAATTAAACTAGCAATGGGGCCTATACCATTTTAGCACATAGAAATGTTTTCTCAAATGTCCATCGTTCCTAACCCCCTAGCCACCCACACCTAAACATCTCCAAGGTAGGATCAATGTCACACTTAAAGAAAATGGACATTTAAGCGATTTTTTTAAAATCGCGTCATCGGTACAGCCATTATAGTTGACTTCCCTCAAGGGAAATCTGCTAAAACGAGTATAAAATACAATCTACAACTAAATTACAGTGATTGACCTTTGTGTAGATTTCCCTTGTGGGAAATCAGCTATTGAGGTCGTATTCATGAAGCGATTTCAAATATTTCTTCAAATATCCAACGATCCTACCTAGGAGATAACGAAAAATGAACTCCGTTCAAAACTATACACACACACACACACAGTCCCCCCCCCACACACACGTCTTAATACAATTTCTAAGAGCCAGAAAAAATGAGTAACATCCTTGTCGTAATATTCGAAATTTAATATTAAAATATAACTCTTTTGAGTTTGTGAAGCCAGGTCATGAGAACAACGATCTCAGCACTATACATTTCTCACAGAAATGTTTATCAAGTGAAAGAGAAAGAATATTTTTCATATGAATATTTTTTAATTTGTGGAGGTTTTGGATGCCAAATATGAATATTATTATCATTATTAGTGGAAACAAAGTATGAGAAGAATTTGATTAATTAAATTCTCTTGCTCCTTATAACGAAGAAAAAGTTATTAAAAAAAAAGAAAAATATGAGAAAACTTCCATATTCTCTTGACTCTGCATTAATTGAGATAAAAGATATTGCTTTGAAGACATTTAATTCAAGACTATCTTGTTCGTCTTTAAAAAACTAATTTAAGTTTTTGTGAAAGTCTTGTAATCACCTTAAAAATTTCCTTGCAAGGTCTTTCCAACTTAGAAATAGCTCTAAAAACTGACACCATTTACTTTTTGTGCAATTTAATTTGATAAGCGGTTAGGTCTGTGGATTCTTACCACCTAGTAACTGTATAATATTTTATTTATATATATATATATATATATATATATATATATATATAGAGATATAAAATTTAGGGTTGATTTTGCATTGCTATTACTTATTAGGCAGGTTATTTAGAGTCGCTTAGAAGGGGAGGAAATCCTGGTATAACCTTAAATCGTATACAATTTGATAAGGTTATAGGCCAGGGATTTAAATTGATTGAAATATTCTAAATTTTCGAAATTTCCCCTTCTCACTGGCCCTAATTTAACCGTTAACGAGCTTGGTCTTCATCTTTACATAAAATGTTTAATTGTCGTGTTTGGTAACGATCAGACAAAAATTGCGCCCGCTAGAGCGTTTATAGACATATACATATATAAAGTTTTGAAGGGACTCATTTTCGTCATCTTTTGGGTAGGATCGATGGACATTTGCAGGAATTTTTCGAAATTCCCAAGGGCAACCTCAATAGCTGAGTTCCCTTAGGAGAAATCTGCTAAATATGTTCTAGGAGGAGCGTCACTTACATTAAAGTTAATAAACATTATTTAACCCGTGCAGGGTTGACTTTAGTTTAGAATGTGACACGTGGTTAACATTTTGTCCGTAATTTGGTTCATCTCTGGTTTCGTCTTAGAATGAGGTCATGGTAAACTCCCTCATTCATAATAATGAAATAATAACAATGCCCTCTTTTAATAGCCTTAGTTAAATATAACCACTATACACGGTACAATATGACTGTCTGACAAGACTAATAGGTCCGTTGCCACTCCTACACACACATCAATTGCACAAGGAGACTTTAGACCAGACCTGTATTAGCTTCAGGAGCGAAGTGAATTAACAAGGCTATCTAAAATTCAGAAAAGTCCGTCACGCAGGGGCTCATTAAACTAAGCAGATTTCCCACTTTCAGGCATGACACACAAAAGGGGATTTAATGAAGTCTGTAAGCAAGAAAGTTCGATTAACATTTGATTCACAAAGTAATGCCTAGAACAACAATTGTAAACCTACAGTAGTTTAACATTATTGTGTCTTCTCATAATAATGGTGATATTTGGATTTTCATTTACTCCAATAACAAATATGATGTTCAGTGTCGAAACAGTTAAATATCGGAGTATGGTATAGATCAAATAAACATTTTCGGGTCAAGACCTCAAAACCTAATTGACGACAGCATCCACTATCTATTCGCATGTATCGCACACAGTAAAAGTTCAGTACAAACAATATTTGGTATCTACGCTTCGAATAAATTGCCCACAATATTGCATCTTATTTTTAAGATTGCATGAGCAGGATGGGGGAGGGGTTTACTGAAAGCTGAATACTACAAAATGGAAATATCTCGGTTAATAACCAGCATAGTAAAAAAAATGTATATTCAACATTTATAGGATATTAACTTTCCAATAAGAATGGATCATATACAATTTTTCAACGGATATAATTGATATTTAAAAAATATCATTTTGACAGCATGTTCGTCATCTCCTAGGCAGGATCGATGGACATTGGAGGAAGTTTTTCGAAAATCACGTCATGAGCACAACCTCAATAGCAGATTTCCCTTAAGGTACACTACCTTAAGCTATGTACATTTATTTGGGATAATTTTCTTTCCACTCCAATTGTATTAAACTGAAAAGCCCAGTGTTGCATATAACAATTTTCCAGCGTTGCATGTGAAAAATGAGTATTACATATAAGAATAATTTATTCTTGTATTATTACATTTTCAAATTTCAAAAATACTTTAATTATGGGAATTAAGTAAAATATCTGGGAGATAACAATTCAAATTATCAAAAAACAAAAAGTAGCCTAATCACGTTCCCTTATATCTATACATATTTGTGTGGATTGCGAACATTCGTTTTATTTAAATAAAGAAATTATTAATACATACCCCAGTCAATAATGTTCTACACATAGCTATTGCACTCATCATTGAAAAGTATAATAAGTAAAATATCTTGTCAAATAGCTTTTTCAAATTTAAAAAAGCCCTGAAAAAATAATCAAAAGAAAATATCAAAATAATTAAGAGAAAACAGTTTTATAGGTTCAAGGGTGTAGGAAACTTACTTAAATATTTCCTGATGATGTTTCGCGCACACATTTAGTTGCCGGCGGACTTCCAAAATCTGGATTTCTGAAAGTGTAGAAAGATTTGGAACAGACTCCAGAGACTGACGAAGAATTTCATAGTTAGCGGTAATCTGGAGACTGATCATCATAAATATATGGGCAACCATTACATCTCCAAGACAAGCTACTATTACAAACAAAGTTTCAGTAACATGTAAATAAATGTACAGTAACTCGGAATTAAATGGTACTATCAGGCCTGGGGGTGGCTTGACGTCTTGGACAAAAAGAAAATTCGAATAAATTTCCCTCATAATACTTGCCCAGGTTAAGAAAACTAGAATAATGAAACCATCAGTATATTTTTTCATCCATGAAGTGAAAAGCTTTTTCTGTATCTGTTTGAATGACATCTTGAGATCAGCGTTCCCGAATTTGAAACAGTTGTCAGCCATTTTAGCTACATGCATTATCTGGTCGTGGTTGAGTGCCTGGAGGAGGAAGAGCCCGGAGCCGAGGAGGCCGAGAGAGATATGGTGGAGGGAGTCAGTTGCCGTCGAACTGTCGGTCTGTATGTATGAGTAGCTCCATATACCAAGGGAATGTGCGAATGTTAAGAATGTAAGCACCGATTGGATATTCCACGTACTCCCTTCTTTGATTCCCAAAAACAACAGCCAATGTTTGCAGATTTCCTGGCAATGATCATCGGAGATGTCTTCTATCTTATACCCTGCAGAAATAATCCAAATATTAATTACCATTCTATATCATACTTTATTTTCACATTTTCTATGTTTTTGCATAAATCAAAATTATGACGGGATAAAAGAAATCTACTCACTTTTGAGTAAGTAATACATTGATACTACTTCAAAGGAGAAAGCACAATTGAAATAAACAATAATTTTTTTAATGTCTTCCTTTCTACAAGTTCGAACATGAGCGACTCTACGCCTGATCCACTCCTTACAATCTGCTTTTCTGAAGCCCCATTTGCCTTAAAATCATTTTGTTTTACGTTCAAAGAGAATTTCATTAAATGTTGACCAAGAATGGCATTTCAGCTTCTAGTCATTTACACAGTCCATTATTATGAGGTGATTGGCTAAGGCTTTTATAATGTTATAGAAGCTTCTGAAAGCATATTGATCAGAATGAATAAAATATTATACGGATCGTTTTTCGGAATAGCATAATGAAAGGGCTCAACACAATTCAGCAGGAATTTTAAAAAAGTAAGATACCGTTTATTTAGACTGGGTTTATTTTCTTAAACCTCAAAAAGAATTTATTATGGAAATATTATTGACTGAAAGAAATCCTTCGTATTTTATACTCCATTTAAGGGAAGTCCATTGCTTTTATTACACAAATGGGAAAAATATAACGATTAAAATTAAATAAAAAAAGGTCGCTTGTTTCTTCAAAATAAAACCAGCTCAACATGAAATAATTCGCCTATTCTATTATTTCTATAAAGATAAGTAGTTAAAAGGATTGTTGGTTTTAGAAGGATCCGAAGATTAAAAGTATTGACACACGATTTTAGTTTCCTCTAAGAAGTATTCGAGATGGAACTGTTAAAGATGTGGGTGCCTTCGACATGTATCCACAAAATCCATTGCGATTTCAAAACAAGCTATATTTCTCTGATTTTCAAAAAGCCAGTCACGCAGGGGCTGCGTTATTCTAAGCACATTTACCACCTGTGGGTATGACACACTATTCATCTCATCTCACATTATATTTTATATTTCTATGGAAAAATCAGAAGAGTTGAAGTGAGGGGGTTCACTGAAGGCAGGAAACAAGAAGTACAAGAGGCGGTCAAAACGCCTTGCAACTAAGGTATATTCAAACCTTAAACCTTGGTTCATGGTAGCTTATCTATCAAGAGTAAACATGCCCAAAATATCGAGTCCTCGGTACAGTCAGTATTTAGCAGTGCCTTTCCAAACATGTCAATATCCAGTGAGTTCAAGTTTGGGTGCCGGAGCGTCATTAAATATTTGTGTAAAGAATGACATTCTCCGAAAGAAATTTATGAGAGAATGTTGAATGTATATGATCGTGATCGCCACTCTTTTGCTACAGTCACTCGGTGGTTCAATGAGTTCAAACGTGGTCATGTGAATATGCAAGACGAAGGAAGATCCGGGGGACCAACAACCTTAACTGATGATCATGTGACTCAAGGAGAGGGCTTGATATTGAATAATCATCGAATAAAGGTGTCTGAAGTTGCTATGGGATTAGGCATTTCTTATAGTAGCCTTAGCACAATCATCAACGGCATTTTGCGAATATCTACAAGTATCTATTTTATTTTTAGCTTTGCTGCAAAACTTTATGATCGCCCCTAGTATGAAGGTTATATTTGAGCTACAAAAAAATGCATCGAACAAAAATTGTAGAACAACAATATTTTAACAGGATTGGTTCTATAACATTTTTCGATACGACCAATTTCAAAGAAGATATTATGAATTTAAGAATCCCTTCACTTTTACCCCCACCCCTTATTCCTCGACCGGTTTCAGCCATTAAAATAAGATGATCTTTAGTGCCAAAAAAAACAGTAAAATATCAAGTACGATAGAGATCATATAAACATTTTCCGCAAAATATTAATTGATGCCGTCATCCACTATTTATTTGTATTTATCTCATACAGTAAAAGTCCAATGGAAACAATATTAGGCATTTAAGCTTCCATTAAAGTGGTTTATTGTATAACAGCTTAATGTTAATATGACAAAAGTAGGAGAGGGAATAACGGAGATATTTCTAATTTTCAAAATTCCCCCTTCCTTCAGTCCGATCTCAACCGTTAACGAACTATATTTAGTTTTACAGAAAGCGCTTATATATCCAGATTGGTAAATATGAGACAATAATTACGACCGATAGAGTAGTAAGAGACTGAGATGCCGCTACAATGACAAGATTGTATTCTAGCCAAACAAAGGTATCGCAATCATATAAAATCTAGCATAGAGCAGAAGTAGATAGTGGCCATCAAGTTCAAATGCCCTAATGACAGAATTAGATTTAAAAAATATAATACAGTATATTCTAAAAAATGGAACCTCAACACATTAAAATATAAAGAAATTAAAACTGTTTTTCAAGTAAAAGCAGAAGAAATGTTGGCCGAAAGGAGTATCCCAACTGCTGGTAGAAATCCTGAAACAGGATTAACTCTCGCAACAGACGAGATCATAGGTAAAAAAAAATATAATTCCCAGAAAACCTTGGATGACGGATGAGATGGAGAAACAGATAAATCAAAAGTACATATATAAAAGTGCAAATGACGTCACAAATTACAAAGTTAATTTGGAATTTTTTTAAAAATCAGAGTACACAAATAATTATTAATGAATGTGAAAGGGAAGCTTGAATTAAAAAAGACGTAAGACAAAGATCCCTCTGTCACCTCCTTATCTGTTCAATATGTTTATTGAAGAGGTAATAATGAAAATGAAAGAAACAGCCAAAGGCATACAGGTTAAGGTTAAATCCATTCATTCCATCAGATTTGCAGATGACATTACACTGGTGCCAGCGGCTGCGTAAACTAAACAGATTTTCCTCGTGAAC
This sequence comes from Riptortus pedestris, assembly GCA_019009955.1. NCBI lineage: Eukaryota > Metazoa > Arthropoda > Insecta > Hemiptera > Alydidae > Riptortus > Riptortus pedestris. The sequence goes on from CM032228.1 coordinate 64,057,971, forward strand.
TTTTAACAATAGATAAATCTAGATACTGGTAACACGACAACACCGTGAATATTAAGTGAATAAATACAAACGGTCTTAATAAATCTTTCAGACAATTTGAATAACCTCCCAACGGAAAGCGTCTGAAATGTAAACAAACAGGTCTGCCAACCTCTCACCGGGAAGAAAACCAATCACTGAAATATTTCAGAATATAACATATTAATTTTATTGAAAAAGATTTACTATATCTATTACTGTAATTTATAATGAATCAGAATAATTTTTATCTCAATCACCCAATTTTAGTAGTTCAAGAACTAATGACGAAGGGGGGGGCGGTGTCACCAGAACATATTTGCATGTATCTCGTACAATGATGGTCTCTTGAAAACAATATTTGGTATTTAAACTTCGAATATGGTTTAATATATAACAGAGTATTGTTTACATCACTTGAGTAGAAGTCGGGGTTTGCTGAAGGCTGAAAACTGAAAAATGCCAATATTTCGGTTAATATTCAAAATAGACAATAAATGTATATGACAATATTTATAGTACATTTAATTTTCAACAAGATTGGTACTATACAATTGTTTGATCCGAGGTATAACATCGGAGAGATTTCGAATTCGAAAATCCCAGCTCTAACCCCCCCCCCCTCCCAATGGTCCGATTACAGTCATTAATGAACTTGATCTTTCTTTTTACATAAAACGATTAAATATTGAGTCTGGTAACGATCAAACAAAAATTGCGACCGCTAGAGCGTAACAGATATATATATATATATATATATATATATATATATATATATATATATATATATATATATATATTTGAACAAACCTCATTTTCGTCATCTCCTGGGTAGGGTCGATGGACATTTGAGGAAATGTTACGAAAATCGCGTCATGAGTACGACATCAAGAGCTGATTCCCCTTAAGGGAAATCTGCTAACAAGAAATGCATTAAAGGCCATACAACCCATAAATGATAGAATGATACAGAAGCCCGAACAATCAATTCTTAGAGAGCTTGAGAAAGTTATAAAATTTCTACATATTAATCTAACAAGAAATTTACGTTTAAATTACAATAACATTTGCTCTAATTTATGGCAAGGTAGAATTAACATGACATCGCAAAACTCCTTTCACTCACTCAATGACATATTGTTAACTATTGTAAAACGAATTGTCGCTGAAACCTCTTTGCATGTACCTGTGAAACCTCTCTCTTTTGGTAACCTCCCTCATTTGGCAAAACGTGATGGAATTAGTGGAAAAATCAACTAAGAAGAAGAAGAAGATATCGAAAAAGAATAAAAAATCGTGGGCAAAACATATCGATAACAAAGATGTAGAGGAATTTTTGGACCAACAAAGACTTCAGGAGCGCTTAGGGTAATTATCCATTCAATACATTGAATTCAAATTGACAGGATACATTCCAGATTTCAATTCAAATTTTAGATTCCTTAGACCGTACATATAATCTTGGGTTTATTTAAGCGTTTACAAATTGCTATAAAATAAAAAGGAAGTTCCATGTTTTTTTTCAAAAATTTTCATATATATGTAAAAATTAAAAATCTAAATTAGTGGATCTGTAATTAATTAAATTCAAGTGATTCTACATCATTCGTAATTGATTATTATTCATTTATACATTCAAAAATACAATGCTTGGATTGCTTTCTGTCATATTTTTAACTCTCACTGTTATTCTCCATTGACAGGCCATGTGAGTTAAGGCTTTGGTCTTAATCTCGTATGGTAGACCTAGAGTGGTGGGTTCGATTCCCACCCTGGGCAGGAGAAATTTATTTTGTGACGGACTCATTAAATAGATTCCTTGGTACCATCCTGACTAGAAAGGGTGGTTCCCTGTAAATAGCCCATCCCAATTAGCCAAAGTAGCATAAAAAGTGGACGTAAACACCCACTCCTTCTTCTTCTTCTTCTTCCATTGACAGGTTTACAAAAAAATGGTTTCCCTTGGAAATGTACTAAATAGTCCCTTCATTTTCATCTTGTAACATAAATTATCTTTATATACAATTCTACACCCTTGAATTAAAAAGTAGCAATTGCATGGATGTTGATGAATGTACTTTAGAATAGATGGTACATGTCAATAAAGGGTAGAAATAAAAATGTTTCTCCCACAAAATGTCCAAATGATTGGTTTAATTTAAATACTAAACAATCCCTTATTTTGCATCACATGCTAAAACATTCTGTTGTGCATAATATATTTTATCATATCTGGTCACCAGGTCAACATTATAAACTCATAAATTGTAAACAACATTTTATGATTGGAAAATGTATTCAATGCACAATTTTTGACTAATATACTTTTCGACATGGAAGTAACCACACCCCCAGTTGTAGAAAAGTATAAAATAGCATCAGGTCATAAAAATCATTTTTGTATCATTGTTCTTAGAATTCTGTCCCCGCCAAATTTAAATAGAATTTGAGAAAAACGATTAAATAGAATTAGAGTATTATTTATATAGATAAGAATATGTTTAACTTTTTTTCCAGCGTTTTTATTGTTTCTAACACTATATTTTGTTTTAGCGGCCCTTTCTCTGAGAAGAAAGACACAGAATTGTTTGTAATAGATGATGTTGGCAGTGAAAAGAAGTCTCAGAAAAAATTGTCAAAGAAAGAAAGAGCCAGGCTTCCCTTAAAATGCTATGGAAATCTTGTTAACAACTGCAAAATACCAGATCCTGTTGGTAGAAGGTATAACTTAGACATTTATAGATTTCATCTTTTTTGTTACCATCTGTGCCTTACATGACATGAATGAGTTGCTATTTGATGCAGTCTTCTATAGTTGATACTTTGCAAAAGATTCTTAGCCAAAATCAGCTATTGAGATTGTATTAGTGATGCGATTTTTGTAAAATTTCTTCAGATGTCCACTGATTCTATGAGAAGACGTATAGCACTGATTCTTTGTGTACCTATTGAAAATGAGGTCCACTCGTTTATAAATATAATAAACCTTTTACTTATGCTGGAAGTTTACAACATTTTACATGTACAATTCTTGTAAATTTGTTTTGAGCAATGATGATAAATACTGCCATTCAATGTATTGTCAGGTTTGAGTTGGGTTATCTTTCAAAACTCTGCCTTGCCGCTAGACCAGTTACTGTATTAACCGTTATGCCCCTTCAATTCAGATCTTTCCTCCATAAGCCTTCTCCAAGTTAATCCACTATACGTTTTCTTCATCTCAGCATCCCATGGTGTTTATATTTTCAATATTTTGATCTGAGCATACCAGTCATGTTTCAATGAAACCTTAGCCAGCATGGTTTAGTTGACTTGTTATTACAAGCTGGTAAGCCTGTAGCTTACTGTTCTGTGATATGGTAATGAATATTACCTTCTCACTGGGGGGTTATGCAAATACTGGAATTAATGAGGGTGGACTGCATAAATGTGGTTATATGTGATAGAACAAATAAGTCTTTTGAAAATGTTGCTTAATAATACTTATAATATTATTATTATAATTATTTATTAACGCCCGTTTTTTGCAACTAAGGCTAATTGAGGCTGGTTATCTACAGGTTACCACCCTTTTCTAGCCAGGGTGGGACTCAGGATGTTATTTAATAAATTCCATCACTAAATAATTTCCTTTGCCCAGGCGAGAATCGAACTCGCCACTCTAGGTTTACCATGTGAGACATGGCTAACCTGAGCCCCAGTTTACCGTTATCTCACCCGTTGACGTTTATCTCACATGGTAAACCTAGATTGGCGAATTCGATTCTCGCCTGGGCAAAGGAAATTATTTAGTGGTGAAATTCATTAAATAACATCCTAAAATCCCACCCTAGCTAGAAAAGGGCGGTAACCTGTAGATAACCCGTCCCAATTAGCCTAAATTGCAAAAAGTGGATGTTAATAAATAATAATAATAATATTACATATAATATACAAGGAATATATAGATTAAAGGTTACAATATTGAATGGTGATCTTGTAGATATGTTGTATTATTGTGCCTGGCTTCCTTGTGTGTGGTTTTCCTTCTGATGGTTATACATTCCCATTTTTCTCCTTATTTCTTCCATTTCTCTCTCCATCCATATCCTCTCCCTTACTACCCGCCTTGGCTTGAATGCTATTTAATTAGCCATGTTCTTGGGGAATATTAACAATAAATAAAATAAATACTTCTCTTATGGATGAATGTGCTCTCTCAAGAAAAGTAGACTGACTGCTTGTCTCTTTTTTTTTCTTCTACTGCTTTTTGTTCTCTGCTAACAGCTGGTGCTTGGTAGTTCCCAGGACTGGCACAGAGATAGCAACACCATGCGAGGGCTCTTGAAAGGTAGAGAATGTATGGTTTATCTCGTCTGTTTCATTAAAGATGGAACACTTACATTTCAAGAACTTTATTTCAAGCAGATATTGTCTATGCACAAATTGGAAAGGAACGCTTAGCTCTTGTGTATGCATTTGAGAGTTTTAAGCAATATCTGTTTGGAAAAAATTATATCACTCTGGAGACTGATCTTAAACCTCTAGAGACAATAATTGAGAAACCTTTAGTGAATGCACCAAAAAGACTGCAATTCATGGTATTTCAGTTGTAAAAATAATTCTTCTTTCATTTTTTTTACTACTCGGGTATCATGACTCTTTTAGCCGACTTGTACCCCAGCTGCAGCAACCACCCATCCAGATGGAAATGGAATCTTAATATTTAGCACAAACAACCTGAAGAGTTTGAATACCAAAGAAAAATGTAATACTTTAAAATATCTCAATATCACTGAAGAAAGGGTATTGCTGCTAAAAGAACAAACAGCTTCAGACAATGTTCTGAAAAATATAAACTACTCCTGTTCTTATTTTCATCATGATATTAAAGATTATATTCAATTGTTAAGTCTTTCTGAGTACTTGTCAGTTAACTATAATATTGGGACTTTTACGAGTCCGCAACCCAGAGCTACTGATGATTGTTTTTTGTGACTTGATTTTATCATTTGAACAATGAATTTTTCATAAGTTAGTTATAATAAGCACTTTAATTAATTAATCTAAATTATGAATTTTTTTGTGAGTGAAAATTACTTTTTATTATATAGATAGGCCAATGGCACATCAATATATTTTTGCATTCTTATTAATTATGGCTGATAAAACTTACTTCTATTCAATGTAAGGGAGTCTAAAGTATATAGTTCAATATAACAGTAAATGGTTTCAGAACTTCAACATTCAATAGGTTATTTGTTATGGAAATTCGATTCAAATTGTAAAATTCTAAAAAAAATTTATCTTATTTTTAATCTTAATAGTGGTTTTGTTTGTTAGAACACGAGTGAAAACTAAGGAGGAAAGAAAGTGTCGAATTAGAAAAAGCATTGAAGAGGCACAACGTAAAAATGGAATCATTCCTCATAAAGTCTTGCAATCATATCAAGACAGAATCTTCACTCTTAGAAAGAAGAAAAGTGAACCTAAAGAGCTTATCTTTGAAAAAGATGTTTGGGAAGAAGATAAAGGTAATTATTTTTCAGAAATATACACCATCACTTTCTATATTTTATGAATTAAAAATTAATTAATTTACACCAATCCCCATAATTAAGCCTTTCTCATTCAAGTGATCCAGAAAGACAATTGCTTAGTCCATTTATAATCAAATGATTTCTTGTTTGTTGATTCTTTGATGATTACAGTTTACAAGACTTTTATCTTTTTCTGAATTACAAGGCCAGGCATTTTAATTAACAGATTTCCCTTAAAGCGCAATTTTCGAAAAATTTCTTCAAATGTCCATCAATCCAACCCAGGAGATAACCAAAATGAGGTCCGTTCAAAATTTTATATATATATATATATATATATATATATATATATTTGTCTGTTAATGCTCTAGCGGTTGCAAATTTTATTTGATTGTTACCAAACTCAATATTTAATCTCTTATATAAAAAGAAATATCAAGTTTATGGCTGAAATCGGACCACTGGGAAGGGAGGGGGGGGGGGGGTTAGAGGGGAGGATTTTCAAAAATTCGAAATATCTCTGTTACTATAAGCCGAATCAAAAATTGTATAGAACCATTCTTATTCCAAATTAAATGTATCTACCCTTCCCCAAAACATGGAAGAAATATTTAAACTTCTAATGAATACAAGTATAGGGGCCATATGAGTTCAACACACCCATTTTACCACACTATATTCTAGTTTTATAAAATGTTGTATACTGGTAGTAGGTATTGAGAATAAGAAAAAAATCATTAATAATAAAGTAATATTTTTTCTCAATCGGTTTCTGAAATACGGTTTTTCAAAGTTTTGAAAAAAGCTCTTAAAAACGCCGGACATTAAACCTTTTTATTAATTATACTATTCTTGCCCTAAAGGAGTTTTTGGAGATGCTGACACAGCCTGGCTAAAAACAGAAACAATTAGGCATCATGCTGGAACTTTGAAAGTTTCTGTTCCTAAAGACATTACAAAGAAAAAGTCTGTATTGCCTGCTGTGGAGCCTCCTCACCCAGGAATGTCTTACAATCCAACACTCAAGGCTCATCAAGACCTTTTGAATATTGTTGCTGAGAAAGAACTTGAAAAAGTAAAGGAGGAAGCCCATATTGATCGAGTTACTACACAAATGTTTAAGAAGGTGACACGCCAACAAAAAGAGGTATGCCCAGAGATGTTTCAATAGTCTATTCACCAAATCAATGTTATCTTAATAATTTTAATCGACCCTTAGAAACACCTTTTGATATTGTAGGTCAATGAAAAATTTCTATTTGGTTATGGCAAACAGATTTTTTAAATAAGGAAACCCTTATTTAAGAGTTGCCTGTGACATGAATATTCATGGTTACAATCCAATCAGAGCCAAATTCCACATGACATTCCATATTGTCATCCTTATGGTGTCATTAAAGATATATCAACAGTTCCTAAATCAAATTCAATTGGAATAGTATTTTGCTGATTATAAAGGTTTTTTTTTTATGATTTTGGCAAATGATGTAAACGAATTATGTTAATTTTGCTTTATGCCATCTTTGGGTGAAATATTTATATGTAAAATAAGTTATTAAGTAAAATATTACAGTTTCATAGTTGTTGCTTTCATCTTTTGTCCAACTCCTTTTATTATTTATAAAATAATCTGGCAGTCTTAGCGGTATCATATGAAACATTTATTATACTCCTGTTTATACTTGTAAACAGAATTACATTACCTGACATTCATTCAAGTTACTGCTTCAAGGAAGGTTATTTTCATGTTATACAGCTTCTTTTGTTCTCTTTCTTTAAAAACTTTAAGAAATACATGAAAGTAAAGAAGTTATCAGATAGTAGATGAATCTTCTTAATTCAATGACAGAGTCAGTAAATAAAAAAAATTCTTTTCATTGTAAAACCTCTTCAGGGGCTCAAATCTTCACAGTTGAAAATTCCTTTACGACCTTAACCTATTATAAAGACCCTCCTGCCTTTGGCCAGTTTCATACTAAACTTAAAGTATTAAGAATATTTATCAAATAAATTAAGAAGATTTATTGAATATTTGGGTCAAAAATAGCTCGTGGAAAAATAATCAGTAGTTTTCTTAATCACAATTAATGTTAGCAGAAAATGTTGACTGTATAAAAAAGACACTGTTTTAAAGCAAAGGTTTTGCCTTCCTGTGCATTTACAATGCTAAATTTAAATTTTTCTCCTAAGTCAATATAACCTAAAACCAAGCGGGAGAATAAAAACTGCCAACCCAGGAGGGCAAAATGTTTGCTTTAAAAGTATAAAGAGTGTTGGTGAGATCTGAAGGTCTTTTTTATTGCCTTAAATACTTTTATTGGACTCTCCATATGTTGCAAAGGACATAAATTGATGTCATTACTTTTCATAAATGGATTGTTTTAGGCTGAATGGATTGAAGAAATGTCTCAAGGATTGGAAACAGTAAAAGATGAAAATGAAGAACCTGCAACTGGGCCGTTGTCTTACAATCCACCTACTAGCTTCTTAAATAAGAAGACTCTCAAACAACGTCGAAAGCAAAAGGAACAAAAAGAAGCAGCCTTAGCTCGGAAGTATGCTAAGATGGAAAAGAAAAAGAAAGCAGACATCAGCAAGTATGTTATTTTTTTGTTAATTTGTCCTAATAGGTATATCAAAGTGAATAATTGATTCTTAACATTATTTATTTTATGACTAATAATCGATACTATGGTCATAATTATACGGAAATTAATTCTCTAAAGGAATTACGTGTTTCCAGAATTGGCTCCTTTTCAAGCAAAGGTTCTTTATGATTTAAAAGAAGCTTCATAACTAGAATTCTTAAAGTAAATAAATGCGACAGGGATAACTTATATTAAGCTTTTATTAGAGCATAAATAGCCCTTAAAAATAAACCAATATTGAAAACTGAAAATGTGTCAATCAATTGGTTCATAAATGCTATAAGATGAACCAATTTACTCCTTGTGGCTCCATTGGATACAAACTTTGGTTACAAAATTGGTTAGTCACACTCAATTTTTCTATCCATAGGAAGAATGGCTGGTCATAGACTTAAACAGTTTAGTCAGATTGATCGTGTTCGGTCAAAAGAAACATTTTGGAAAGTTGGCTAAATGTGTCATCTTTGGCTGAACAATCTCTTTTAAATTTGATTTAAGGAGACAGCTCCTTCTTCCTGTAATATTTTACTTTCTATGTTTTTGTTTTAGTCTTAACTTCTTTCCTATGTACCATCAAGCCCTGTTTTCTCAAGTATTTTACTGCAATTGAACTTGAAGATGGTTATGTTCCATGATTACTCATACCAATAGCCAAAAATAATTGATCTGTAATCATTGGTAATATTCAAAACTGAAATTAATATAGGAGCATATGGTGAGAAATTCAATGAAATGCTTAGAATTTATATGTCTGGGAATGATTTGTCCTTTCAAAACAGAGCACTCAAAGAAATACAGATTTATACCACTCGACAAGAACAAAAAAGGCATCATTTTTCAATAGTATTTATTCATTTTTGTGGGCAGTTGTGCCACCCACCTCTTGAGGACTCTTCTTATTTAAAAAGTACTTGTCAAAACTGAATCCTATGTAAAGATCCCCTGCACATTAATGTAACCAAACACACTCTCTCTCTCTCTATATATATATATATATATATATATATATATATATATATATATATATATATCTTTATATATATAATTCTACTGTACGTGTGTATCACTGAACTCCGCCTAAACAGCTGGACCGATTTGAATGAATTTTTGTGTACACGTTTGGGTGACGCCCTGGATGGTTTAGTGTCACAAGTCAGCCTGAAAACTCTATACGTGAATTAGCATTAATTCTTCCATGATTATAAGCTATATTAAATTTTTTAGGTTCAAACGGGAGTGGGGCTTATAAGGGAGGTCTGAATAAAAAATTTGTGATATTTTATTTTCTATTTGTTTTTAGGCAAACGTGCACATAACAAATGTTGTTTTTTGTATTATTAAAAGTAGCTTTTGTTTTAAACATAATATTAAATTTAATATCCTAATCACTTGAAATATCATGCAGGACAACGTCTGTCGAGTCCGCTAGTATATATATATATATATTAATTTATATATCTTATTATTATTCTATAATGATTAATGAATCCTCATGTATTGTAACTTTAATTTTATTTTTTTAGAATGAGATTTATTCTGAAGGATATTGATGATAAGGAAAAGAAGGAAGAATTAGCTGCTCAAATTCGTAAAAAGAAAGAAGAATTAAAAGTTTTTCAAACTAAACGGCTTGCAGCTAAGAAATTTGTTGAAGCTGATTTAGAATTTAATCGAAAATCTGAGCTAAAGGGGAATTTACGAAGCATTAAAACTGGAGGAAACTTATTGGCTGACAGATTTTACAGTTTACAGAAACGTAATATTTTGGCGCCTTCATCTAAAGTTACCAAGTATGATCTTCTAATTGTATAATAATATTATATTTAGCTACTTTAGTTTATTAGAAATATTATGAAATTCATTAGGAATACTTTTCAAGAAAGCTTCAATAGTAATTCGTAAAAATAATAATATATTATTTCAAATAATTCATATTGTAAACTCTTTTTCAACTCTCTTGTAGTGACCTGACATTACCACCTAGCTCCTTAATTAAATGTGATTTCATTTTCGCTGTGCTTATAGATAACATTCATGTGTTTTTGTTTATATTTTATTTGATAAGAGAATATTAGCTCTTTGTGGGCATCAAGTTTGGACTAGCAGGTCGACCCATGTACTCGAGTACTCTTCCCTTAATTAATTACTTTAAATGTTTAATTTTCTTAAGATGTAAGTCATGATTCATTTATTATCATCATATATGCAATAGTATAATAACATCATTGGGGTAATGAGGTATACAGTAGATCATAAAATATCCCAAGGAGCATTGCTACAGGAGTCTACTCGCTTCAAAAGGGTCACAACTAATTCTCCTTTACTCATTACTTCTTTAACATATTTATTATAAGCTGATTAGGGAAGGTCTAACAATACGATGCTGACAATTAAAGGCCTCCTCCGCTATTTAATTTATTGTAATGGGCAGAGAACTAATGAGATAATAGTCCCCATCTCTGTGCTCTAGATACCAAAATACACTAAAAATTTATTAGCATCTCGAGTGAATGAAATATAGTATATATAGCATAAAATGGATTATAAAAAATTATTTAGTTTTAAATCATCTAGATAAAAACCAGTCATATTTAGTACTATAAGGATAAATTAACGAGATATTAAATGAATAATATAAAAATCGTTATATGTCTGGAATAAATTAATATATCCTACATATACGTCTAAGTAATGTAATAATAACTTCTCAAGGTGAAAACCAAAAGCTTAGATTTTATGGCATATAAATTTTATTCACTTGATATGTTTATCAAATTGGTTGTGTTTGTTTTGATGTGTAGAGCACTTAAAAAGGTCCATCATCTCAATAGAGCTTATGCTTAATAACGACAATTAATTGTAGAGGTGGGCTTTTATTTATAACATCCTGTAAGAAAAACTTATTTTTGTATTTCTATTGTTTCCATGATTAATATTTTTATCCAGAAATTCCCATTAAAAAATGACTCCATTATTAAGATTTAAACAAGAATAATATAAGAGAAGAAGCTGATTATAGTGCTTCTTTAATACACAGTGCTTGGTTTCTCTATTTTAACAAACTACATATTGGTTAATAGTGAATTCACTTGCTTTGTTTAAATTTGATGTTATTTAGAGAATTTTTTATTTTTATTTTATTTTAATGAGCATATTATTCATAATTTACTTATAATGGATTATTTATTTTCAGATTTAAGAAAACTAAAGTCAAGAGATTTACTAAACCATCCCACAAGATGGAAGCACCTCCAACTATATCACGTAAAAAGAAGAAAAAATGAACCTCAACTTTATTGTGATTCTTTTACATTTGTGTTAAAATATTTTGAATATGTATCTTTAACATTTTATAAGAAAGTTTACTTGAAAAATTATTTCATTATTTCTCATCATCCAGGGAACAATTAATTCATTCCTTTTAGTGTAAGGCACAATGAAAATAGAAAAAAATAATAATTTGAGCTGAATCATAGGGGTAGGGGGAAGGGCTTATCATCAAGAACTACAGTGATGGAAAAAAGTATTTGCACATCATATGTTTATTAATAAATGAGTTCAAGGAAACAAAAAAACTTCGCTTTCCTTTGCAAAAATGAAAAGAACATTTATTAAAAACTGAAAAAACCCTTTTACAAAAAAATAAAAACACTTGATAATCAAACAAAATAATTAAAACAATAAAAGTGCTTGGAAAAAAGCATTTGCACACTTCCACATTTACAAGTTAAAACTCAATTTTAATAGTTTTAATATTTTGTAAATAGGCCATTTGCGTCAATAATTGCTTGTAGACGTCTGGGCATTGAATTTACTAGGTTTTTAATTAAATCTAGGTTTATTTGTTCCCATTCTTGAACAAGAAGTTGTTTAAGGTGATGTGCACTAGTGAAATGGTGTTTTCTTACATTTTCATCAAGGGTGTGCCATAAATTTTCAATTATATTTATATCTGGTAAGTGAGGAGGAGTGTGGAGCTTTCTTGGAACATTATATATTAACCACTCCTTAGTTCTCCTCGCAGTATGTTTTGGACCATTGTCCTGCTGGAAATAGTACTGATCCTGGATTCCCATTTTTTCGACACTAACACGCAAATTACGGCGCAAAATGTTCACATAACCTTCCACATTTAAATTGCCTTCGATGCTCACAAGATTTCCCACGCCATGGTAGGAAACACACCCCCAAACCATAACATGCCCTCCACCATGCTTTACAGTCGTTAAAACATTTTGCTTCTTTAGGGCTTCATTACGATGTCGCCATATCGAACCAAACAAATTAAATTTGCTTTCGTCAGAAAAGACAACATTTTCCCAAAAGCTTAAGGGTTTTTGTACATACTCCCTAGCAAAAACAAGGCGCTTTTTGCGATTCGTTTCACTGATGTATGGCTTCTTTCTCGGAACCCTACCATGGAGCCCTTCCGAATTCAAGGCATATCTAATTCTCCTGCTACTAACCTGGACTCCAGATGTTGATTGGACCATGGCAGCCAGCTCCCGCGAACTTATCACGGGATTTTTAAGAGCTTCTTTTCTTATTTTCCTCTTCAGTCTGGGAGTTAACTTTTTTGGACGCCCCTTATGCTCACTGTTTTCAGTTGAACCACGTTCCTCGTACCTTTTTATAACGTATCTCACCGTAGAAAAATTCAACCCTAAGAAATCGGCAATTTGGCAATATTTTTTTTGCTGATTCCTCAGTAAAACAATTTTTTCGCAAGTCGCGATACGCAGCTCACTTGTCTTTGGCATGATAATTGTCTATTGATTGAAGAAAACTGTTTGAAAGACTAGAGAATACTGGTGATAAAGGATAGAGATAAATTAGTAAACAAACCTATGGATACAGGAGGATTAATGCAAAAGTAAACAAAACTAGTGAGTCAAAGTAGACCAAGTGTGCAAATACTTTTTTCCAAGCACTTTTATTGTTTTAATTTTTTTGTTTCATTATGAAGTGTTGTCATTTTTTTACATAAGGTGTTTTCCAGTTTTTAATAAACGCACTTTTCATTTTTGCAAAGGAAAGCGAAGTTTTTTGTTTCCTTGACCTCATTTATTTATAAAAACATGATGTGCAACTACTTTTTTCCATCACTGTATTTTAAGTATTCATACCAATTCCACTAGAATGCACAGGCTTCACCTGTTGCCATCTTTCAGGCAGATAGACCAACATGATTCTAAATTCGTACTTTTGATCTTTACTTCAGAAAAACAGATCCAAGTGTGTTTTAAAGAATTTGTTTGATTGTTTATCTTTCAAAGCATTCTACAAAGTATGAAATAAATGCTAATAAGAAGGAGCGAGGTCTGGGATTTATGGTAATAATTTTGCTGGGTAGGCAAAGACTTTTGAGGCCAGGCATTATTATGTTGAAACTGTGTACCCCTCCAGGTTACCAACTCCTTCCTTGATTTGGTCAGCCAGTGTGTTTTTCATTTTCCTGTAAAAAATCTCCTGGATGAAAATGCTAGACTATTTAATATAATTAGCAGATCCCCTAAGAAAATCAGCTATTGAGGTTGTACTCATGGCGAGTTTTTTTTGAAAAATGCCCATTATTACCAGGGGAGGGGATTACCAAACTATATATATATATATATATATATATATATATATATATATATATATATATATATCTTTTCTGTTATTGCTTTAGTTGGTCTTTATGAAACTCAATATATAAAGATTGAATGTAAAACTTACATTCAATAACAGCTGAAATCGGATCAGAGGAGGGGGAAAGGAAAATTTGAAATATCACTGTCACTGTGTGCCAAATCTAAAAATTATACAGAGCCAGTCTTGTTCCAAATTTAAGCTTCTAAGAATGTATAGTTTTATACATTTTTTTTCTATGTCAAATACTAAGCAAGGTATTTGAAATTTTTTAGTTATCAGTCTTCAGTAAACTAATAGTTCAATTCATCTCGTATTAATAATAAGCTGGTTATTCATGAAATGTCTCATTCCTAGCTTAAATATCAAATATGGTTTTAAACGAAACTTTGCTATGTGAGATGTAGTCAAGTTTTATGTGTGATACCATCAATTAAAAGTTAACCTTCCTGACACAAGAATATACAATTTTTGCTAAATCCATTTTTTCATAACTAAAATATTTAGTAAGGTATTTGTATTTTCTTGTTTACTGCCTTCAATTAACCTCCACTTCTACTCATGAGATTTTTACTTTGAGTAACTGAGTCACTAAACATCTCATTTCCAGTTTATATTTCAATTCCTGTTCCTGTGATGAGGTATGATGAGATTACCAGCACTTGAGAAATCCGCTAAGTTCCCCTGTATGACGGACTTTTTTTATTTATTTTTTTAGCCTAGTTTAACTTACCTGCCTGGCTTTCCTCTATTAGTAGGTTTTGTCACTTGTTTATTCAATTTTTCAAATTATTAGACTGATTGATTTGACTTAGATAATTGTAATTTTGGATATTCTGAAGTCTATTGACATATTCAAGCAGGGATCTTGGAAGAAGTGGTATAAGGGAGAGCTCTTCCTAGACACTGGTAAAAATTGTTAAGTGCCTACAGGTTTGCATGAACTATTGAGTGTGTCACCTCTCTCTGCTTAACACTTTAATACTTTCTGTGTTACCCGTCCTTGACTGGTTGAATTTAAGATGGAAATATATCAATTGGAGCAATTTAAGCACTAAATAATTTCTTCATTTTCATCACATTACATTCATTATCTTGCTCATATGCAATATATAAAATGGCGAATGAACATGTATCAATGAATTGACACAAGTTCATTATTTCAAGTGATATCTATATATATACAAGGTGTGTGAATTAATTTTGATGGGTTTTTTTTGTAAATTTAAGACTTTATTATGAACACCTGAATACATCATTATGTTTCAAAGTATTGTCCATCGCTAGCCACTACTTTCTCCCATCTTTCTGGTAGCATACGGATTCCGCGTCGAAAGAACGACTGATCTTTTGATGCAATCCACGAATCAATCCAATTTTTCGTGTCTTCGTAAGATTGGAAGCGCTGTGTAACCAAGCTGTGTTCCATGGATCTGAACAGGTAGTAATCAGATGGAGCAATATCTGGTGAATATGGCGGGTGGGGTAAAACCTCCCATTTCAACGTTTCCAAATATGTTTTCACTCCACAAGCAACATGGGTCGAGCGTTGTCATGGAGAAGAATCACTTTATCATGTCTTTGCTCGGATTGCGGACGTTTTTCTTTGAGTGCACGGCTCAAACGCATCAGTTGTGTTCGGTAACATTCACCTGTGATTGTTTCATTAGGTTGAAGCAGTTCGTAATACACAACACCTAGCTGGTCCCACTAAATTCAGAGCATAAGTTTTGCACCATGAATATTTGGTTTTGCCGTCGATGTCGATGCATGACCAGGTAAACCCCATGATTTTCGCCGTTTAGGATTATCGTACCGAATCCATTGCTCATCGCCAGTGATGATCCAATGCAAAAATCCCTTCCTGGTTTGGCGTTGAAGCAATTGTTCACAGGTGCATAATCGGCGTTCAATGTCTCTCGGCTTCAGCTCGTATGGCACCCAATTTCCTTGCTTTTGAATCATACCGAGAGCCTTTAAACGTTTAGAAACGGTTGTGCGATCAACATTCAACGATTCAGCAAGTTCATCTTGCGTTTGACATGAATCGTGATCGACTAATTCTACCAATTCCGCATCTTCGAAATTTTTTCGGTTGACCTGGGCGTTCTCTGTCAACTGTATCGAAATCACCACTTTTAAAACGTCGAAACCAATACTCGCACGTTTTTACCGATGGAGAATGTTCGCCATAAGTTTCCAGTAGCACTCGATGACTTTCAGCAGCACTTTTCTTCGAATTAAACAGAAAAAGTAACACTTCCCGCAAATGGTGTTTTGTTGGCTCGTAGTTCGACATTTTCAGACTGGCAAACAAGTGTGTTGTTTACACATCAGCCCAAAGTCTAATACTAAACAGTAAAGCCTATTCATAGAGCTTACACGAGAATATAGTTAGATAAGAGTCTAATGAGATATAGCACAAGATAAGCCATCTATTGTTAATCCCTCGAAATTAATTCACACACCTTGTATATACAAATCAATGTTTGTCTGTATGTCCGTCATAGAATCGTAAACAGGTGAACCGAATTTTATGAAACTTGGTATGTATATTACTACTAACCCAGCTCAGGTTTTAGGCTATAATAATACTCTCTGATACGAACAGGAGTGTGGGTTATAAGGTAGGCCTGAAATCAAAAATAGCGATATTTCGTTTCCTATTGGTTTTTCGGCAATTATGCACATAACAAAAGTTGTTTATTTTGTTATTTAGATTAACTTTAGTCATATACTTATATCGTATGCCGAAGTATAAATGAGTTACACGCTAAAAACTATAGTGGGAGTCAACAATTTTATATGGCACAAAAGACTCGACTGAAATAAACGAAACTCCGTATGTGATTTGGTATTAACACCTCCCTGATTATAAGCTATATTAAAATTTTGAGGTACGAACAGGAGTGGGGGTTATAAGGGAGGTCTGTAATATAAAATCATGAGATTTCGTAACCTATTCATTTTTTGGCAAACGTGCATATAAAAAAAGTTGTTTGTTTTTTTTATTTGAATTAACTTTTGTCGTATAACAAAGTCTATTTGAGATATACACGGGATATACACTCGTGTGGGTAAACGTTTCACTTGAGTTGTAAAATGATCTACTTTCGTCACTTGTATAATAAATAACTATTATCTTCAGCTTTCTGCTGTTAGTACCCACATCTACCATATGCCTTAACGCGCAGCCCCATAACTATGCATTAGTACAAAATATATATTATCAAATTTTGTTCTGGAAATCTCTTGTAATACCAAGAAGTAGGAGGTACTTTCCAGAAGACAAGCATAATAATTTTGACTCTCATACTACAAAATAACTTATATGGGGCTTAGGTTAGCCATGTGAGTTAAAGCGTTGACCTTAATCTCACATGGCAAAACTTGAGTGGCAAGTTCGATTCTCGCCTCTTCGATTTTGGAGTTTTATTTCATTTTAGTATGGCTTTCCACGTTTCTGAAAGTATGACTCCGTTTATAGTATTTACATCCGCCATTGCCAAACACGCAAGTATTTGTCCCCACCAAATTAAATTTGACGAGACAAAGGTTTTACATAGAGAAGACCACCTCGGAAAAAGATTAGTCCTGGAAGCCTTAGAAATAAATAAGAGGACAAATACTATAAACGGAGTGGACGGAGTCATACTTTCAGAAACGTGGAAAGCCATACTAAAATGAAATAAAACTCCAAAAACATATGTTCAATAGAAGTAGCCATTCAAATCAAATTAATGCCTGACGAAGATGGACGCATTTCCATTGAAAATTTGCAAAACTAAAATTCCAACCGCTGGAGCAGATAGCCGAAATCCTCATAATGACGATACTTCCCAGCGATGCAGCCTCAAAAATAGAATTAGGATGTTGTGAAGATTATGGTATGTTGTTGGTAGGTTATAAGCACAGTTATAAAACAACTAGTGATGATTGTGAAGTAGTGCAGGTTATAAACAAGGAAGGTAATTATTATTATATTTAAATTTTAAAATATATTGATTATTTCCACCAATAATTCATTCACATTTCAATTTATTTTGTTAAAATAAATTCTTACAATGTTAAGAAACATTTAAAAGCATTTAATTTCAAACTTCAAATTATTTTTTAATTTATACTTATTACTAATTAAGAAGGCAATTCACTTCTGAAGAAAGTGATTACTTTCTTCACTCTATTGCAAAATGTTTCACTTTCTTCACTCATTTCAGTTTAGTAATGTTACCATTATTCAACGATTACAGAAAAAAGTTATTGATTTTATTTTATGTACAAAACCAGTATTAATAATATTGACTATATACGATTTCAAATCCAAGTGAACTCTACTCCTGACAGTGGTAGCAAAGTATAAAACATCTAAATCTTGATGAATATGCCAAAATGTCTCCATTCTATTTAGGCATTGTCATGGAACACAAATTTTATTTGACAAATGGAAGTCATTTTTTTCTAAAAACTGTAAAATATATTCTAAACACAATTTGGCATTTACATTTTTCTGATGAACCCCATATTATCAAAGATATTGAGGAATATATGCTTTCACTTCAAAGTAAACCACCACTCCTGAAAGAGGTAGTAAAGTACAATATATGAAACACAAAATCTATTTCCTGGAGCCTGGAAGCCAAAATTTTGAAATCCATAAACGTAAATGACATATTAGGATTGAAATCATTACTTTAAACACATTTTTTTTTTAATGAAACCAACATTAATGAAGGTATTGCCGAATAACTGTTTTTCATCAAGGTAAACTTTTATTCCTGTCAGTTCTTTAATGTAAACACAGTGTTAGTTGTCAATATTCATTTCCTTTATACATGTACACAACATTTCACAATTTTATTTCAATAAAATAGAAATAAATAAATTCCAATAGGGCATCGAAAATCAGAGTGTATACTTATACATTCAAACGCCATTTTTGGATGAAAAAGTATTTTCTGAACACAATTTGTTCTTTAAAAATCTTTGATAATACAAAATATACTCTTCCAGTACAGTTCTATTAAGGAATACAGCCAGCTACATGTTTGTGTTTGTCATAATATATAGTACACAATTTTTAATTCTGATTTCTTTATTTGTCAAAAGATATTTACACTTCATTCTGTGAAAACTTAGATGTTCTGTCAGTTAAACGATAATCTGAAAGAAAAAAAATAACACTTTATATTACCTGTGGAGATTCAAAAATCTAGCACATAGGTGTTGTATAAAGTAAGCAAATTTTAAGTGCTATAATATTACTCATATGACAACATCACTTGTTCTATTTTTTATTTCTCCTGTAATAATAAACTTATGTAAAGAGGGCTTGAAATTTAAGTTGGTTATTAGATGTTTAGTGATAAAAGTTACCATAAATGAAAATTGTAGGAGTGGGGTTTACCTGAAAGATGAAAAAAACAGAACAAAATACAAATAACTCCTGAGTTAGAGAAAAATGTATTTAGCAATAACTCTAGTACATTACTTAATAATAATTTTGTTTACACAAAATTTTCAATCCATTCACATTTGAACAGAGATTTATATAATTTTGTATTTTAGTCCTACTCTTGATCACACTCCTGCTCCATTTTTGGTATTAATGAATATAACCTTCAATTTCACATGAGATGGTTAAATATCAAATATGGTATCAAACAAATATAAAATTCAGACTTCTAGAACATAGAATGTACATTGATGACTTCACATCACGAATTTATCCCTGTATCCCACATTGTTATTGTATGATAAAAACCACACTCCTTTCAGTGATAGAAGGCTTACATAGTGTAAGTTGACAATATTCATTATCTTCATACAAATAAAAAAAAAATGTAATTTTATTTTGCATTCTCATAGAAAATGAATAAATGCTATTAGGCCACCGACAGTCAGAAGCAAAAAGTGTAAATTGATGCATTCAAACATTTTTGGATGAAAAAGTACACTCTAACACAATTTTCAATAAAAACAAATATTAATAAAAATGTGTTTTCTGATTTTAAACATAAATTTCTTAATAATCATCCACCACTTTTTCGTTTGGTTATATAAAAGGTGAATGGCTGTAGATATTCTGTGCAAAGCACAGGATATTGGTATTATACGATAAAAATGAAGGAATAATTTAGTTCTTAAATTAATCCAGTTATCATATTTCAAAAGAAAACCGCTTCTGTTTCAAGGTTTTTATGTGTAAGCATGTATCACATAAAATCTTGTTATATTTTATTGGTGCAGTGCCAATGTTTTAAAATATTTTAAGTTGCACACTTAAGCCCAGCCTCTAAATGTTTATTTATTTAGGTATAAGTTTATTAATTCTATTATTTAGTCTACATTGGCACAGGGTAAAATTTTTCTTGTGAAGAAATCAGCTCCAGTAGTCTGATTTTTTTTTTTTGAATAGCAAATTTTCATTGTACTCTGGCCACCTTCATCAGACAGTTTTTAATTAGGTTTAGCTTCCTCAATCTATATATAAAACTGTATGATTCATTTTCTAATTAAATTCAGTGGGGAGAAATGTTTTTTAGCATTTCAGACCATTCTAAGGACAATGGGATCAAAATTAAAAATCATGTACGTCTTTCCGCCCATTTGTTACTCAGTCTCAAAAATGGCTAAGAATACTTCTTTGGACTTTTATATTTGTGAGTCAACTACCCCAAGGTACAAAATAGGCTAAATGAGAATTTGATTTTTCAACTAGGATTGGGAATTTATTTTGACATGAAAATACATATTCGACAATATCGTTAATATTGGTTTTATTTCAAAAATGTAAAGAACATAATGTGTTTAAAATAATAATTATGGCCCTGAGTTATTTACCTTAATGAATTTTGACTTCCGACTTCTGGATATGAAGAAGCTGTCACAATCACAAACCATTGATGTCAAGATTTTGTATTTACTGCCCAAAACTGTTTGTTTCATTGAACAGTTAATATTTATAAGACGTTGTCTTTAATGCCTAAGTCTTGGCTGATTTATTAAAACTACTTAAAATTACATAATTCATATCTTACAATTATTTGATGTTTTATTTTCAATGTTGGCTTGGTGAGTTAGTAATCTAAACCCGTCAAGGACGAGTAACACAGCTAGTTTATTTAATAACTATCACCTTCGTCGTTTTGAAGAGTATTAAAACGTTCAGTTTTTGCACTTGTTAATTTCAAGAGCTTCTAGAACCAACCTAGGTGTCTCTATGCAAAAAACTTTTTTAATCTGTAACGTTCTAGATCTGCTACTTGTTGGCTGACTCTTGTGATGGACCCTTCCTATTTGTCCTACGTAAACTTTTAATTGCAGGGGATCGTATAGACTCCACTATCCTGTAAAACTTGGGAGTCTTTGGGGCTTTTTATAATTATATATAAATATTTTTAAATATGATCATATTATGTAGTTTGAATACTGTCTGTAAATTATATTTCCAGAGTATTCTGGTGAGTCTTTAGAAGTACCCGCAGTATAGGGATGAGTGGCTGTGTCCAATGGGGTAACTTTAGCATTTTCATTTTCAAGTTGATTGCTGGTGATGTCTTGTTTTCTCTATGTTTCTTTATTTTATTTAATGCTCTGATTAGTTCCCTTTTTTTGTAACCATTGGAGAGGAGTTCAACTTTTAGATGTTTTATTTCATATTGAAGAGTGTATAATTACTGTTACCAATGTCTGGGGTGTATTTTTGGGTTTGGCAGTGGTGGTATGAAACAGTGTGGCTGAATGCAAATGGTTTCATTACTCAAAACTATAACATTATCCAGACATCAGTAAATGGGGCTATTTCATTTCATAGTAATTGTACACAATTAAAAATTAAATAAAACATCTGAAAGAAGAACTCCATTCCAATGATTACAATAGAAGGTCAGATCTGAAACATTACACATTAAAAACGTCAGCTATAGCTCGACGCACATGCAAGTATTTGTTCTCAACAAATTAAATTTGATGAAAAAAAAAAAAATTTACATAGAGAAGAACACTTAAAATAAAAAATTAGTTCTGAAAGCTCTTGAAATTAACATGAGAAAATGTTGTAGGCAGTATAATACTCTCCAAAACATGGAATGTTAAATAGAAATCAAAACACGATTGTTAAATAAATTGAGGAAGCTAACTAAACTAAAAACTGTTGACAAAGATAGACAATACCATAAAAAAAGTTGTTTAGAAAAATGTGAGACCACTGGAACAGATAGATAGCCAATTACTTCACAATAAAAATAAGTATTTAAATATAAAATCATGAGATATAGCATTGCTATGAAGCTCCCTTTATCCCTTTTTTGTGTATTTTTTTCCTGGCTCTTAAATTTTCAAATTGCAGTACTTCAGAGCCAACAAGTGCACCACATCCTCGTCTTAAAGAGTATAGCCTTAGTTTTACATGAGATCGTTATATTTCAAATATGGTATCGATCAGATAAAAATTGGTGACTTCTAGAGCATACAATATATATTGATGACTTCACATCCTGAATTTTTTATCCCTGTGTGCCACCACAGCAATGGTATGATAAAAATCAAAAATTCGAATTACTTCATTGTTATGAGGTTCAAAGATATTTTATTACTAATCCTGTTGAAAATTTAATATTCTATAATTGTTGTTCTACACATTTTATCTCTAGCATTAACAATTACAACTTGTATCAACTTCTGCATATTGTCTTAGAAAAGCAATTTTTTATTTGATCATTACCATTCTCTATATTTAACCATTTAAAGTAGTACTGAAAGTCAAGTTTGTTAATGGCTAAACTCAGCCAGAAGAAGTAAGATTTAAAGAAGGAGAAACATGTAACATTCTAAAAGTCAGTATTACTGTTTATGTGGTGATAACTTTAAGCTAGTAATAACAAAATACTTCTTACCAACATAAATTTCAATCCTTTTCAAATGGTTCTTACGAAAGAAGATTTAGAGAATGGAATATGAGATGAGGCCATCAATGTTTCATTCCAGCATTTGGGAAATCTGCTTATGTCTTTATGCTACTGAGCAGGTTAACACTTTTCTAGACAGAGTGTTGCTAGAAAAGTGTTTTCTCTAACTTCAATATTAGCCGAGATATTGGCATTTTTTAGATTTCAGCCTTCACTAAACCCCCAATTTCAATCATCGCAGGTTAAGAATAAGCTAATATATCATGAACAGTCTTACTTCAAACGGAAATACCAAATATTGCATTCTACAAATCTTTTCTAGATGAGATACATGCAAATACGATTTGATGACCCTCCCCTCTGCCTGAGGTTGGCTGACCTGTTTGTTTACAATTCAGACACTTCCTGTTGTTATTAAAATGTAAATTAACTGAATCATTTCTCATTATCATTTGTAGTTATTCAGTTAATTTTCATGGTAGTGTTAGGTGTTGCCAGTAAGCAGATGTATCTATTGTAAAACTTCACATGGGAAATCTGCTAAGTTTAAGCAGCCCTAGCATGACATACTTTTTTCACTATCTTCATTATTAACCGAGATAATTGGATTTTTTCAATCTTCAGTAAACCCCAATTCCTACTCATGTCATATTAACAATAATCTGTTATATTATGAAGCACTTTATTTGAAGCCTAAATACCAAATATTGTTCTCATTGAACTTTGATTGGAAATCTGCTTAGTTAAAGCAGCCCCTGCATGACGGAATTTTCTACGTACAATAGAGTAAAAACGATGTAAGAAGAGTGTTATAGTAATTAAAGCTGTATAAAATATTAAATATGTAATTCAAATAAAGGGTTAGTACAACTTTTTGACGGGCTTGAAGATGGTGCCATCGCATCGAAAGCGCTTGCCAGCTGTACTCGACCATCAGCCAGTGACGACGGTCTCCACCGACAGGTATGACAACTTAATTACATTTGTCTTAGGGCATTTTTCAAACTTTATGTTAACTTAGTTTGTTTCATTAAAAGTACATTGATGCTTACTTTTCTTTTTCTTTGTTGTTCGTTTCAGACCTGGACAATTCTTGAGTGCTGCTGAATTCTTTATCCAATCATCAGCTAGTTGAGAATCTTGTCTGAAAAAATTTGTATCGCCCATTGCTTTATTATTTTATTTTACATTTTTTGAATACTAATTTTTTAGGGCAAGGCTACAAAGGTTTTAGACATGCCAACAGAATTCACCTCGTTTGTATTTGTAAGATGTTAAATTTATGAATTTTTATGTTTTCGGGATAAAATTTCATTTACAAACAGTTTCAATTGAATATTAAGGATAACTGTCTCTTCAAAATCTATTCTATTTCCGTCAGTAAGCAGAAGTTACTTTTATCATATATTTAGATAACCGTAGAGTAAATTAATTTGTGTAGCATCCTTTGCCCTATACACTTGACGAAATAGGAAGACATTTCTTTAGCCAAAACTTTGTTTCTAAGATCAAAATAATAGGTCTTAATTAGCCTACTATTTATATAAACACAAATATAGGAAATGGGAAATTAAAATAATAACACTTTTTTTTTCTCTCTCTCTCTCTTTATTATTTTTACAAATCTTTATTAGATTAGAAGTTATAATAAACCACCTCTGAGGAGGACCAATGAAAAAGATGCCAATTTTGTCCTTTTTTAAAAAAAATTATTAACCAAACACTATAAAGTACCTGGAGGGTATTTGTACAGTGGAGTAACAACTAATTTGTAATAGTTTCTAAAGAAAGATATTTTAATTGTGCCCCTGTACTATTCTCTGCAAAAGCATAGTAATCCTTATTAAATCTATCATCGCTTGGAATAATTCCACTACATTGCTCTTCTAAAACAAATATTTCCACTTCTACAAGGCTCAGTAATTTTCTCATTGCTTTATTCTATAGTCTGTAGGTACTGTACTTATAACATGTGAAGTTAACTGACAAATCTAACACTGATTGAGTTAAATAAGTTAAGAAATAGAGATAATAACTTAATGATAGTAATGACAATAAGCTTTTCAATTCATTTCTTATTAAGCTGTAAATTTTGAATTGAAGGAGCAGAAAAATTGATTGGTTACAGCCTGAGCCATTCAAGCATTGATTAACTTATCTTTGTTAGTCCTTGGAGTCACTATTAATTATTATTAATATTCCTACATATAAAAAAAATGAAAAATAGTCTTACGATCCCATTCTGTCAATAACTAATGGTGCTGCTGTTTGAAATAAAGATGAATTATCAAAAAGTTCTAGGAGTGAATAAAGTAGTTGCTTTCTAGCTACTCCTTCATCTTCATCAGTCTTCTTTTCCTGGAGCTGTGAAATTTAATATATCAATATATTTCATTGAATTTCAAATTAACTGAACTCTAGACATTAAAGTGATAAAAGCCCTTCACTTTCTACTTTAATTTTGACAAAAGTAATACAAAAACACTGAAAGTCTGAACCAGAAAAGGCTTTACGATACCAGTGAAGGACATTTACCCTGTATATATTATATAAAGAGTTCCTTTATTATAATATGGAAACCATTAACAGCTACCAGTTGGCTAGGGCCCTAATAAAAAAATATATATATTGATGATTTGGAAGTCAAAGGTAATAGTCCTCACATAGCAAACTTTCACTGAGAACAAATAATTCATCAATATATGTATTTCATATTTTTATTTATTTATGTATATATTTGTATATTTTATTAAAGAAATCTATTAATTTATTTAAACTCTGCATAAGAGCCAGTCAACTCATTGAACAATTTGAGGGGGGAAAGCTAATAATAATACGATTATAAATTTCAAATCAAGCAGAAATGTATTGCCAACAGAAAAACATTAACAAAATTTATAAATGTTTTAACTAAAAAAAAAACACTTTTTTTTTCTATTAACTTCATTTTCTCTCATTTAACTTCAGCAATTCTACTTTCATATGTTTGATATAAGTGTGTGTACGTGGGGGTGTGGGTGTCGTGTGTGTGTATATACACAATTATTATCCTTGTCAGAATAATGAAGTTATAGTTGGCATGCTCATACTTTCTAATGCTTATCCTTATCACTCATCAATCTATATAGGCATTGTTTTGGCTTAGAGTGGGAATTCTCCACTCTTCCTAATCCTTTAATTGTTGGATAAGCTAATGCAGAAGACAATCGAAAATATCTGCTTGTCCCTGTCACTCATTTCCTTCCCTTGTTTGTTTCCCTGAACTTCCTGTTACCAGGTGTAACTGGGAGATACAAAGGGTTGTTTTGCCAGATGGTATAAATGAAGAATATGAAGACAGTGTGACAAGAATCCATTTTCATGGTTTCACCATATGATCTAAGCACCATCAATGTATCAGTGGTTGGCAATCAACAACTTTTTAATTGCCATCATTGAGGATAACCGTCATTTGTCATGTTTTTATACTTCTTTTGTTTATAATTAGAACTGGTTAATTTTGGTGATGTTCTGTCTATAAGTATTGTCTCATTCCAATCGAGTTTGGAGAAAGTAGTGATAATAAGAAAAGCATGTTTTTACCATATCAAATTTTATTGACATTTTAAGGTTAAAAAATATTAACCTTAGTAAGTGCTGATGCAATTTCAAATCCAGTAATTCTGTGTAGGATAGACGCATAAACTATCTTACAAAATTTGTCAGTACCACGACGAAATGCCCTTTAGATAATTGGTCTTGAATAACCAACTAAAGGCATTCGGTTTCTCAGCTATCAATCAAAAAAATACCTTTTCATAAATAAGTACTGATGGTAAATTCATCAAGCCAACCTTCATCTGTTCCATCAAGAGGAACCTATACAAAATTTTAGTATTAACCATTTATCAATGGGCAAGATGTGATTTATGAAGGTTTAGGTTCCCTCCCAATTGTTTTTTTCTAATAACACAGTGGCTGTCTCCTCCACCAGGCATTTTAGTTATTCAGAGAGTTTTGAAAGGAACTTTATTATTTAATTTTTTCTCTTCTAAAGGAGTATGTATACCCCAGTCCCAAAATTATTATTTCAAAAAAATCCCTACCCAAATAAGTCACAGGTTAGCCATGTGAATTAAAGTGTTGACCTTAATCTCACATGGCAAATCTAGAGTGGCGAGTTCGATTCTCGCCTGGGCAAAGGAAATTATTTAGTGATGGAATTCATTAAATAACATCCTAAGTCTCACCCTGGGTAGAAAAGGGTGGTAACCTGTAGATAACCCATCCCAATTAGCCTGAGTTGGAAAAAGTGGACATTAATAAATAATAATAATTATCTTTTTGTAGGAATATCATGATAAGTGAAATGGCTACTTGACCTAACATCTATCAAATAATTTTCTAAAAGATGAATGGTTTAACAATTCATATATTCAAACTTATATATTTTATGATCAATATTAAGGGTATCTCTTAATCTAAACAGAAAAATCCGCATATTTCTCATATGGACCTGCAATAATGAATAGAGCATTCAGCAAAACATATAAACTAGAAGAATTATTTAAGTCAATACAAGAATATAAAAAATATCTATACATTTTTATATACTTACACCTATGACTTCTTTAATTATCATTACTGCATCTTTTATTGTTTCCTCTAATTTGCAGTTATGTATTGTCAATTTTTTAAAATTTAATTTTAACTCTGCCAGCTCTGTTGATGCTGCATGGAAAACTACTTCTAACTGCTGAGCTTTCTCTTCAGACTTAAGTGCTTTCTTCTCATTTTCTGCAACTTCATTTGCTAGTTTTTGGTTATTTTGTTCATAATAGTATATAGCAGAGAACTGTTCTTGCATCCTTTCATGATCATACAGGAGCCGATCCATAGTCTGAGAAAAATGTGTAAATATTACCTTCGGTATAGCATCATTTCATTTGTTGTAGAAAAATTGTTACAAGTTTGGAGAATAGAAATAAAATCCCACCCTGCAGGTACTGTGTAGCAAATTTCCTATACTCTAAAATACCTCACAGATTACATCATTTCATTCCCTGCACTCTTAAGAGAAAGGGCTATTGAGATTGTACTCATAATATGATTTTGCAAAATTTCTTCAAATTTCTGTCAATCCTACCTAATACATGACAAAAATTAGGTCTTTTAAACATATATAGCATGTAAAAAGGGGGACGGTGTTAACGCTGGGGTACATCTACTATCCCAGTTAGCTGAGGGCAAAAATAAGAGCTGGTGTGATCCTTGTAAAGGGGAAAATTTAGTTCATCAGCCAGCTACCAGAGCATGATAATGGGGGGTGGGCAGTAGTGGGAGTCTGTGACTAAATCGTCTGACAAAAGATTTGGTTCTCCTAAATCCCGCCTACGACCAAGTCAGCTGCTGGTGATCTGGTACCCTGGATATATTGAAGCCTGCCAGTCTACTGGAGACAACTGAATTCTAAGTATTCCTTGGTTAACAGGAGTTGTACATTGAGTTGATCACTCTTTATACAAAAATTCTTATCATAAATCCCCCTTGGAGGTGCCTAAAGATCTCTAAGGTCTTTTATGCCAACCTAAAATCTAAGAGGCCCACAAACCCAAGATGCATGGTATAGATACAGCATTTGGCAGTATCTATAACATGCACTACCACACAAACATTTTTTCAGATAGAAAAATTGGACATATGACACCAAGTATGAAGGATCAGCTCCATATCAAAGTGTGGGGGCTCAGGTTGGCCGTGCGGGTTAGGGCGTTGGTTCTAATCTCGCGTGGTAGACCTTGAGCGGTGGGTTCAATTCCCTAGAAATTTATTTAGTGACGGACTCACTAAATAAACTTCTTGTGCCCATCCTGGCTATAAAAGGGTGGTAACCTGTAGATAACCCGTCCCGATTAGCCTAGTAGCATAAAGTGGACTTAAATAATAATAAACAACATATCAAAGTGCCAGGAGTATACAGTATACCTTGCTCCTGTGGATCGGAATAAATTGATCAGACAGGCAGCTTATTCAGCATCAGGGTCAGCGAACATTTTTGGCAAACCAACCATCAAAAAAGAAGCATATAAACAAAGAATACATAATCATAAGGGGACAGGTGCTGGAGAAAGTAACCGAAGGTACCTGGGAGGGAAGGCTCTGCCCATGGCACTGGATAGGACAGTTACATTCACCGAATATGAACTCTTCAGTCCCCCCTGAGGACACTAAAAGTATGTTTAGTGAAACAGCCCAAAACATGAACACACAGTCAATACCTGAAGACCTCAATTGTAATATTGAGGAGAAATCATTTTAGTGTAACAGGAGCAATTATAAAACTCCCAGTTAATTAACAGGTTTGTGCCAGCCATATTACGGCGGGAATGCACATGTTTAATTCTCATAAATAAATAATTTAAAAGTTTGGATGCTGGGGGAGTGAAAGTCTTACGGGGGTGTACCCAGTCATTTCTGGTATTTATTAACACTGCATCGTTACTATGTACCATTATGAGTTTACTCAACCAGGGAAAGTTTACTTTCCAGATATACAAAAGAGTATTTTTAACAATGGGAATTATTTAAAGAAAATATCTTTAATTACTTTTGTGGAGACAAGCTTTTATTTTTACAAACTTTGAAATACATAATACTATCCATGATTACAAATTATATGTTTTTGAAAAAAAAAAAATACATACACAGGAGACACGAAATGTAAAATTCAAAATTTCTCTGTTATTATGAGCTGGATCAAAAAATTTTATATAATCTATCTTGTTACAAATTTAATGCTCTATAAATTTTATTTTGTACACTTTTTCTCTATCTCGAATATTAAGCGAGATATTTGTTTTTTTTTTAATTTTCAGCCTTCATTAAACCTCCACTGTTAGTCATTGCATATTAACATTAAGCACATATATCATGAAACATCTTATTACCAGATTAAATGTCAAACATTATGTTCAACAGACCTTTACTATGAGAGATACATGCAAAGATGTTGTGTGATAACGTCATCAGTTCAGATTTTACACTCTTAACTCCAAAATGTTTATTTGATCTATTCCATACTCGATATTTAACTATTTCAACACTAGTAAGTCCCAACTAATTTTATTCAGAAATTGTTAAGTTTACGTAGCCCCTGGAGGACAGACATTTCAGTGTAAATCATGATCATGCCTTGCAACCTCCACCCCTGAAGTTGAGTTACAGGTAATACGCCTAACTAGTTTCAACAAATTGAGTTCAGTTGCATTGATTTTAAAATTATTTTAGATGAAAGTATTAAAATATACAATATCTCTGTTCCAATGCATCAAATAAAAAAAAAGGTATAGAACAATTTATAATTGAAAATTATGTTATGAGTACAACCTCAATAGCTGTTTTTGCTTAAGGGAAATCTAAGAGATCCCTAATATGTACAGAAAAATAAGAATTTTATTATTTTTGGCCACCTTTAAACCCCCCTCTCCTTTATTTTACAACAAAGGAGGTGCACAACTAGACTTTACAACAATACCAAATATGAAGTTTAATCATTCTAAGGCTAGGCGTTTTTGAGTAATGCTTGTACATACAAACATTCAGCCATCTCACTAAATCAGTCAAAATGGGTTCAGACAGGGTTAAACGGATTAATTTGTTGCAGACTAAAAACCGATATATATACACACACGCACGCACACACATTCATACACCTGCATTTAACAGTCCTCCATTTTTGTCTATTAAGTAGGATCAATAGACATTTGAAGAAGTTTCAACTACTTCATGAGTATAATCTCAATAGCTCATTTCCATTAAGGGCAGTAAACAGTTTTGTTCCAAATTCTACTTATCATGCCAGAATATATTGTTTTCAGTTGTTTAATATTACAACAATTTTTTTTCTTGTTCAATTTTAGAACAACTTTTTTTTCTTGTGCCATCTGACTAAATATATTTGACTAATTAACCCAAACTATTTCTGTCTGTCTCATATAAAATATCCTACATACCAAACCTAATTTTATTTTTTTTCCTTTAAGTTTTGAAACATACCTGATTTAGTACTTTGTTCTTCTCCAGAGCTTCCCCTTTTAACTCTTTGGCAATTTCTAGTTCCCGGTTTAATTCTTTGAAATTTTCTTTTAGAGCCTCATTCTCATCAAATATTTTTTGCCAAGATCCAATAATGAGATTGAGCTACCTTAAAAAATATTTCATTTAGTTTAATGATTTTTTTTTGTTATAAGATTATGACTATTATGTTTACTAACCTCATTATTTATTGCGATATTTTCTTTAACTACGTTGTGGGTTGATTCAGCCATTTTACTCTGAGTTAGTTTTTGTAAATCTAAAGATAGTTGTAACAATTTTTCTTCAACAGTTGCACTCAACCTTTAAACAAATCTCTTTTAAAACTAATAAAAATATAAATTATAGCTATTCAGTTAATTATTTTATTGATGGGACTGTTATAACTAATTCTTATTTATAAGACAAGTATTGCTACTCACTTTTCTTTCATCAGTATGTATTTATTTTCATTGTATCGTAAAGCTTGGCTGTGATACTCATCCTTCTTTTTGAGGTCATCTTCTAATTGTACCAGCCTTTTAATCATATTTTCTCGATTCAACTTAAATGACTCAAGTGATGCCAGCTGTCCATCTAATAATAAAATAAACAGACATACAGGAGTATATTGCGAATAAGATTTAAATATATAACATGAAAAAATGTGCATAGAGCATCATCTTCCATCAACTGGGACTTATTATTTTTAGATCTCTAACTAATTAATTTTGCAAAGTATGTATCATACCTTTAAATTTGCGCTTGCCTTCTAAAAACTTTTTTGACCAATCCCCTCTACCCTAAGGTTCAGAACCTGTCGATACCCATGATGTTAACCACAGGATTTTTAAGAATTTCTAAATAGAATATTCTAAATTATAAGGTATTATTTTTTGATCCCCCAGATATTAGGATTTTTTTAATTCTCCCCTTCCTCTTCTTGGTCTGATTTCAGCCACTAATATGTATAACCTTTAGAATTTCATGAAACAGTTAAATATCAAGTATGATATTCATCAAATAGAAATTTTCGACTATTAAAGCTTAATTGATTATGTTACTCATAACTCATTTGTATGCCTCATCTAATAAACAACAATTTAAGCAAGAATAAGAGGTGCCATGACATATTAGCTTGTCGTTAATGTGAGATGAGAAAAAGTGGGGGTTTACTGATTGAAAAAATTACTTTTTTATATAATTTTCTTTTACCCAAATAAATACAGATAAAAATAACCTCACAAAAATAAATTTCTTCCACTGAAAAAAAATAAATTCCAGATAAAAACTATGCCCAATATCTATGTAAATAGCAGAAAAATGAACGAACCACAAATGTGGCAGAAATCCTAAATTATAATAGAATAGACTACAAAAAAATGACAATAGAAAGATTCAGATATTTACAAATAATTTTGCTTCTTTAAGAAATTGAATGACTAGGTCAATATATTTTGGGTTGTCCGCAAGTTCTGCAAGCTAGAAATGAGATGCTAGGTAGTTTAATTGCCTAAAATAAAAACTGTTAGAGGAGAAGTGTGTTTACATAAGGCTGAAAATGCTAAGATACAAATAACTTGGTAAATGGTAGAGTTGAAATGTTTGAAAAACATGTACAAAACCTGCAATCGTAGTACATTATCTACAAGTTTGATTATATAACATTTTTAAATCTGACACAATAACAGAGAAATTCGCAAATGTACATCCTACTCCTCTTAGATTTATTTTTGGTCATTAAAGAACTTCATCTTTAGTTTTACATGAAACATTTATATATTGAGTTTGATAGTTTTTAAAAAAAAATTGTTACCACTAGGACATTACAACACTGAAATCTTTAATAACGATGTAATATTAGATACTATTCGCTCCAATAATAAGAACCCTTTGTTTAAAAAAAACCTTAAAATGAAAATACTGGTACCTTAAAAGGAAAATACTGGATGAAAAAATACTATTATACATTTTTGAGGGACTGCATCCACTTTTAGCAGATTTCCCTTAAGGAAAATCAGCTATTGACTTACCCATGACGCGATTTTTGAAATTTTAAAACAAAAGCACCTCCCAGTAAGTTTTCTCTAGCATCATTTAATAGCTAAGAATACAACTAAGACCTTTATTTTATAAGCCCATTACCAAATAAAATAAAATCCCCATATAGGAATCAAACCTTCCCTTAGATTTTTCCAAGTCCAAAGATTTCTAAGCTAAAATAAAAATAATAACCATTGGAAATAATTGATATGTGAAATATGCATTTAAATATTATTTATTAACATCCACTTTATGCTTCTGACAAATCAGGATAAGTAAATTTGCTCTGTGAAATATATTATTTATATTATATTGCTATGCTTACTTAACAGCTTGACTTCTGAAAAATATTGATCTTGCATAACTTTATAGTCTTTTTCCATTGTTAATATCTGATCCTCATACTTTCCTTTTTCCGCATCTTTAGCCTGAAACATTAAACTTTTAGTTTCAATAAAAGGTCTTGGGATTTCTTAGACAGTTGTGCCAACAGAAATTATTTCCTGTATTTATCATTGAAAGTGGTAAATTTTGGTTGTGGTCTTTAACAAAATGATACTCTAGGTCTACCTATATATAATAAATGTTCTACAGTTTGCCTATTGAACAAATGTTCTTCACAATAGTTCTTCCTGCTATTTATCCACATATAACTTAATATAGCATGATGTATTCCGATAAAAATGGTTATTTCATAAAGTTTTTTTTCCAACCCTGTTAGCTGGTTTCCCCTTAAGAGAAATCAACTATTGAGGTTGTACTCAAGGCACAATTTTCAAAAAATTTCCTTAAATGTCCATTAATCCTTCGTAAGAGATGATGAAAACGAGGTCCATTGGAAATACATACATACATACTTATATACATGCATACTTGTCTGTAACCGCTCTAGCAGTCGCAATTTTTCTTTTACCATTACCAAATTCGATGAATAAGGGTTTTATATAAAACTATAGATTAAATTCGATAATGTATGAAATTGAAAGGGGGAGGGGGAATTTCAAAGTCAGATAAATGCAAATATGTTGTGTGGTAACAACAACATTTAAGATTTTAAGTTCTTAATTTGATTTGATCACTTCCATGATATTTAACTTTTTTATTCATTACTAAATATCATATTATGTAATAATTGAAACCTGTCGAGGAATGGGGGGGGCTAGAGGGGGGTATTCAATTAGGTACCAATCATGTTAAACTATTGATGCTCTAAAATTGTTGTTCTATACATTGTTTTTTGTAGCTCAAATATTAAGCGAGTACTTTCTTGTTTTCAGTAAACCCCCACTTCTATTCATCGCATTTTATAAGTAGCGAATGAATGGTGAGATGAGATCAGTAGTGTGGCATACCAGCATGTGGGAAATCCGTTTACATTACACAGCCCCAGCCTGATGGACTTTCTTCAAAGAAAACCTACAATACGATTTTGCAGTTATCTTCTGAAAACAAGAAAGTACAAATAACTCACTCAATATATGAGTTATAAACAAATGTATAGAAAACCATGGTAGAGCATCATGAGCTTAACAAGATTGATCCTCTAGCATTTTTCAGTTCGACTCTTATAAAAGAGATACTTCGAATTTTTGAATTCCCTATTCCTGGTCCAATTTCAGTCATCGATGAATATGATCTTTAGTGTTGACTCAAGCTGTTAAATGTCAAGTATGGTAAAGATCAAATAACTTTTTGATTCCAGAAATAAAACTTTAATTGGTGACATCATTACATCATATTTGTATATAACTCAAGTAAAGATCTGATGAAAATAGAGAAGGATCGATGGACATTTGAAGAAAGTTTACAAAAATCGAGTCATGAATACGACCTAAAGAGAAATCTGCTAAAATTAGAAATCTGTAACTTTTTAAAAATATTAGCCAATAGTTTTACAAGAAAGTAACATAGCTTAGATATACACGGTCAGCTGTATTTCCTGTAATATCCATAATTTATTCTCTTAATGGGGAAAAGGTAAAATTGTATGGTCATGTACTTGAACAATGATGAATTACAAAAAACAAATGTATGCCAAATTTCCTGAATGTGTGCATCTTTTTTAAAAAATTTAGAAGGCTGTCTCACAAATAAAAGAGAAACCCCACCGGTTTTAAGGGCCCTTAGGGTCTTTGCTATAAACACAAAAATAAATACAAATAACTACAATATAAACAGAAACTATTGCAACCTAATAATACTTACAGACTGCAAAGCTTGAAGCCTTTGAGTGACGTCTTGAAGTTCTAAATTTTTTTGTTCCATTTTGTGTTTTAAATATGCAAGAGCAGCTGCCCTGTCTTCATCCAAAGTCTTGTAATTTTTTTGGACTTGGAAATTCTCTTTTTCTAATTCGCTGCATCTCTGCTTTAGCCTTCAGAAGAACCAATGAAAATGCATACAATAATGAACGCTCAAGAATGCTCATAGTGAAAAGAAGTATGTGAGTGTGTGGCTGGGAGGTTGCATGTGCGTATCCCACATTTTCTTTATTTCCTCAATATGTGCCCTGAAAATCCTTTCAGGGAAATCTGTTGCAATTGGGGACCTAAGGTCCAGCAAATCATATAACCACATGATGTGCCATTGAAAGAGAATAGGAGTGCCTCGGATAAGTCCAATAATCTACCTTAAAAAGATAGAGGATCAGTTAAGGACTAGCACGGATGGTGTATTAGATAAAATACCAGTCTATTGAAATTATAAGGCATATCTGACATCATCTGTGCTCTCAAAAAGAAAAGGTTTTAATAGATTGAAGATATTGAAAGTATGGATGCAATCAAACTACCCAAGAAGATGCTTATATGATAGACCAGGAGGGAATATGAAAAGAGGTTGGGCCCAAACAATGGTATAATGAATTGGTAGCTCATCTATACTTGGAGTAGCTTGGCTGGGAACAGCGTTGAATTGTTAAACATGGATGTCAGAGGCCCAGGTCCTCCAAGGACTGTATTCTTATGAAAGAAAAAAAAGTATTAAGAATAATACAATATTCCTTTGAATTTACTTCTTTTATAAGGTATTGTGGCCAAACAGCTTAACAACCTGGGTTCTTGTCTAAATGATGAATTATTAAGCTTATTAGGAGCATGACTTTTATTACTCATCGTGATGTCTTTGACAACAGACTATTTTCTCAATTTACTTCAATTAATCTACTTTATTTCCATTTTCTGTGAGCTAATATCTATTGGTATTATTTAAAATGCCTATCTATCTACTGTTTTTTTTTTTATCTTTTGTCTTCCAAAAGATATATAATGGCTCTTTCAAAAACAAGTCAAAAGTTTGAATGATACTGAGAATATTGTAGTACAAAAACAATATTTAAACACAAATTTCTGACTAAAATGGATCCATTAGCTACAAAAAAATGTACTGAAGTAGCTTTATTACTATTAGGCTTATATTTTTGAAAATAAAATAATCATTAACTTTCTAAACAACAAACATTAAATCAGCCTTAAAAGGAAACACAATCATAAGGCAAATTTTTTCTTAAGTGGTAATATAAATTTTTAAATCCTATTTCATGTATGCCTAACCGAAAATATATGTAAAGAAAAATATTGATTATTGTACCTATTCACTTTCTCATTTAATGTATTAATCTCGAGTTCATAAAACTCCCTTTCTGCATATAAAACCTTTTTGGATGACATTTTAGTAAATTTTTTTACCGAAGACTAATATTCTTTATTATCCTAATGTGTACTTAAATATAATTATTATCTTCATGCCTATGTTTTAAACATCCAATTATATAAAAATTTGTATCCACCCAGGTGATTTTATAGGCTACAAAATTTAATTATATTGGCATATGACTTTAAATATTTTTGTGGTGTTATTTTCTTGAAGTCATTGTTTATAGTGATAAACAGGTAATTATTATTAATATGGTTACAGTATCAATTTAAAAGTCACTTGCTTTAAATTTCTGGTTGATTGTGTTTTTATGTTATTAGATTTAATTGAAATAATGTAATTGTTTTGAATAATGTAGATGTTTTGGATTTTTCTTTAGCTCAAAGACCCTATTTACTGTTAGTCTCAACAAATTTTGTTTAAAAATAACTATTCTGTATATGCCATTTATTTTGTGGTTTTGTTTTTAGCAGATTTCCCTCAAGGGAAATCGGCTCATGAGGTTGTACTCTTGACACGATTTTGGAAACAATTCTTCAAAGGTCCAGAACTCTTTCCTTGTGCAAGGAAAGGGTTAATACCACACGAGATGACGAAAATGAGGTATGTTTAAAGTTTCATTTATATATACACACATAAAGAAGCTGACCTAATATATACCCCCAGAAAGGTGGCAGCTCATTTTAGCAGATTTATTCTAAAGGAAATCACATTTCCTGTTTACATAGGCTTCTTTCTATGAGAGAAATTGAGAATAGACACAAAGATCATCAGTATGTCACTCAAGCACGTGAGAGGAATCGGCTTAGTTTACGTTTAGTGCTGGACTTTGTAGGTACATAAATATATATTTGTCTCTATATTATCTTAACAATTTTTGTTTGATCAGCAAAATATGTAAAACTAAAGATCAAGTTTGTTAGTGGCTTAAATTGGATTGGAAGGAGGGAATTTTAGAAGGGGGAAATAAAAATTCAAAAGATCTCAGTTATTATAAGTTGGATCAAAGTGTTATAGGGCCAATATTGTAGCAAATTAATTCTCTGAAATTTTTGTTCAATTAACGTTTTTCGTATCTCGAATGCTGAGATATTTGTATTTTTGTTGGTCCTTTGCGAGGTACTTATTTTTATTTTATTATTCGGTTTTTCATTATATGGTTAGTGTAAGATCATCAAGAACTCAATTCAGTTGAAAAATTTGCATTTTTTTAAAGTATTTTTCTATTTAGCTTAAATTGGAAGTAATACTTCTGGCTGACTGTTTAATGTTAAGTACAGAATACACCTTCAAAAAATAACTAAAATCTACTTTTATTATGAAAGAAAAATTGACATTTATATTTTTTTTACTGCCAGTGCATTTTGCCTTTCCATCAGTAAAATATAGTATTTATGTAGGATGTAGGATTCCTACTTTAAGAGCCATCTTTTGACTATTTATTGTCTCATTTTAATACTATTTATGAAGGGTATCATATTTGAGATCAGCTGCTACCCATGCTTATGGGAAAATATGATTGAGCACTAGTCTATAACCAGGATGCCCAAATTTGAGTACCGGAAGATGTGATAAATGTTTTCACATATAATAAAATTATTATTTAATTTGTAAAGTATTCAATGTTTACTAGACTGGACCATGGCAGTGTTGAAGCATGTGTTTCAAATCATTATTTACTCATTCTATTGATGATTTGTGCCTTCTCAATTCAGTTGAGCGATGAGTCATTTAAAGTAAAGTATTTTTTCTATTTAACATAAATAGGGAGTAATACTTCTCTTTCTATATTTTATTAATTTTATAAAATTAACATTTATAATTGATTTAAATTCTAATTAATTAAAAATATAATTTAAAAAAAAACAAAAAAAAAAACTGAAAAATAGGCTGTCTCCTTAATCAGACTTTCCATAACATATTTAGTGCAACATCTAAGCCTATTCTATATTGAGTCAAACTATAAGAAAGGGAATTCCTGATGGCAACAAAGAAACAAAAATAGAAAATGGCATTCCACAAGTTATGGAATGCTAATAATTTAAGTTAGTTATGATTTAGTTAGAGCTCTGGTTAGCTATGCGTGTTAAGGCATTCGTCTTAATAAACTTGGTAAACCTAGTGTCATGGATTCAATTCCTATATGGGAAATAGGAATTTATTTAGTGAAGAACTCGCTAATTAAAATTCTTAGTCCCATCCTAGCTAGAAAAGAGTGGTAACCTGTATATAACCCGTCCCAATTAGCCTCTGAAGCAGAAAATACACATTCATAAATACCCTTTTTTTTAATAATTTATTTCAATTTACAGTGGCAGTTTAATATAAAAATAAAATAATTTTAATAAATCAAAAATATCATAGCTGTGAGGGGTCTTCAGTTACTAGCAATTCTTATCTGAAGTAGGTTAATATTTCTTTATCAATCCTCTTGGTTGTATATTTCTAATCAATCTTATTGTTAATAAATAAGTGCTTAATATTAAGAAACACTTTCGGAATAATAAATAATATGATACTGATTATGTATAGATTAGAATATTCGAAGATATGCTTAGATTAAAAGACAATTAGTTTT
The DNA here is from genome assembly GCA_019009955.1 of Riptortus pedestris. Classification (NCBI taxonomy): domain Eukaryota; kingdom Metazoa; phylum Arthropoda; class Insecta; order Hemiptera; family Alydidae; genus Riptortus; species Riptortus pedestris. The sequence goes on from CM032228.1 coordinate 64,097,020, forward strand.
TTACTTCCGCCCATAAGTTTTGTAACTCAATGATCACTTCTGTATTATCACAATACAAGAAATAATCTTTAAACTTATTCACTTTTATTTCTTAACATTTTCTTTAAAAAAAATTGCCTTGTTTAGCAATTCCCAGGATTGCCTGTGTGCAAATTTGGTCCTGAATAACATGAATACGTGGAACCCACATGAACTCATCCAGCGATTGAATAAGTTAAGCTGAAATTCTTCATAAGTTATTTCTGAACAAGTAACGAATCCTGCATGTTCCTCTTTTATTTATAGTTTTATTAAGTAGCTTCAAAATGAAATGAAATAATCATAGATACATTTAAACAATATATGTATATATGCATATGCAAGTATATATGCCCATATGTGGATGCTTTAATGAATAAAATATAAGTAAATTAGTTATTTGTTTATTATTATTTTTTTTTCTAAAACATACCTAGTCAATTTTTTATTTAAATCAGCTATCTGAATTTCATAGTACTCTTTATCAACTTCTGGTAATGAATCCTTTTTGTCTTCTTTACTTTGCTTTTTCTTGCTGCCTTTCCCTTTCTTAGCCATTTTCACAATTTATTGTTTGTTTTAGAGTTAAGATAAGAAACTACAGTATAGAACTACCATGACAACAAGCAAACAAGATCTGAGGTGTGGCAAATAATTGTTATTTAGTAAAAATCCACTAAACAAATTTCAATAATATAATAAGTACCTTGTCTAAAATTTAACATCTGGCTAGTCAAGAACTGTAGACATTGAGGTAATTAAACATTAAGCAATGATAGAGATTGTTTTTATCTAGATCTCCAGAATCACTTGCAACCATTTCCATATTAAATGTATAATAAATTTAAACAGAAAAGTATGTCATTCTATTTGTCATTGCTAGTATCACAAAAGACTTCCCCTGGCAATTTTAAATTCACAGATTGGCTAAGCTTACTCCACCATTTACAGTACTGTAATACCAAACAGCATTTTGTCACCAGAATTAAAGAGAATATGGACTTAACTTCTTTGCTCCCAGGAAATAAAGACGTACAACTACAGGCAAACAATTGAAATTCAGCAGTACATTTAATTTGTCGTCTATCACATTGGTAATTCATTAAGACATTAATTTAATCAAACCTGTGATGTTGAGTGAATGGGAAACAGATTTGAATACGACTCGAAAACAAAATGAGAGCAATTAAAAAAACAATTCTGCTAAATAGATAGAATAGATAGAAAAAAACAAATAACACCTAAATAGACTTCGAATGGGGCATTCAAAAGTTACGTACAGACTTGGACAAAAACTCAATAGTCCTCTGTGTAGATCTTGTCCACTCAAAAGAACAACCAGACATATTTTGGTATTGCATTGTATTTAGTAAAAAATAGGTACTGCTTTAACAGACCACATTTCCCAATTTTGGTCAATTTAAAGAGCAGCACTACATATGTCTTTCTATATGTATTTTATTGAATATTACTATCATTTGGAACAGCTATGTATATAAATTATCTTTGCCTTCCTATCTCTATTCCCTATGTTGGGCTTATATAGTGCCTGACCAAGTTGTTGGTAAATAAAGTCTTATCTCAATTGAGAATATAATCATTCTCAAACACTGACTGTGTTGTGCATTTCTTAGTAATGTGTTAAAACCAACCAGAATCATCCACCTATAATAATTGTTGTTCACATCTCCGTCATGACTCAACAATATTTTTGCTCAGACTGAGTCATGACTGCAACTAACACACTGATAGATTGATTTATCAAACAATTTATCATAAACCAGCCATGTGTTAAACATTGTCTACATATTCTTGGTTGAGAATATAACAGTGTTTACTATTTTTTTCAAAGTATTCCAATTTAATGGTATTTTCATACTTTGTATTACTGTTTAGTCCCTATATCTAGCGTTTAACTCTGTAAACAAAATTCCCGCCGTAATAATTGTATTGTACATGGGCTGTTTTCTTTGAATACAAGCAGTGCTCATAAAATGACACTGTTTAATGGAAAAAATGTTTAATCAAGGATTCCTTATTTTCTTCTCTTTCAATTGCTACATTCTTGTTCTTGACATACAAAAGGTCTGATAAATGTCATGTTCCTAACAAAATGTTTTTGAATATCAGTATTGGACCACTTTATTTTCAAAGGAATGAGTGCGCAGAGGAACATGCGAACCTAAACCATTCAATATACCTTAAAGCCTCCTTTCTTACTCTGCTACAGGTTTCAAATTCATTTCTATATGTTTTTAGATTCCTCTTTAGAAAAATCAGCTTTTGAGGTTCTACACTTGAAGCGATATTTCAAAAAATTTCTACAAATGTTCACTGATCCCCGCCAAGGAGATGACAAAAATGAGGTTCACTCATTTTTTTTTTGTTTATCTATCCTCGCATGGAAAGTGGAAAGCTTGGATATCAGCCAGTGTAAATGACCTTAAAGGGATGATGTAAATGACACAGTGAACTGGTGGGGGGGGGGTATGTGTGTGTTCTGTATGGTAGTTGCAAATGTTTATACTTCATATTTCCATGTTAATTAAAACTTAAGACCTCCTTATGATCTTTATTTAATGTATAGAGATTCCAGACATTAGATTTGATTACTACTGTCAACTAACTAGAGAAGTTCAAGGCTTAAACATAATATAAGGAAAAAGAATAACTACTAGCAAAGGGCAAAATTTTTTTCTTGGGTGTATAGTAATAGAAATACTTACCTATTTAACTTCATTCTGATAAGTCATTAGTTAATTAAGTTTCTTAACCAGTACCCTTAATTGAGTTTAACTATTATTATTATCAGTATTATTCTGTGCACAGTGTCTAGGGGTAATTATTATACAAAAGAAAGATTTCAACTGAATACTGGAAACAGAAGGAGACATAGCCTAGAGAGATGTTCAAAAGAAATATAATATAAATGTATTGAGGAAATAAGGATTATAATTCCAGCAAATAAATATAAAAAGTGTTCATGGCAATATTTCATCCAAAATGGACCTAGTGGAATTGAAGGAGGGAGTTATAACCCTTCTAATAACGTCCTATTAAAAATCCTTAGAAAAATATTGAATGCCGCCCCATTCAATGTACCCAACCTCTCCATTCTCCTTAACCTAGATACTCCTTTTGTCCAATCTCTTACCCATACCCAGATAACTTAATTTTTTAGCATCAAGAGGGAAATCTGCTATGGAGGTACTCCTGATGCTTTTATCGAAATATTTTCTCAAATGTCCATCGATCCTACCTAGTAGATGACGAAAATGAGGTCAGTACATAATTATAGATATATATCAAGTTCGAAAATTCAAAATATCTCGGTTATTATGATTCCGATAGCATAGAAGCAACCACATTTAATTGTCTTTAAATGTTGTTATATATCTTGAATACTAACCGAGATATTTTCATTTTTTAGTTTTCTGCCTTCAGTATCCCCCACTTTGACGCTATCATATCATTTAACCAATTTATTCTAAGCTTGAACACCAATTGTTTTCAAGAGCCCTTTCTTATGCGAAGTACATACATGCAAATTCGTTGTGTAATGACGTCAATTAAGATTTTACGTTTTTATTTCGAAAATGGTTATTTGATATGTAAAAAAAATCTGCTAATGCTCGACATTTAATCGTTTCACTCAACACTAAAGGTTATATATGTTATTAGGAGAATTGGATATGCTATAATAAGGTTATAGGGGGGGGGGGTCGAAAGCTCAAAATATTTTCGTTATTATGCGTGGGATCGTAGAATATTATGTAATTAATCTTGTTAGAAAATTAAATTAGGGAAGGTCGGGTGCGCCTCGTGTCATGTAGCCAAACGTAACCAATTAACCACAATTGAATTATTATTATTTATTAACAACACTTTTTGCTGGTTACCACCCTTTTATAGCCAGGGTGGAACTAAGGATTTTATTTAATGAGTTCGTCAGTAAATAAATTCCTATTGACCAGGCGGGAATCGAATTCGCCACTCTAGGGTTTACCATGTGAGATTAAGGCCAACGCCATAACTCACATGCCAACCTGAGCCCCGTTAGATTATTGATGATATAAAATTGTTATTCTATACATTTTTTCGTATCTCAAGTATTAAGCGAGTTATTCGTGCTTTCTCGCCTTCAGTCATCAGGGTTTTTTTACATAGAACTAGGAAATATGTGGCGAGATGAGATCACAAGTGTGTTATTCCAGCACGTAGGAAATCTGTTAAGTTTACGCAGTTCCTGTTTTTTCAATCCCGACTGTCTGGACATTTCATCCCCTAATACTCTCCACAAAATATTTTCTCGGATATCGCCGACTGAGGCATCGATAGCATAGAGATCTGTTGAATTTGAGAGATTGAAAGAGGAGAGAGTGAGGTAGGCGGTGTGTGCGAGAGAGAGAGATCAAAGAGTCCGCCAGTTATTCAAAGAGGGCAATCTAGGGCAGGCCAACGTATTCCTTGCTTCGACAATACATTAATCATTAATGTTACAATCATCAACATGATGATGTGGAGGGGGTATTGCTTGCGTCTTAATAATTTCAATGTCGGGTGGAGATTTCTTTGATATGTTACTCCATATGTTATTATTATAGTTCACATAATATACATTTTAACGGACCTCTTTTTTTTCAGACTCCAAGGGTTATCTGGTTGACATTTGAAGAAATATTCAGATAAGGGTTTTAGCAGATTACCCTTCAGGAATATCCGCTATTGAGGTGGTACTCATGACGCGATTTTAGAAAAACCTATGTCCATCGTGTCCAACCTAGGTGATATCGAAAATGAGGTCCGTTAAAAATTATATATATATATATATATATATATATACTTCTTTGTTACCGCTCTAGTGATCGCAGGTTTTGTCGTATCGTTACCGAACTCTATACATAAGCGTTTCATGTATAACTAAAGATCAATTTTATTAACGGCATAAATCGGATTGGAGGGGGAGGATAAATAAATGTTATGTATGTCGTTTCTCTATCATGAATATTAACGGAGTTATTTGGAATTTTTAGTTTTCAGCCACCAGTAAACCTCCACTCCCACTTATGTCATATTAACAATAAACTGTCATACCATGTAGCACTTTATTCTGAACTAACGGAACGTCATTAATAAAAAATATTTACTTAGTAATCCTAAGACTCGCGGGTTTGACCCCCACCTGGGAACTTGACATTTATTTAGTGACAAACTCGTTAAATAAAATCCTTAGCCCCACCTCGGCCAGAAAAGTGTGGTTACCTGCAGATAACTCGTCCCAAATAGCCCTAGAATCATAAAGTGGACATAAACAAATTCCTTATTTTATCCCTCATAAAATGTACCAAAATCGTCACTAACGTCAATATGATAATCTTAAAATTTTTTTTATTTGTATCACGTTTACACTCAAATCCGTCTCACAAATACTACTGCACAAAGCAAATTTCCCACATCCTACATTGTCACGCTGATGACGTTATCACATTCTATTTTACTATAATTAGAAGCCTTTATTAACAGGTCTTGAATTTTTATAATTTTGAAGGGACCTCATTTTCGCCATTTCCTGGGGAAGATCAATGGACATTTGAAGAAATTTTTCGAATATCGTGTCATGAGTACGACCTCAATAGCTGATTTCCCTTCAGGGAAATCTTCTAAAACCCTGAAATACAGTTGCTCAAGGGCTTTTTAAGATATTTTTATTTAATCTTTCGCATATAAAACAGTTGGTCGTCTTGGGTTATAACTTTCTCTGGGCGAACCAGATTCACTTTTGTGTCTAGACTACAGAAGGGAATGTCCCTTTCTCTAACCCACTAGAACTTAAAAGCCTAGACCAAAGTAGTAGTTTACAACCACCGGCACAGAGGTCGATATTCCATTAAAATCGAGAATGATGTCAGGGCTACAATTGTTTGATTTTAGCTTATTACCCAAACGGTTAGTCACTTTAACCCTAGTATTACCGACCTCTCCCAGGTCGCATGGATTACCAAGGGGGGGGGGCTCCTTGAGCCCACAACCTTAAAAACCTTTTATTTTGGTTCTATACTTTTTTTAAAATAGATTTTCACTCCTTTCAGCAACACACAATTTTACTAAACTCTCAGATAGTTTAAATAAAGAGTATTTTCTTTGGCCAGCACTATTTCTTCTCCATGTTGTGTCCAGGATACAGCATGGACTAACTGTTCCCCTAGTTGGGAACAACCTAGAAAATCTTCTCTTTTCTAAAAAAGTACCTATCAGGAGCAATAATTATAGTCATCTCAGTAATATATTTTTATATGAAAAAAATTATATGGGGAGAATATATATATTTTTTTTATTGGGAAAAAAACTTGAGAAGGTTTGTGTATGTTAAAATTACATCAAAGTAATTATTATTTGAGCAATATAATTAATAACACTTGAATTACTAGTTAAAAGTAGTATTAAATATCAGTGGGCTCGAGGAGCCCCCCCCCCCTTGGTACTTAAGTGTATAACTACCCCTTGCATTACCAGGGGGGGGGCTCCTCGAGCACATACGTCAAAAAAATTTTTTTTCTCAACATAGAATTTTTTTAATTTAATTTTGTTGTTATGCCCTTATTCTAGGATGTTTTTCTGAGGAATACATAAAATATCCCATTAAAATTGGGTGATAGGGAACAAAAACAAAAAGTTGTGTGCTCAAGGAGCCCCCCCCCCCTTGGTACTTCTAGGGTTAATATGGTAGGTCGCAAAGTGCCAAAAAGCCCTAAGCCATGGGCCAAGGAATCTTTTAATTTTGATGCACCTAAATAATGAAATTTATATATATATGGTTGTCTGCCTAACTGCCGTAATTTTTGTTTGATCGTTACCAAAATGATTATTTAAGCGTTTCACGAATAACTAAAGATCAAGTTCGTTAAAGAGTGAAATGAAGGTCCCACATGGAGGGGAGTTAGGGAAGGGTTGCTGTCGAAGAAGATATCATATGATAAAATGTTTTTTTTTTTCTTTTTTTTTTTAAAACCCGTAATATTTTAACTGTCTTTATTTAATATACCGTAAACCGGGGCTACTTTGCTCCACTTTTTGGCCCTTTTTTAACAAAATCATAATTGTTACGACAGTTGTCAGAGAGAAATGATCGGGATCGTTTTCGATCAACTAAAAACTATCTAAAGAACACGTTTATGTACCTTAATGACCAGTTTACAATGTTTTCTAATCATTTTTTATTATCTGAAAAGCGGAGCAAAGTTACCCAGTGGTTGGGTAACTTTGCCCCACATGGAAAAATAGATGATTTCTCATAGTAAAAATGGACTGGGGTAAAGTAACACACTTGATTTGAGTAGTACAACTCTTTAGAAGTGTACTCTTTAAATAAATGCATTTTGGGAAGAAAAACAAAAATCATAGGTATCATCTGTAGAAATGTTTATATTAAACCTCATGTGAAGAATACAAAAACAGGTTATTAAATCATGAATTATATTTGTTAAGAACATCAAAGGTTAGTTAATGTCATTTATAAGTTCTGGGATGCTGAACATGCCCCTTCTGTTGACTTTTTTTGGCGGATTTATACTACCAACAATCTCTTCCCAAGAGTAATGGATTGAGTCCTTTTTTTCTGGCCATTTCCAATTTCCTTTCGCAGTCTTAAACATAGCACTCACTACAGCACCTTCTTCATTCAGACTTTCAATGACGCCAGGATAGTATTCATCTTGATAAATCACGACAACGAAGGTGCCCACTTCCTTTTTTATTGATTGAATGGTTGGTTTATTTGGTTCCTTGTTTTCTTCTTCCATCATTTCAATTTGTTGTCTACTGAACGAATCCCAGTCTTCATCTGAACTTTCATTAAGATTTAATTCCATTTCACTTAAAATGTCATCATCCTCATCACTGTCCTCATAACATCTGCGGCTTTTCGTTTTGGGAGGCTTCTTAATCTTAGATTTGACACTTTCATTAGAGGTTTTACTTGTGCTAGGGAGAGAAATCAGAGTGTTATCTAGCATTTCTTCATTGGACAGGCTTTTACCTGCTGGAAGTTGTACTTTCTTCCTTCTTGTAGGGTTTGTGGGCTTATCGCCTATTAGAGATTTGGTTGTTTGCACAAGCTCTAAAAATGCTGAGCTCACAGCTGAGGGTTCAACTGCTTTTTGGCCTATTCTGTCTAGTAGAGGCTGTATGTCACATGGAAATATCCCAGTTTTTCTAAATCCGCTTTCAAGATTTTTTTTCATATTGGGCTCCAAGTCTTCCAGAAGTTTTTTAAGCAATGAGGGGAAGACGTGTTTGGGCAAGACCCCTGCTCTCATACCGCTTGGGGTATCTTTCCAGTTACGTAAGATGTGTCTCCAAGCAACCTTCATGGGTCTAAAAAAAGCAACGTCCAGTGGTTGCGTTAGATGGGTGCTGTTTGGAGGGAGACATACAAAACTGATATTGTTTTCTCTACACTTTTCAAAAATACTCATATTTAGATGACTGGATAGGTTATCCGCAATCACAACTGTTTTTCCTTCAGATTTCTTAATTCGGGGCAGGCACAAGCTCTCAAACCATTCATTAAAAGCTGGACCATCAAACCACCCAGACTTTGTCCTAAAATAGCGAGTGTTCTTTGGGCCACCTCCAGTCCAAACGTCCCACATCTGGGTACCCTTGTAAACAACAAAGGGCGGCAATATTTCACCAGCCGCACTGCCACAAATCATTACAGAAGTGCTTGATTTGGAAAAATTACAAAGTTTTTCAGGATATTTTGTCCCACGGCGACAAATAACTTTCTTCTTTGAAGGATCATCTGCTAAATTGGTTTCGTCTAGATTCCAAATATTTTCAGGTGGGACGTCTTTGATAACTTCTTGCAAGTTTTTAATATAATCCTGCAGGATATCTTCGGTGACTGCAGCTCGGCTTCTTTTAATGTTGGATGCCATACGTTCTTTCAATCTTCCATGACGTTTCAAGAAATGTTTTAGCCACTCAAGACCAGGCTTGTTCCCTTGAAAATCTTTTACTACACGGCTAGTTCTCTCTAAGTAAATTTTAATGACATTTCTGAGATCTTCCGTAGTTATCGGAAACCCAAAATCACTCAATGTTTCTATGTACGAAACAAAAGATTCTTCCTCATCTCTGGAAAATATTGTAGGTTTCCCTACTTTATTAGTATGCTTCTCTTTAAGTTTATTTAAAATAGTTCGTCTTGGTATATTAAAGTGTTCTGCAGCTCGACGATGGCTGTATGAACCACTCCTTATTGCTTGTAAACATTCCTCTAATTGTTCTGGTGAATAATCGGCATAGCGTCGAGCACCAAGTTTTCGTTTGTAAGCTCGAACCATCTAAAAAAAAAAAACAAAATAGTATGCGCCAAGTGTATATGTTATTAAAACTCTAACCTTCACATACACGCACAGTCCTGTGCTGTAAGAGACATACCTACATACAGTTATTTAGTAAAATCCTAAAACAAACAAGCTAATATTGCTGAAAATAAGCAAGATTTTAATGTGGGGTAACTTTGCCCCACTTTTGTTGCTGGGGCAAAGTTACCCCATTTTCACCAGAAACATAACCTATGAAACTAAAAAATGTATAAGTTGTGAAAAACACTTAATAGGTTGATCTTAGCAATGTAATTTTGTTAACAAATAGTTGTACTCCATAAATAAACACTTATGCTTACCTTTAGATGTCTGCAAACGGGTTGAAAATACCACTTTTTTTAAAGTAAAATATCAGCAAAATGTGACTCAACTTTACAAGCCAAACAAATCAACTGTCCAATATGGCGGATGTCTTGAAAATGCTGTGTCACCCTCCTAGTGGTGCTACCTATCGGATAAACTCAAAACAGTGCGTTTGCAGTTCATTGGTTTGCTGTCATGTTGCGTGGCAACTTTTTTCGTCTTTGGGGCAAAGTAACCACCTGTGGTGCAAAGTAGCCCCGGTTTACGGTAGTTATTTTTTTATATTTTTTCCTTTTATGCGTATTTATATTTTTTCTATAATACATATATGTATTTAATGTTTATTGTAATAATTTCCGTGTAACCTCTAGAAGGTTGCATTCTTGTAATTCCTTTGTTCTTTTTGCAAGTCTCGTCCTATTACAACTAGTGTTAACTTCTCTCTTAATATCAATTGTTTATTTTCATTCATAGGGGCTTTTTACTTGCACTATGTTTTTTATAAATCAGACTGTTGTAAAGTGTAATTGGTGTTATGTTTATTTGTTTCAATTATTACATAGATTTGGATTTTCGAGTGCCCCCCCCCCCTGACTTGGTTTTTATTTACTCAATTTATTTATTTTTCGAACAAGTACCTTGTAAAATTGCAATTATTTGAAGTTATTTTATCTCATCACAAAACGTCATATAACGAATCTTGATAAAATTATGTTCTTTGTTTGTATATACATTCCCTGCATTAGAGATATTATTGGAGTTTTTGTTTGTTCCTTTTCATCGTACAGTAAATTCAGAATATTGACAATTCTCACAAGAGATTTTTGAACTTCATTATCAGCCGTGAACATAATACGAAAAATATATTGTAATCACATATTTGTGATAGTTGATTTTTCTCTTATATAGCGGAAGCACTCTTTTTTTTTAATCCAGTATTTCTTAAATGATATCAGTAAACCTGTTTAACGTCAGTCAGTTCAAAAAGTAAGACGTAAATTGACAGTAATAAATCCATTTAATAAATTTCCAAATATAGTAACCTGTCAGTGACGCGTACATTGGTAAAAGCTTATTAAAAAAATGACAGTCGTCAGTATCTAAATATAACTAAAATATTCTAATAATAGTTGTGTATTTCCGTCTTGACCGCTATAGGACGATGTGTGTTTTGAAATATTTTCTCACAAGTTCAACTACAGAAATGAGAATTCCAATTTTCATTATACATTATGCTAATAGTATTTAATATCCCTTAATTAAATCAAACAATTGTTTGATTCATCTTAAGGGGAATAATGAAGAGGGATTAAGTGAGACATTTCCATGGTATTTTTGTCAGAACACGGCCCTTTTTAATTATTGAAAATATTCATCATTCAGTGGATGCATAAACTGTGCATACTTGCTGGAATTAAGCGTTGATGACATCTCACGTTCTATTATCGATTGCTTTAATTATCTATTGCTTGGAGTGGAGGTGTACTTACGTCTTAAAAACTCAAAAAAACAAATAACACCTTTAATATTCCAGTTAAAGCACAACTTTTAGGTCAAGCTACCATAATAAAAGAGTAAAATTGGATAAACAAATTGATTATGCAACATTTTCGTAATATTTTACCCATTCTCCACTCCTGGTTGGATTTCATTTATTGTGAAGCAGCATTAAATGTCACATGTAAAGAACATATAATGAGTTTAGGAATGATAAAATTAAAATAGCAGCCCCTGGAGTAACATCGTTCTTCATTGAATCTGGTCTTATCATTTTGTCGTTATGAAGAATGGCACTAGAATAAGTCTTTTTTCAGGTTTTCGAACGTATGACACAATAGCTTTTTGTACATAAAAGGAACAAATATTCTTATTTGATTTCCTTTACTATGTAGAAACAAATGCTGGTAGCAGTCCTCTCGTGTTATTTTTTAGCAGATTTATTTCCGTAGTTCTGATATAAGGCATTTTTTCCTCTGAGTTCACGAACAAGACTTTGCGGTACTGGAACCAATTATAGGCTGTTATGTTAGACTAGTATTAAATAAATGCTTAGCTAACCTTTTAACAATGCTAACGGGGCATGAAAGGAGCTTCTGGGGTTGTCTTGCTCAGTACATTTATAGAGCCTAGGTATTTTCTATAATCTTGCAGGAATGTAAATTTTCAATGGCCTCATCATCTTCACTTTCCAACTAAAAAGCAATTACTTCCCTAGCATGATCACGATTTCTTTCTTTACATTTTTACTGCAAAGAACTCATTCAATAAAATCCTTAGTCCCAACCTGACTAGAATAGGGTGGTAACCTGTAGATAACCCGACCTAATTAGCCCCAGTTGCATAAAGTGAACGTTAATAAATAAATAAATAAAAATAAATACAATTTTCCAGCAAAACCTTCAGTAGGGGAAAAAATCACGCGTAAACTCAGCAGACTTCCCACATGCTGGTATTAAACACTAGCCTCATCATATTTTCTGACTGAAAACCAGAACGTACGAATTACTCAATTAATATTTGAGCTAAGAAAAAATGTATAGAGCAACAATTGATAAATTATGAGTTCCAAATTAGGGTGGATACAATTAACTTTAAGGATTTTAAGAAAAGTTCCTTAAAGTAGCCAGCTGCTAGATCTGTTCGGAGAGGACTATAAAAGCAGCCCCTCATAAAGCATGCCCTCATCATTGTCCCCCTTTCTCCATTCAATTAGAAGACAATAGGGCCAGACAGTATCTCTATACCTGCTGGGGCGCACTAAAGCACTCTCAACCGTTCCCAATAAATATATTTCTGGACTTTCCTAAATATTTCACATTGCTGCCAATAGCTAATCCTGGCTAGCAGATTTCCCTCGCGGGAATTTTGGTATTTTAGCTTAGACTACGACATTTCATGAAATATTCACTTATTGTTAAAGTGTGATGACCAGTGGAAGGGGGGAATTCCGAAAATTCGAAATATCCCCGTCGGATCGAAAAAGTGTCAAGAACTAATCTTATTGTAAATTTAATTTTCTATATATGATGTTAGATACATATTTCCTCTAAGGCTAATATTAACCGTGTTATTTGGAATTTTTGTTTTCTGCCTTCAGTAAACCCCCACTCCTATTCATTTCCTAATAACAATAAGGTGTTATGACATAAAACTCGTTATTCTAAGCTTAAATACCAAATACTATATTCATTGAACTTCTACTTTGTGAGATATATGCAAATACGTTCTGTTGACCCCCCCCCCTTTCTTTTGTTCTTGAGCTACTAAAATTTGAGTGACTGAGACAAATTATTCTGCTTCATTATACATTACAGTACTAGATACAGTAAATAGCTTTCAATAAAATTAATATATTATATTCAGATATATTTCAGTAATTGCTTTTCTTTCCGGTCAAGAATATTTCCATCTGTCTGTTAAGCTCGTAGAGGTTGGCCGACCTGTTTGTTTACAATTCAAACGCATTCAGTTGAGTGATTAAAATTGACTAAAAGATTTCTCATTACCGTATGAATTTGCTTAATATTGACGGTGGTGTTAAGTGTTAGCAATATATAGATGTATCTATTTTAAACCTTCACTTGGGAAATCTGCTTAGTTTAAGGAAGCCCGTGCGTGACGGACGTTTGGATCATAGAATAGGTTCATAATGAATTACTGCAAAGACCCAAAATACGAAATAGCTTATCAACGAATAACTTTCTAACACGAGTACTCTTAAATGGAAGTGTACTGATGCATCTTTATGGTGATTTCTGACCCACCTCTTCTAGTTGAGGTAGTTGGTCATTTTTGTAACGTACGAATCTGCCAGAGCATAGAACTAGTCGGGTACAAGGACACCCAGGCCGGCAGGGAACCCACTCTATCCCCACCCCTTAGGCCACCTGTTCTCTTCCCATATTGGCGGGCTTGCACAAAAGGTTAAACCGAGCAGGATCATTCAGTGTCTTTTAGCGCCTTGCCTTTGGGAAAACAGCTATTGTGATTGTACTCATTACGTGTTTTTTTAAAAATAACCTCAAATGTCTATCGATCCTATACAGGAGGGGACTATAATGAGGTCCGTTCAAAGACTTTTATTTCAACCAACAGCGACGGTAACAGAGTTAACTTATTATTTCCGACTTCATGTCATACCGGGAAAATGCTTGAGCAGAACTTGATATTTTTTCTCTGAATGCTAGAATGATGCATCGAAATGTTTCGACTTGAAACTAATTTTTCTTTACCTCATGAACAATAAGACCGCCAATATTCATCCAACAGTCGCTATTCTTTGTTTCACACTTAAAACAATTATTATTATCTGTTAACACCCACTTTGTGCTATTGCGACTAATTTGGACGGGTTGTCTGCAGGTTATTAAAATAATTTGAGGCGACACAAATAATTATTTCAATTCGTCCATTGTCCTCCTGACAACTGAATGAGTGTACAGTTATTGTGAATGTTACAGGACATTAATGTTTGCTGATGAAAATAACGTATGATTTGTGAAAGGTTAATCCAACCTTTATATTTAAACGGGAACCTTTTTTCCATATGGTCCCGTCGCATTGTGACATCATCATGATTTAAAGCCATTATACTCAAAGTGGTTTATATGGAACCCCACGGTGGATCACTGCGGTCGTGGAGATCCACGACATTAGGTCGCGATTTTAATTTTGAATATTTAATTTTATTTTTGAGCATTCGATAAATAATTATATGAAAATTTTATCAGATATTTGGAGATTAGGATATAAGTTTCTGGCTTCAAAAAGATATACTTGATATATATACCGCATTATGGAATATAGCAAGAATAATTGAATTGCTTGTTCCCCCCTTCATATCCAGTGAAAAAAGATTTCAACCAGGCTACCATTTGTTTTGTTCTAACAAATTAAAAAAACAAAAGTGGAATGATTGACCAAGGAGATATAAGACTAAACCTCACTAAATTGATGCCAAATATTGAAAATTCATTATCAAAACACCTGGTTCATTTCTCCTAATAAAAAGGGTTTATTTTTACTTATTGGTTTTATGTGATAAAAAAAAGATACATATTTTTTTGGGGTTTGTTTTAATTTCGGTTTCATCAATATATATATATATATATATATATATATATATATATATATATATATATATATATATATATATACGATAATGTATGTTTTTTTCTTCTACACCTCACTGCAGTCAGAACACATTTGGAGTTGATGAGTTTTCAAAAATTCTCTATTGGCTAATCTGGAGTCTACCCAAAATCGAAAAACATGGCAAGTGGACTATGAGACAAAGAAGTTTGGGCACCTCTGATCTAATGGTTACGACTTTAGTTTGCACCATTGTGTTTTTCAGAAGCTGCTCTTTTCGTATTACTGTACCCACTGAAATCAATAAACCTCTTAGAAAATAAGAGAAAGGTGTGTGTGTGTGTGTGTGTAAATATGTATATAAAGGGTGTCCCACCTTCCCGTGCCACCCCTCTTAAAATCTTCAATTATTTTAATACAAGGCTGAGAGTTGGTGTGCCATAATTGTAACGCCTGAAGAATCCTTTCAGTCCATATTTAACCTCGTAACCTTTTCCACTACTTCTCCAGCTACCACAACTTTGGTATTACCAATGGAATGTCCTAATTATTATTGCAGATTCTTGTAGAAAATCATATTTTAAAACGAGTTTATATCGGTGAATTTTTCGATTTGACGCGTCCTTTAGCCGTAAAATTCAGAAACCTTTATTTCAGAAACGGCACGTTTTATTGAAAAATGCTGCGACATAAAACAAAATTATAGTTAAAACAAGTCTACGGGGAAAGGAATGGATTCTGCACATTAAAAAAAAACTATAAAATCCTTTTAGGCACTGCGTATTTCTGCTACTGAAATTGAAAATCTTCATTTTTACATAAAACATTTAAATATCGACTTTGGTAACGATCAAACAAAAATTGCGACCGCTAGAGCGTTAACAGAGAAATATGTATATATATATACAGTTTTGAACGGACCTCATTGTGTCATGAGTACTACCTCAATAGCTGGTTTCCCCCTAAGTGAAATCTGCTGAAATTGGCTGAATTATTTAGTGTTTAATTTGTTCCAATTTTCATATTTCGACAGGAGCCCTTCTTATAACTTGCTGTTCATGGTTAACAGCTCTCCTTTTTATTTGTAACTCATCATTCATCCAATTAAACATTTTTGAATTACGGACGTGAGAGAAAAACTGAAAGGAAATAGGATTTGTAATAAGTAATGATGAAAATAAGCGGATTACTTAGGGCAAAAATGAATCCAAACTGAGTAGTCATTTTAATTTCAAAACCCGCTAATGTCAGGCAGAACAGCAAACAATACATTTCTTAGAATATTCCCAAGTAATTCTTCCTTCAACAATTTAAAAGTTTTACATAAATGGGAGCTGTAAATTACCAAATGTCTAATTTCAAAGAGGCCTTCATTATGACAATTGTCTTCCATGGACAAAGAACAACTAGGCGTGGTTGGACGGCAGAGTTTAGGGCAAGGTGTTTTTGGAAGAAATGCTTCATGGTTTACAGCACAATGGAGGTACAGCAAGAGAATATATGAGGGCAATGACCGAGGCGGAGACAGAACTACCTGCTCAAAAGTCCTACACTCCAAGGAGACTTTTGATTCTATCTTAGGCCACAACCAATAGGACAAAGAATTTCACCCTTTTTCAACAAATATATTTTTATTATACATAGTTTGTAAGTTTATTTATTATTTTGCTTTTAAGTAGCAGCTTCCCGTCTATGGCAATAAACATTCTCATCAGATTATGCAGATTATATTAATATACAAGTGCTGTAAGAGTGCCAACAGTCTTAATGTCCAAAAGTAATTTAATTTATGGGAATTAAAGTCTGTAATGTATTATGTAAAGAAAACTAAATAAAAACAAAAGTAACTAAATTAAAAAAAACAAAAAACGAATACAAATAAAGCATACTATAAAACATATTAATAGGGGGTGAAAAAGGAATTTTTAAAATTAAATTTTACTTTATGCATCTAAGGCTTGGGGTTTTATTTAGTGACTCAGATATTAATTAAAATGTTTAAGTGTCTTTTTACGCTGCAAAGCTTAAGAAGAAGCTTAATTTTTTTATTTTATTTTTAAATGGAAGAAAATTTATCCTTAGAATGAAGTGATTCAAGATATAACAGTTAATAGTTAATATGACATGAGTAGGAGTGGGGGATTATTGATGACCGAAAAATAAAATATGGAAATATCTCGGTTAATATTCAATGTAGAAAAAAAAAAGTACATAACATTTATAGAACATTAAAATTGCAATAAGATTTATTCAATGTAATTTATCCATCCACCGCATAATAACGGATTTATTGATTTTCGAATTCTACGCCCCTCCCACTGGTCAGATTAGAGCCATTAACGAACATGATTTTTAATTTTACATAAAATGTTTCAATAAGGTAACGATTAAAAAAAAATTGCAACCGCTAGAGGGCTAACAAATACACACATACATGTAGGGAAGGATCGGTTTGATATTTGAAGAAATATTCCGAAGCCGCGTCATAAGTACCACCTCAATAGCAGATTCCCCTTAAGGAAAATATGCTGAAATTAATCTTGTTGGTACCAGATGCATTAAATGCTGCTTAAAAATCGCTTCATTGGACAGGCTAATAAGAACCAGTGGATTCTGTATTTTTGGGGAAGTGCACATTTCATATTTTTACGACATTTCAAGTATCTGAAGAAATGGTCACATTGAGCAGTAACGAAGAATTACTATCTTATTGCAGAATGGCTATACTGGAAGGAACCAGGGGCTTTTTTAACGCGGCGATAAAGCTCCCCGATTCAAGACCCTTTCTTGAAAAGTAACACCAATTGTATACAAAACGGTGATTAAATCCATGGTCTCTCACAAAATAAAACAGGAAACCCTGCAGATCTGGAATAGGAAAACCCTGAGGAAAATATTTGGAGCCATATTGAGCCTTACGTCATCTGTAACTCCTTAAAAACTACTCGTAACTTAATTATCTAAAGTAATCTCTCTCCAGGATAAATAAATTGCAACAATCTTGAGCTAACATGTTTCTAATTGATCTGATTGCAACATGTATCTAAGTTTGTAAGTACGTACTTACGTATGTATGCAATGCGTGTATACGTGCGGGTCCCGGATGTGTGTGTGTATAAAATTCTGAGGGTGTCATCAGAAATGTCATTTAAGTACCAATGGTTGTGGAGTTTATCAAGCAGTATTGATCAACATCTTCTTAGACAGTCTAGAAAAAAGTCAGTGCAATCAGTCAGGCCCACCGGCCGGTGGTAAATTTGCGGCGTTCCTGCGTTTGCGATGCTCACTTCAAATTATTTCCATGTATTTTTTACATAGAACTCTTAAACTTAATATAATGTGGGATAACGTCATTTCAGTCTGTGGGAAATCTCCTTAATTTACGCAACCACTTCAAGGCAGGCGTTTTTCCTCTGACACAGTGCTCGAATTCATATATACTACCTATGAATAGCAATGATGTCTCCTCAGTTAATTACCAAAGGAGTGAAGTTTTCCTTCTGAATATATTCTTGTAATACTGAAGTCAATGAGGGATAATGCTTCCCTTCCTCTTTGATCGAGACAGTTTTTTTTTTCGTTTACGAGAAACCGGTTAATGTTATTTATAGTACAAGGCACGCTCTCTATCCATCTCCATCACCCTTAGACTATCTAAAACAGAGATCACCAAACTTCTTTGTCTCATAGACCATTTGCAATGTTTTTGGTTTTCGGTAGACCCCTGCTTACCTAATATTGATTTTTTGAAAATTCATCAATTTCAAATGGTGTTTTTCAAAAAACACATTAATTTTTATATATTTATTGATCAAACCGTATTTAAAGCAAGCCAAAATAAAATTAACTAGTAACATTAAGTAATTACATAAAACCAATAAATACAAATAAACGCTTTCTAGTGGGAGAGAATCCCTGGTGCTTTGGTAATAAATTTTTAGTATTTGGCATCAATGTAGAGAGGTTTAACCTTAAATCTTCTCATATCCTTATTTTTTTTTTGTTAGAAGATTGGCAATTGCACTGAAACCTTTTTCCAAAAGCAATTAAAAACTTTCTAGCAATATTCCCTAATGTGAGATAAATAACAAATATATCTATTTGACGCCAGAGTAGCTGATATCCGTTTTTGAGCTGTTACTTAAGTTTTTCGCTAGTACTTATCCCTCCTTCCTTCAAAAAGAAGTTTGTTCACTGAATGCGAATTATTTAATTAAAATTTTTACATTTTTCAGGTCAAATAAAATTAATAATTGTAATTATTTAAATAATGTTAAAAAATGTAATTAAATATTTAAAATTAAAATCGTGACCTACTTAAATGTGTCGATTATTGACCTCTGTGTACATCCCACAGGCCCCTAATTCTTTTTATTGCTCTTATGGACGGACACCTTGTAGGTCGTCATCTATCCCTGGGGTCCATGAACACAATTTGGGTATCATCGAGCTAAACTATATTCACCTGGACCTACCATTAATAATATCAAATTTTTTGTTATTAACTTTTTTTGTCTCATCAAGCGGTGGGGTTTTGGGGCTTAGATTAGCCGTGTAAGCATTGACCTTAGCCTCGCATCGCAGGGTAACCCTAGAGTGGCGAGTTCGATTTCCGCCTGGGCAAAGGAATTTATTTAGTGGCGGAATTGATTAAATAAAATCCTTAGTCCCACCCTGGTTAGAAAAGGACAATTAATAAATAATTTCATTTTAATCAAGGCGGGTGTTATTCAGGTCGATGTGAGATTTAATATTTTTTTAGAGAGTTATTTAGTTAATAAATTCCTATTGCTCAATCGTTACTGGAATCTACTCTAGGTTTACCAACTGTATTAAGCTTTGGCTCAAGTGGCACACCAGAACTCAAAAATCGAATTTTGATTGCTGATCATTGGTTTTTGTTTATATCTGAACATTTATGATTCATTTTTTGAAGCAACCCAAAACACAATCCGTTCATCAATGATTAATCACAAATTGTGAAAACAACTTACACGTTTTGAATGAAATTAATGTAATGTCTATTATTTGCTGCTTCTAACCTCTTATTGACAATTTGCTAAAAACCATGGTCTCTTGTCCAACACAATAATATCACACAGACAATAATTTAAATTTAGAAATAAAACATTATCTTACGTATTGGACACAAGGTAAATTGTTTTGTGAAACAATGGCGTTCTATTACACCCTGAAGGTAAACTGTTTCCTGTTAATGCATTACAAATTGAAGGTAAATTGTTTTCATAGCATGACACCAAAAAGGAAGAACAGGAACAATTTACTTTCAAAACAACTCAGGCGTACCACGCCAACAACCTCTCCAATCAGATGGCATTTTTTTTTTTAAAAAAAAAGGTAAAAATGAAAATCTAATAAATAACTTAGTATTATATTCCAGTGCTCCAGGAAATCTGCTTAGTAAATGCAGCACTTGGGCAAGGGACGTTATCCTTCAAATAACTGGGCCATTGTTGATCTCCTGTAGATAGATAGATAGATAGAATAGATTGTGAGATTAAATCACCAGTGTGTCATTTCGAAAGTAGGAAATATACGGGATGGACTTTTATACAAACCGCAATTTCATTTTTATTAGATTCTTTGAACGTACAAATTAATCTGGTATAGCAGAACGGTAGCCAAAGTAGAAAGGTTTGTGGTATTGCAGGATTCTGCAAACAGTCAACCAGTTTTAGTAGATTTCCCTTATGGATATTTATAAACTCTTAAATGTCGCGTTTCATATAAAACTTAAGATCAAGTTCATAATGGCTGAAATCGGACTTTACAAGAGACAAAGGGTCATCAACTAATTTATTTTGGGTATCCAATTTATTGTCCCTAGAGCGAAACCAGCTATTCAGGTTATACTCATGACGCGATTTTCGAAACAATTTTTTAAATGCCCATACATCTTACCCAGGGGATGACGAAAATGAGGTCGGTTTAAAATTATATGCGTTTAGGAGGGAGGGATTTAAGGGGCTAATTTCGAAAGTTTGACATATCTCCGATATTATAAGCCGGCTTCAAAAAAAAATATGGAATCAGTCCAATTGCAAATTTAATTACCTTTAACTGTTATTATATACATATTTTCTCTATCTTGAATATTAACCGAGTTATTTGGAGTGTTTAGTTTTCGGTCTTCAGTAAACCTCTACTCCAACTCATGTCATGTTAACAATAACCTGTTACGTCATGATCCACTTAATTCTAAGTAGAAATACTAAATATTGTTTTCATTTAACGTTTATTACGTGAGATACATTCAAATACGTTGTTTGATTACGTCATAATTTATTATTTTACATTCTCACCTCGTAAATGTTTATTTATTTTATACCATACTCGATATTTACTTGTTTAATTCAACACAGACAATGGCTGAAATTGGACCCAAGATAGGGAGGGGTATTTGAAAATTCCTAACATTTTCGTTATGGGGCATACGATGTTCTAGAACTGATGTTCTATACATTTTCTCTTTATTCAATTATTAAGCGAGTTATTAGTACTTTCTTGTTCACTAGTGTATCATACCAGCACGCAGGAAATATGCTTAGTTTACGCAGGCTCTGTTTGACGAAATTTTACTAGTACGGCGACAAATAGAACGTCACCAGATAGCGTTTTCGCTATCGCAAAAGTTTTACATTACTCCTGACGATTATCAAAAGTAGCCGAAATATCCTAATAAAGTTTCACTTCCAGCATCCTTCGACTTCTTTATTCTTTAGTCCATAGCCGTAAATATATTAACGCAACGGTTAGCCATATTCCACGAGTGAACATAGGAGCGCCTGCGAGAACGAATCCAAGGATCTGATCAGTTCAATTGAATCGCACACACTTTCATTTCTGGGAAGAGCAACAAAGCTCCGAGTGTGTTGACTCATGGGAGAGTACCCGGGAACCGTAATTCGTTCCTTGGACCGTTGCTTGCTCTGAGTGAGGTGGAACCTTGCGTGTCCTCTCACTTCTCTCTCTAGCACTCGGGAAAAAATCGTAAGGTGTAATCCCAACATATTGAAAATATTTATTCAAAAGTGATGATATATCATCATATGTTATGTTTATTAGAAAAGTCCGTCACGCAGGAGATGAGTAAACTAAGCAGATTTCCTTCGTCAACTTTAACAATAGATAAATCTACAATCTGGTAACACAACAGTGCCATGAATATTAAGTGAATAAATACAAACGATAATAAGAAACCTTCAGACGGTAAGCACCTGAAATGTAAACAAACGTTCTGCCAACTCGTTTTTCTTCTTTTTTTTTTTATTCTTTGAGACTAAAAATGTCTATAAGTTCGCACCGAAAGAAAAACAATTACTGCAATATATCTGAATATAACGTATTAATTTGATTGAAAACTATTTACTATAACTAGTACTGTAAGCTTCGAAAATTTGTATAGAACCAATCTTATTGCAAATTAAATTTACTATAAATATAATTCGAAGCTTAAATACTAAATATTGTTTTCAAGACACCTTTATTAAACGAGATACATGCAACCGTGTTGTGGTGCCCCCCCCCCCCCCCCCCCCGGTCTAAAGTCCTTGGACTACTAAAATTTAATTGATTGGTATAGAAATTATTCTGATTCATTATAAATTACAGTACTAGTTATAGTAAATAGTTTTCAATAAAATTAATATGTTATATTCTGATACATTTCAGTAATTGTTTTTGCTTCCGGTGAGAGGTTGCAGATCTGTTACTTTACATTTTAGACTCCTCCCATCGGGAGTTCGTTAAAATTGACTGAAAGATTTCTTATTACCGTTTGTATTTATTCAGTTAATATTCACGGTGGTGTTGTGTTACCAGTATGTAGATTTATCTATTTCTCTTCTTTTTAGCAGATTTCCCTTAAGGGAAATCAGCTATTGAGGTCGTACTCATGACGCGAGTTTCGAAAAATTTCTTCAAATGTCCATCGATCCTACCCAGGAGATGACGAAAATGAGGTCCGTTCAAAATTATATATATATATATATATATATATATATATATATATATAGATATATAGATATTTGTCTGTTAACGCTCTAGCGGTCGCAATTTTTGTTTGATCGTTACCAAACTCGGAATTTAATCGTTTTATGTAAAAAGGAAGATCAAGTTCGTTAATGGCTGAAATCGGACCAGTGGGAGGGGGGGTTTAGAGGGAGGATTTTCGAAAATTCGAAATATCTCCGTTACCATACGTCGGATCAAAAAATTGTATAGAACCAATCTTATTGCAAATTAAATTTACTATAAATATTGTTCTATACATTTATTCGGTATCTTTAATATTAACCGAAATATTTGGATTTGTATTGTGAGTATGGTCGGCTATGTTCGGCAGTTTCCGCCGAGCGCACTAGCGCTAGTGTGGCAGTTTCACTAACTATTCGTCCTCGTGAGAATAGGTTATTACTAGGCAGATTTCTCTATTGTAAAACTTCACGTGGGAAATCTGCTTAGTTTACGCAGCCCCTGCGTGACGGACTTTTGTATTTTCATTTTAGTTTTCACTAAATAATAAGAATGTGACACTTAGGCCATTTTATATTGACCTTGGCTACATTATAACTTTCAAACATAAACGTACTATGTTTTAAAACATTGATAAATAACAAGTAGCTATATTTTTAGCAGATTTCCCCTTAGGGAAATCAGCTATTGAGGTCGTACTCATGACACGATTTTCGAAAACTTTCTTCAAATGTCCATCGATCCTACCCAGGAGATGACGAAAATGAGGTCCGTTCAAAATTATATATATATCTATATATATATATATATATATATATATATATATATATATATATATATATATATATATATATATATTTGTCTGTTAACGCTCTAGCGGTCGCAATTTTTGTTTGGTCGTTACCAAACTTCATATTTAAGCGTTTTACGTAAAAAGAGAGATCAAGTTCGTTAATGGCTGAAATCGGACCAGTGGGAGGGGGGGTTTAGAGGGGGGATTTTTGAAAATTCAAAATATCTCCGTTATTATGCGTCGGATCGAAAAATTGTATAGAATCAATCTTATTGTAAATTAAATTTACTATAAATATTGTTATATACATTTATTCTGTATCTTGAATATTAACCGAGATATTTGCATTTGTATTGTGTGTATGGTCGACGGAACCCCGCCATGTTCCGGACTCTCCGCCGAGTGCTCTGGTGGCCGTTTCCAGAACTATTCGTCCCTCGTGAATAGGTTTAGAGATCCCTTCCTACTACAGCTGTTATTAGGCAGATTTCTCTATTGTAAAACTTCACGTGGGAAATCTGCTTAGTTTACGCAGCCCCTGCGTGACGGACTTTTATGAGCTTATACTCCAGCTTTTGGAGGATGGAAGGAGCAACGTGGTGTGTTGGGATGTTGGTCATGCCTCGTCAGCTTCCGCTACCGGCCATCACCTTACCGGAGGGAGCATTTAGCATCTATTGCCAACAGAAAGCACTAATTTTGTACTGTCTATTTCACTGTCAATCGTTCACCGTCCCCTAACGTTTGTAAACTATTGACGTATTTGCTCGTTTTAAAATCGTCAACATTTTAATTCTAGGCCTTGTAGTTGCAAACATTGGGTTTTGCCGAAAACCGAAATACCTCGGTTAATATTCAAGATAGAGAATAAATGTATATAACAATATTTATAGTAAATTTAATTGCAATAAAATTGATTCTAAACAATTTTTTGGGCGTATGGTAACGGAAGTATTTCGAATTTTCGAAAATCCTCCCCTCTAAACCCCTCATCCCACTGGCCGATTTCAGCCATTAACGAACTTGATCTATCTTTTTGCATGAAACGTTTAAATATCGAGTTTGGTAACGATCAAACAAAAATAGTGACCGCTAGAGCTTTGAGACATATACTTATATACTTATATGTATAAAATTTTGAACGTACCTCATTTTCGTCATCTACTGAGCAGGATCGATGGACATTTGAAGAAATTTTTCGAAAATCGTGGCATGTGTACGACCTCAATAGCTGATTTCCCTTAAGGGAAATCTGCTAAAATTGGAGTGATTTTTCAGACCTTTGCAGAACAAATGTTGGACTGTATTTAGTCTTAAAAATTGAAAATCCAAATAGTCCATTTGAAATTTAGATATGGTCTTGCTCATTCTCCATCGACATCAAAAAGTTAAGACCATTCTCTTCTTTTTCAAATAAGTTTCTTTAATCATTTTTAAACAAAACATATTCAATAATATAGACATTTCCGTCACGCCACATTGTATTCATACTTGTATATGAACTACAGCAAAGGTTCCTTTACCTGTGAGAAATAAACGATTTTTCTGATGAAGACACTGTGAAAGAGTTAAAAAATAAATATGTCATCGGAGCTAGAAGACTAGTTAAACAAGAAACGACTGGTCCATTATTAGTTGCTACCTTTGATTATCCGCTTCTTCCTTAGCGGTGGTTTGTATAGGATACCTGTCAGTACCTATCCGGGCTCAAAATTCATTTAAAAATTTCAAATTTCTAACATCCAACTTTTGGTTGCTAAATAGTGTTCTAAAACAATGCCTCAAACAAATTATGAAATTTGATGGATATTCATGAAACTTATGAATACGTATTTCATATTTATAATTTTGAAATGAATTTCGTCTAAGAGAGTTGTATTAAACTCCTTTTAACGGGAGTGGGGATTTGGAATAATCTTAGTAAGATTCCCGCCAGAAACTATTTTTATATGATATAAACACAAAGCCGGTAACATAGTTTTTAATTCGATGAAAACCTCATACATTCTTTTATGGTACAATCAACTAATATGTTACACATAACAGAGCATAAGTAAGTACAACTATGAATACAAAATTTCTTCTTCAGAATTAGATTATTTTTAATAATGGCAATTAAATACATAATATCGTTGTTCTAGGGGCCACATATGGGGACATAAATTGGTATTCTTGCATACTTTATAATAAACAATTCTGTCCTAATTATGGCATATGGTACTTGAATGAAGGATTGTTATCCATGATTAAGGTTTATATTATATTTTGAACATTGGAGAGGGATTGATCAAGAACTCGTTTTTTATTCTTTGAGACTAAAAAATTCTATAAGTTCGCTATAGTTACTAGGTTAAAAAGTATGCTAAAGACTTCAGACGGGGCGTGTAAAAATATTATGCAAAGTAACGCCAAAAGAAATTACAAGCATAATTCAGACTACCCAAGCAAAGCAGTCATGATTTCCCGAGCTGGTACCTACCTTAGCTAGTATATATGTATATGTATATATGTGTGTATGTAAGTATATATATATATATATATATATATATATATATATATATATATATATATATATATATATACTAGATAACCCGGCAAACGTTGTTTTGCCATATAAATTATTTCTAGTTTCTAGATAAATTCTAGTGTAGGCAAAAAAAGTCCGTCACGCAGGGACTGCGTAAACTAAGCAGATTTCCCACGTGAAGTTTTACAATAAAGAAATTTCAGAATAGAGAGTCAAACAGTTACGGGAACGGCCCGAACTAGCTCTTGACGGAAACTCACGACTAGACCCGAAGCTAGCCGATCTCATCTCAGAAGCTGAAAACAGAAAAATGCAAATATCTCGATTAATATTCAAGATATAGAATAAATGTATATAACAATATTTATAATACATTTAATTTGCAATAAGATTGGTTCTATACAATTTTTCGATCCGATGCATAATAACGGAGATATTTCGATTTTTCGAAAATCCTCCCCTCTAACCCCCCCCCCCCCCCGGCCCGATTTCAGCCGTTAACGAACTTGATCTTTCTTTTTACATAAAACAACTAAATATCCAGTTTGGTAACGATTAACCAATAATTGCAACCACTAGAGCGGTAACAGACAAATATATATATATATATATATATATATATATATATATATATATACAGTTTTGAACGGACCTCATTTTCGTCATCTCCTGGGTAGGATCGATGGACATTTGAAGAAAAATTTCGAAAATCGCGTCATGAGTACAACCTCAATAGCTGATTTCCCACAAGGGAAATCTGCTAAAACTAGGAACTTTAAACTTTGAATTTCGACTTCCTACTAGTTGTTCTTGTTATAAAAAAAAAAAATAGTAAGGTCCACATTTTAGGCGACCATATTATGAATATTAGCCTAAGTGTCCTTTCCCTTGAGAGGTATACATACCGAATTGGACACGGGTATTTCCCAGTGATAACGGTGTAGAATAGGCTCTGAAGAGAGCAGCTGGCAGATGGAATACTACTTCAGCTCTAAATCATTCTACCCCAGGCATACGTTACACAAGGAAAGCCATTGGGGGCTCTCTAACAAAACGTCCATATGTTCATTTGCAGAACTTTAATAAAGTTTTTTTTATAATCCAAAAATATGCACCAGGTGAACACGAAAACCTAAAACAATATTTCGATGCAATTATTTAATTGATCTTACCAATTCATTATTGTTTAACAACCGTCACGTAAACTTTGGAACTCAAGACCAAAGAAACTGATGGTAAGGTTCATGGGTATTAGAAAAACATATATTCTCTAATAAAATTGGCAGTGAAAAAATTTAAAGAGAGACGACACATATTCATGAAATGTTATATGCATTTGTCATTCTCCAAAGGCGGCTCTTAAGTTACAATTTAAGAGCCGCCTTTGGAGAATCATTTTCAATGGATAGTTGTGTTTGACGATATATGTTGGCAAGGGGGGGATGGATCTGTTTAGGAAGGCAATTTCATTAATTAAAAATGCCTTTACTTATTTTAATTGCGTAAATTCTAGCAACCTCATGGCACTGGCATAGAATAATTGACCATTATCTAACGAAACCTAAATTAATAGTTCAAATTCTCTCCTAATTTTACTCGCTAAACATGTTAGACTTCTACCAGATTCCCCTTAAGGGAACTCAGCTATTGAGGTCGTACTCATGACACGATTTTTGACAAATGTCCTCAAATCTCCATCGATCTTACCGAGGTGATGACAAAAATGAAGTCCATTCAAAACTAACTATATACATATATTTGTCTGTCAACGCTCCAGCGGTCGCAATTTTTGTTTTATCGTTACCAAACTAGATATTTATACTTTTTATGTAAAACTAAAGATCAAGTTCGTTAATTGCTGAAATCCGACCAGTAGGAGAGGGAGTTAAGAGGGGGGAATTTCGTGCGTCGGATCCAAAAAGTATAGATATAAGTAATAGATTTAATCTTATAGCAAATTTAATGTTCTATAAATGTTGTTATGTATGGTTTTTGACAGGAAATATGTTCATTATAGATGATATTTAATTGTAATAAATGTTATCCATGATTATGGTTTGAATTATTAAAAAACGGGGATTCAAAAAGTGGAGGGGGATAGATTAGGAATACATTTTCATTTATTCTTCAAAAATAAAAGTTCTATTCTATTAGTCCCCAAAGGTTACCCTTTAGGATTGGCTATTTCGAAAAACAATACATCTTGGAGGGAAGTCTAATTGTACGCATTTAAGTCTTGCTTAAAAAAAATGCCATCATTAGTCAGTCAAAAATGATTTCCCGGGCGTCGCCAGGTACTTTAGCTAGTAATTTTTAATTAGATTTTGTAATTCATATAAATTTTACAAGTGTTCTTTAAATAATAAAGTGTTTTATTTTTAATATGATTTAACAATCGTTTATAAGTGGGAGTCCTCTCGATAACCGATAAGTACAGAAAGTTTCATATTAAAGTATTATAAAAGCTAGGTGCTACATGAGAGGAACAGGTATTTGAGAAGCTAGGCAGTTGGGCTCTGGTACTGAGGTCTAATTTTCTTTCTACATGAAAAAGTAAAAAAAAAAAAAAAAAAGAAACCTTGGCCACTTCTTTTGAAAGGAACGTTACATGGTCGTCCTTCGTGGACTTACACGCCTCAAAACCCTCGCCTTATGATACCTGGGCACGGTAAGAAAAATTGTGAACCTGAAAAGTTAAAACACAGTTGACTTAAACGTTTACTACATATCTCGCCAGGAGCTTGCTGTTATGCGTATATCAAAGTAGCCTTTGGGCTTTGGCCTAATTTGCAACAAATATCTCTATATATATTTTAAAGATATTGGATATACATGTTGGAATATTTGAACTAACTGTAAGAGAGTCTTAGGGGGATAGAACGGTAATATAATGCAAAGCGCAGGTGCAACAAACTACCTAAGAGGGAAAAAAAGGTTGCCTTGAAAAGCAGAGAACCTTTCCCGCCTAGTCAATTCATCATGGCGTCCTCTCTTGGTGTATAGCGTCCATCTGGTTCAACTTACATTTTTCGGAAAAGTTAAAAATGAAAGTCTTATTAAAAACTTAAATAATATGTACTGTTATAAAAATAAGGATCCCGCTATTATAACAAGGGTGTAGGCTGATTTATTCACATTTCGTTAATCTTCGCAAAATATTACTGAAAATAAACAACTCTGGGTAGGATCGGTATATATTTGAAAACCTCAATAACTGATTTCCCCTTATGGGACTTTGCTAAAATTAGTACTTTCCTTTCTCCTTTAGGTAAATTAAAAATGACTTACAACTAAGAGTGCCATTTATCTCAACAGAAACCATTTGAAATAGTATATTGTAACAATGTAAAATTGAGCAATTGGTTATTGTCTCCATTCTACGAATGAAACATATCTACATGTGAACATGCCTATATACACAAAAATGGCATCCAGTGATAAAAAATCAAATAAAATGAACGGGCTATATAGTCCCTAAATATTAATTTTGATAAAAAAAATCCGGGTCACAGTCCAAATCATTTTAAACACCTTTCTTTTATTTTAACGGATTAAATTCAAGCATTACCTATCAGTGATTTAATCATTGTGCCATTCTCTTATTTCACTTCATTCAAATACAGCTGAAAGTTGATACAAAATGGTACATAAATAAGAGTGGAAGTTTTCTCTAATAACAATAGTTTCACGTGGCTGTGAATGAACACGTGCCGGCTAAGTGCCGACTTCTACACAAAGAAAATGTTTTGAAACGTGTTTTCATTGAAATAAAAATTTAATATATTAATAACGCTTAGATTGTTTTCTAGCTACATGCTAAATCCTGTGCTATTAATTATTCGAATGAATTCTGTTGTAAGTGATATTTAGTTAGAAAAGTTTTTTTTATGAAATAAGTGTTAGACTGTGTATAAATCAAATAGTTATGATTCAAAATTTAAATCAATGGAATTTGTATTTTACTATAGAAAATTATTTTTGCAGAAAATTAGTATAATAGTGAAGTAAAGCGTAACTCCCAAATAGGCCAAAAACGAAAAACATGGAGTGGCAAAGAGGGGAGAAGGAGGACAGATCATTGATCTCCCTGACTCACAGAGCCTCTTTGATGATCATAATAATTCTTTCAGTTAAAAATATTTTTATTCAGATTTAATGTATGTCTGAGATTGCGCAATAAAATTATTTAGGATGCCCTGCGGAGATTAAATACTTTTAAAAGCATTTATAGATGTAAATAATTAATTTTTTTCTAAGGTGTATATTTAGTTTAGAGATATAGAAGGGACCTGCTTGAATTTGATTGGTAGAAAGAGTATCGATCTGTGTGTGGCGCATGCGCTCTGACTGCTTCTGCCAGGGTCAAGAGGCCGGTTTGAGAAGCGTTCTCTTTTCCCCTAACCACTGGACGGGTCGGACGTGTTCCACAGACCTCCTTTGTTTTTAGCTTTTCTATTTTAGTGATGGCACAGGAGAACCAAGAGTACGAAATGGGGAACGGAGATCAAGGACAGGATGGACAGTATAACCAGGACGATCAGATGAATGGGACAGAAAACGGTGGTGGTGATGCCCCAGCAGACAGCGGCAGTGCTGAAGCCCCCGGCAAAGATGACGACAGGTAAAGTTAATTCTTTTCATTCATTCTCAGTGTCAATATAACTGAATGTCTCCTTGTTTCCGTCCTGTTATCAACCTTTTCGGCGTATTTTGTATTAGAGTATCAGGAAATTTTTACATGCTCAAGCTCAGGAAAATGGCGTCGTTCACACCCGGGGAACCCGGCACGTTGAGCCCTAGTAATCTCTAATCATCCGTTCTGTGTTATAAGCTGGAAAGATTTTTATTTTATTAATGTATGTGTTATTTTGAGTCGAATTTCATGTATATACTTCTTTTATGAGATCTTTAAAATAAAGTTGCTCATCAGAGATACCATAGCGTCGGTCTGCCAAAATGGCGGAAAAAGCATTGGCGTCACACTTTGCCACATTAACTTAATTTTCTTAATGTAGACTGTAATTTTTCTTAAGTGTAAACATTGTAAAGTATTAAAAGAGACAATATTCCAATTTTTTAATAATATGTTATATGTGAATGTAATTTCGCCTTTGTTGATTCACTTCCAAATTTATTTTATTAATCCTTTTTCCACAAATATACGCAGTACTAAGCCCCTTTCCCTTTTCCTTCAATCCTTATTATTGTAGATAGTTGTCTCAGCATTGTAATGTTTGTAATACAATCTTTATCAAAAGGTTATTAAATTGTTCAAAGCAATGAAGGACTAACATATTAGTATATTATTTACAGTATTTTGTTAATGTGAATTTACCTTAAATTTTATACTTGTAATATGCAAACCTTTTGTTATTCCTTCATTGATTATGGATATTGGAATTTTTCTTTTTTTTAAATCTTGGAAGGATTAAAATTTTAAGTTCGATAATTGTGACCAGTCCTTTCTTGTTTGTATTTTGTATAGGGCCTGTTTGCTGAACTTTATTAATGCCCTACTTATATTGTAAATTGTAGTTCAAGTTCTTGTACTGGGTATAGTTTTCGGGTTAAGTGTATTAATTGTAACTTTGTGAACTCATACACCATGATATTCAATGGGGTTTGAAAAGCCTAGATTGTATGTTTATTCATGTAAGGAAAAATTATGTAAGAACTTAAAACATCGGTGTATCTACCATGGAAATTTGGATTCTTCATTTGTAATTTTTTCCTGATTTTGTATTTTAATGTACTTTGTATTCGGATTGGTCACATTGATAAACTTTTTTTTTTCATTTTAGTTGTTAAAGAAATAAGGAGTAAATTTAAGATGATTTGCAATGTTAGTTTAACTATAATTCCTTCCAAGATCCTTATAAGAACATAAATCACATTCAATTGTAAAAGGAAACTTTAATTTTTCACAAATTTTTTCCTTGTCAGTTTTTTGTTTTGTATGATAATGAATAATAATTTATCAGTATCACTAATTTTAT
Organism: Riptortus pedestris; assembly: GCA_019009955.1. Lineage (NCBI taxonomy): Eukaryota > Metazoa > Arthropoda > Insecta > Hemiptera > Alydidae > Riptortus > Riptortus pedestris. The sequence continues at coordinate 64,129,135 of CM032228.1, forward strand.
CATATTTTACATTTTAAGTGAGGGGCTCATATTAAGTTTTATGAAGGATCATTATATGTAATGTATATGTGCACTCACTAACCGTGGATTACTTTCCTCAGGTTGAGTGGATGGACGTTGAAGATTGGTGTGGACTGCCATCAACCCCATGGTATATATTGGGAAACTATAAATAGTTTTAAAACAAAAATAGTTTTCACATTGTCAAAGCACTTTTATTATCTAAGCAATGATTTGTAAATTCATTAATTTCCAGCTTATAAAAAATTGTAATTTTCATAAGTGTTGTAATTAATTCTTTGCAGATTGTGTACCATTATGGTTTTGCTGAAGACTTGTTTCTGGCTTTTCAGTTATTAATTAATTTCAGTAAATTTTTTTTGTTTCAATTAAATTTGCTTTATATTCAAATTTAAAGTTTTGAATTACTCTCGATTTACTGTTAAAACAGGTTATAACTCGTTTATTTTATGGCTTTTCAGGAAATTGTTTGTTGGTGGTCTAAGTTGGGAAACCTCCGATAGTAAGTAGAAATTTATTTTCTGATATGAATTTCTTTTATTCTGGTGATTTGTATAATATTTTGGTTTATTTGATTAACAGAGGAACTGAGGGACCACTTCAGCACATATGGTACAATTGAGAGCATAAATGTTAAGACTGATCCTAACACTGGGAGGTCAAGAGGTTTTGCTTTTATTGTTTTCAAGACAGCCGATTCTATTGACAAAGTAAGAATACTTAATTTAATACATCTACCCTCATCTGATGCACTTTAGTTTATGTTATCTCTCAGTATTGTATGTTCATAGTATCACCCCCCCCTTTGATTGAATAATTAATTACGTTGGCAAAAGTTAAATTTTATTTGTTACCAGAAAATTATTAGAATTTCCACAAAATTTATTTGAATTTAAAGGATCAGTAATGCTTTGCAGTTATTTCATATAAGCTGTGCATTGTCTATAGCTTAGGTGTTCGACTCAGTGGGGTGTTTTTTATTCACTTTCATAATATTTACCAAAATGCCATGAATATTTTTCGGAATGTTTGCTTATACATTGGTAAAATTCGTTTTGAGCTAATTGTCAGAATTTTGTCTTAACTTAGTATAATTCTACATTTTATTTATTTTGAGGACTTGGGAGTAAACAATTATAGTTTAATAAGTTACTAGTTCAACTCTTATAGGTGGTCAGATATTTTCTCATTGAATTAATTCGAGGAATTGTGCGCCAGAAGTTTCAACTAAATAAAAATTAGTTCTTTCATTCTACAGATTTCATTTATAAGAATTATCTTTTATTATGAATATTATTTATTTTAGGTCTTAGCTGCTGGAGATCATGTTATTAACAACAAAAAAATTGACCCCAAGAAGGCAAAAGCCAGGCATGGCAAAATATTTGTTGGTGGTCTTTCAACTGACCTTTCTGATGATGACATCAAGAACTACTTTGCCCAATATGGCAATGTGAGTGAATATTTTAGCGAAGAAACTATCTTTTAATATACTTCAATAATAGGAACTTTGATATTAATTATTTTTTCTTCATTAGATTGTTGAAGTTGAAATGCCATATGACAAGTCAAAGAACCAGAGGAAGGGATTCTGTTTCATTACATTTGAATCTGAACAGGTCGTTGCTGAACTCTTGAAAACCCCGAAACAGACTATTAATGGAAAGGAGGTATGTTCTTTATCTGATTATGTATATAATCTGAGTCTTCCCCAACTTTTTTATGTGAATATTAATGACCTCTATTGTTTTTTCCGTGCCAATTTTATTTTTATAATTATTTTGATGATCCGGACTAGCATATATATATATATACACACACACACACGCGCGCGCACACATTTATGTGTTGTGTTATATGAATTTATGGTTATTTAAAAATGATTATTTGTTTATATATTAAAAGTTTTATGTGGCATTTTCATAAGTTTAGGCTATTCCCCATATTTTTTGTTGCCAAATGTATGTGAAGGGAAACCGGATTCAAACTAAAACTTAAATTTCAAGTTATATATGAGCTTGATTTTGTTAGTAGCAAGCTCAGAAAAGTAATAGAGTTGAAAAAGCTTGTTTGGTCCTGGGATTTGGACAACATTGTGGATAATTAATTAATTAATGTCTAATTTAATTCCTTGTTGTTGTAATAAAGCAAAATTGTTTACGTTTTTTTACCTCTTAATTAATTTTAATCTTAATAAATAGAATGTTTTTGTTTTGAAGTAATCCGCCATTGCCACTTCTCATTACCAATAATCCTATATAACACAGTGTCTTATTTATCTTAATCTATGTAAAGTATTTCTGTTATTATGACCCGTGTTAGTATTTAATTAATGTTAGTTAACCTCGTTCCGGATTTAATTTTCCCCAATTATTTATATTTATATATTTATATATATATATATATATGTGTGTGTGTGTGTGTGTATTCTTAGTTCATATTGCTACGATGCACACCATTCTAAAGACTATATAGTCAATAAAGTTGACTTGTAACATTTGTCGCAGTTTCTACACAATGAATGTCAAGCACTTCACATTATCAATGGTCGCTCCTTGGCCTGACCATTGTCGTGTAACCGTTCAGACTATTTGTCTGTCTTCCCATGATTGAAACTAAAATGTATTCGCTTTGATGTCATTATTTCATTAACTTCATAGATAATACCTTTTTCTGTAATCGTTGAATAATGGTAACATTACTAAACTGAAATGAGTGAAGAAAGTGAAACATTTTGCAATAGAGTGAAGAAAGTGAATTGCCTTCTTAATTAGTAATAAGTATAAATTAAAAAATAATTTGAAGTTGGAAATTAAATGCTTTTAAATGTTTCTTAACATTGTAAGAATTTATTTTAACAAAATAAATTGAAATGTGAATGAATTGTTGGTGGAAATAATCAATATATTTTAAAATTTAAATATTATAATAATTACCTTCCTTGTTTATAACTGCACTACTTCACAATCATCACTAGTTGTTTTATAACTATGCTTATAACCTACCAACAACATACCATAATCTTCACAACATCCTAATTTTGTTCATATTCTAGTTAGATCTGATCATGTATTACACGATTACAGAAAAAATTTAATATTACACTCGTGACGAAAGTAGAATTTACAACTCTCGTGAAATTACCACACTCTTCGCTCGTGTGGGTAAACGTTTCACTCGAGTTGTAAAATGATCTACTTTCGTCACTTGTATAATAAATAACTATTGTACCTTAATGTGTGTGTGTGTGTATTATATATATTTAATACAGGATTTGATATTACACACTTCCCTACTTCTTTGTTTACTTTTTCATAGTGATGAGACGAGTTTTCAGATTATATGACATTATTATTTTTTTTTTAGGTTGATGTAAAAAAAGCTACTCCTAAGCCTGATGGTATGGCTGGAATGAGAGGAGGAAGGGGAGGCAGAGGAGGCCGTGGGAGAGGTATTAATTTATTTATTGATATATTTATTATTTTTTATTTGTATGATGAGTTAATTTTACCAGTTCTGCTTCTGAACTTTTGACTGAAGAGTTTCCATTCTGATGAATTTTTGATTATTATGATACTTCATAATTTATTACAAGAAATGTATTAGCTAGCCTTTTGTCATTACAGGTGGCTATGGACAGGGTTATGGGCAAGGATATGGTGGCTATGGTACGTAAATTTACATTTAATATTGTAAATTCTTTAGTATCATAGAAGTATGTGGAAAGGCTAGATTTTGTAGGTCAATTTTCTTTGCACTTAAATAAAAAAGATTGAATCTTATTCTTTTAGCTAGAGTTGTTAGTTGTTTCTCAGGGTCTTAGTTGTTGTTTTTGTTTCATTTTTCTTTGCATAGGAAGTTGAATAGTGTAAGAGTTCATTGCTTTTAGGATACACTCTTAGAATTTGGTATTTTTCTGTTATTATAGTGGGTTGGAAGTATACAAATTGAGAACTAGTACAATTAAGGGTACCTAATTCCTGAATATTTGTCTACTGGAAACTCCTTAGTATTCTTACTTTATGTGGATTTTTTGTTCTAAACGGTTTTATTTTCTGGTTTAATACTATAATAAATTACTAATTTAGGGTGTTCTCACTATAACGAGCCATATAGGTTGTCATGATGTGGTTTAGAAGCATTAAGTTGTATTGCAGTGTCTGGCCTTGTCCTGAACTCCAATCCCCTCTACTACACACCACCTGGCAGGTATACATACTCCTTAGGTTAATCATTCTGTCTGTTTAAAGTTAGTCCCAAAATTTCTATTTAGTTATTTTATTGCAGTAGTTTTGTTCTTAATTCGTCCGATTTTCATCTCCTTAATTTTTTTAACATTCCACCCCAAGCAAGATTTACATGCTTTAAATCGAGATTGATACATACATGAGTAGTATCATATTTTACAAATTAGAATGGCAAATGAGAAATTTGATTAACTTTGATTTTTTTTTTTATTTTGCCTATTGGATATATTTTAAAATATTGGTTCATTTTATTAATTTGGGATAAATAGAATTGGTGTATCTGTGAGTTGTTCTTGTCAGTTAACTTTTTTTTTTTATTTAGTACTTCTATAGAAAATAATCCCAATGTGTTATTTAAATTGACGAAACTTAAATTATAGCCTTTGTTTAAATTTGATCCTAGTTTCAAATTATTCATGTATTAATTATTAGTAGCCCCTTATATTAATTAATTCCCTTTTCGTGTTTATTGTAGGATATGGAGGCTATGGCGACTACTACGGTAGTGGATATGGTGGCAATTATGGTGGTGGCTACGGTGGTTATGACTATTCTGGTGGATATGGAGGTGGTTATGGAAGTTATGGTATGTCGTCAATAATTAATCCATTCAATTCAGCAGTTAAGTTACAATTTTCTGTGTCTTTACTATTAAAATAGTAATGTCATGGGATTTTGTTTATGTACTGTCTTTACAGGTTTGAAAATGTGCAATGGCATTAGGCAAAATATTTTTCTGTTTCTCCTTTATTAACTATAAATTGTATTTACCAAGACTCCACTTTAATAAGTAATTCTGTCGCCCTATTACTAGTCGAGCAAATGTAAATTTGTGAATTTTTACTGTTCACATACTTATTTCTGTGGTTAGCTAGTTAGAATTGAGGGACAGGATTCATTTTGGGATTGTTAAGGTCATTTCTTTCGGATATTGTAGTAGTAATTCATACCAATTCTGTCCCACTTATTTTGTTGTTTCATATCAATAGGAATTATGAGGTGTCATTCATTCTTTACATTGGTTAATCGTGTCTATCCATCCTTTCTTGGTAACTGTGAATGGTTCATGAGGCTAAGGTCAATTTTATCATGTTACTTTCGGTAGAGCTTTTAATTTTGGACTAGTTAGTATAGAAGTTCACAATTTCATTGTTTTTCTGGGATGCTGAGTCATAGAGAACTCTGGATGAAAAAGCAATGCCTATTTTGTTGCACAAACTAGTATTATGAAAGAATGATTCATTCATCTTCAGTGCCTGTAAAGATTCTTTAGCTTGTACTACAGTGTTTGCAACCTGAGTCCTGACATACCAACTCTGTAGTTTATGGAAAATAGGCCTTGTTTATTCATCCATATATTCTAATTGCTAAAGCATTGATTTTTATGAGGCACTTATAACAATTCTCATTGCCCATTATTTGCCTTCTGCATTCATGTATGTCTTATACTGATTATAGTAATCCCATTTATCTTAGAAACAATTTATCCAAACTCAATTTAGAGCGAATTTGAATTTTATAGTTATATAATTAGCTAATTGTATTTATTGTTTTTATTTATTTTTGTCCTAATGATTCATTGTTTAAAAAAACTTTTATGTTAAAATATGTGAATATTTTGTATTCCACTCTTAGACCAAATTATTCATTAGCAATGTCTTTTCTCCATTTAGAACTTGTGGGTAGTTTTCCTTTAATTCAAATGGAAGTTCTAATTAACGCCAATCTAACTTGTGATTAAAGAATTTCTTTCTTTAAACTCCCTCAGAAATGGATTAATTCATCGATAGTATCCAAATTGTATTTATGTGGGGGTTATTTACTTTTTTTTTTTAAATTTCGTTTACTAAAAGATATTCTTTTAGTAATTTGTTATAATAAATTAGTAGAAAGAAAATTTATTGAAGCAAATTTTTAAGAAATGACATATAATCTTTATGGAAGAACAAAATTTCCATAATGATATTATTTGTTGACAGATGGATATGGAGGCTACGGCAACTATGATGGTGGTTATGGTGGTGGTGGTCGAGGGGGCCGAGGCAAAGGTAGGAATTTCATGAATTAAGAATTTTAATTTAGCCAGCCAACCTCTTTGTTTTTCAGTATTTTTATTTTGTTTTAACTGAAATTAATGTTATACAAAATTTTTGGCTATACTGAAATTCAAAAGATTTTGTTGACTGTCTTTATACAATTTTGTTTTAAATTTTCATATTTTATTTTTAACGTTTGACTTCTTAGTATTGCATGCTATTTTTTTTCCTCAAATTTATATTGAAAAGGTCCGGCGTTAGTGTGTGGACGTGTTTTCAGCCCGGCCGCCCCTCCTCTGTACTCCTATTTATTTTTTTCTTCTCTCCCCTTTCATTTTGTTTCTCACATATTAATACTGATAACTAAAAAATTCATGTCCACTTCATCCTGGTTATTTAAATGAAGCTCCTTTATTTATCCTGCGGTTTAATTTTTTGTGGTAAAAGTTCTTGATTTTAGTAAGTGTAGTTTCTATATTTATTTAATATCATATATGCATGAAGGTAAAAGTGTGCTTTTGAATCTTTTTTTGGCTTTTACATTGAGCCTTTACTTTTTTAAAAAATTCATTTATTACATAGTCATAATACAGTTCAATTCTAATATAAGTGGATATTTTATAATGATAGATTTCAGCTTTATAATATATTAGGTTTATATATACTTCATAGCATATACTTTGCTTGGGATTTTGGGAGCTATTTAAATAAAAATATGGACCGAATAAGGCTAGAGAATGTAATTGTGTTACAGGCAGTGGTTATGGAGGGGGTAAGCAGAGAGGGGGCGGCCGAGGTGCAAGGCATGCACCCTACTAGAACCCTGCCTCCCAGTCAAATCCCTCCCGGTAAGTTCTATTATACTTACTTTTATTTTTGTTTTTAGGAAAATCTCATATTCCAAATAGGCTTACCCTTGGTGCTATTTCATCATCGAACTGACTGATGCCAATTTACCAAAAAGCTCGTTTGTAAATATGTATAAGCTCTTTTCTTTTCTTCTATTTATTTTATCAATTCGACTATATTGGCTATTTCTAATTTGTTTTTCTTGATTTCAGATAAGATTCATTCAAGGAAGTAGCACTAGGCATTCGGCAATATTTTAAGTCATCATCGTTATAAAAATTATTTTGCCAACTGCAAATGTGTCAACTCCAACCATTTATTGTATCCTCAAGTGATCATTCCAAACTTCTTGATGATGAGGATCAATTTCACTTATATACATATATATATATAAGTTATATATAAATTTCTAATAAATTGTATTATATTACTTAGACTGAATATGTGCTATTTGTAAGCTTGTTTTATAATGCTCTTAATTTTTGAAGGGCTTTTTACAAATAGCAGATATTCAGTATGTTGTAGGATTAGTATTTATACCATTCATAGATTGTATCGATGTGAGTTTCTAATTTAGTTTTATTGTTTTTTTTTATTTTTAAGTATTTTTTTTTTGTTACGATCTTGACGAATTAGACATTTTTTATCAAAAATGGGACAATTTTATTATTTGTAATATATATATTTTGATGTGAATTCTCCCATTTCCTACACTTGGTACAAATAAAATCGCCACTTTGTAAAATTGTTGTATTTTATTTTACCTTTTTTTTTTCTTTTTAATGAGCCAGCACTAATGAAAACTGATTGTCAAATGATACTTAACTCATCATACTACGCAAATCCAATCAATATGAAATATGATCCAATGTAGGTTGCTTCTTTTTTTAATTATTAGGTTATTGAAAGAATTTGAAGTTCTTTGGGGACATTTAACTGAATTAAGTTATAACAAATTTGGAATTGTGTTTTTAATTTGCACTAGACCAATTTTTATTTATAGTTTCAGTCATGATAACTAGTATACAATTTTGCTTGCCTCAAAGGCCTACATAATCGTTAGGAAGTTTCAAGATAAACCACCTTTGTTAAACACACTGATTGATCATATAACATATCATAAATTCTGAATTATCGTCCCTGTACCCTTTCCTTGTGCAAAGCCACTAAAGTGGTTTTGCGCAAGGAAAGGGTTTATAGTCATTGATATTGAAAAAAAATGTTTCAAAATCTTATAAAATAATATCTAGTGCTTATGAAAATTATATTAAGATGGTCCAGTAACCAACAATTTTTATCACCATATGGAGGAGATCCCCAGAGAAAGGGCTGTCAATTTTTTAGCATTGAAATATTTTCATCATTTTTCTTATATATAGTAAGAGTAAGTATTAAAGCATAAGTGACCTCGATCTCGCAAGGTGAACCTAGTTGGATTCCAGCTTGGCAAATAGGAATCTATGATTTCATTAAATAAAATCCTTATTTCCATCCTAGATAACAAAGGGTGGTTACAGGTATATAACCACTCCCAATTTAACCATAGTAGCAAAAAGTGGATCTTAAAAATAATGTAAACAGCAAGAGCTTGATATTTAAATTGAAGTAAATATTTATAGTACAATATATTCTCATGCAAATAACAAGTATGGAGATTTCTCCCTAAATGTTGGACTGTAGAGGAATCTATTGATCCTGGTGAAATATGGACATCTTTTTGCTTGTATTAAACTTCTGGGAGTAAAAAGAAGATTAATAATTGAAATGGGACCAACAGTAGGGGGGACTTTCGAAATATCTGTAGCTATACATGATCAAAAAGTTGTATAGAACCAATCTTATTGCAAATTATGTACTATAAATATATACATTTATTTTCATCATTAACGGATATTTGCAGAATTCAGCAAACCCCACTCCATGTAAATAATAATAATCTCTTATATCGTGAACCACTTCAACCCAGGTTAAATATCAAATATTGTTTTCATTGAACTTTTACTTCGTGAGATATATGCAAATACATTCTGTTGATCCCCTTCTTTTGTTCTTGGACTACTAAAATTTGAGTGATTGAAATAAAAATAAATCTGTCATAAATTACAGTGCTATATATAGCAAATAGTTTAAAATAAAAATATTTTATATTCAGATATGTCAGTAATTGTTTTTCTTTCCTGTGTAGAATATTTCTAATTTGTTCAGCTCTGAGCAGTTGATAATTTAGATAATGCTTACCATTGGGAGGTTATTAAAATTGACTGAAAGATTCCTCATTACGCTTGTTTTTATTGACAGTGATGTGTTAATAGAATGTAGATTGATACATTGTAAAAATTCAGTGGGAAATTTTCTTGCTTAGTTAATGCAGCCGGTGCATAATGGACTTTTTGAAGTGAAAACTTCTTTAGGCACGTTGTGCACCCCATAAGGAAGCATTTGCGGGAGAGGAAAAAAGTATGAAATCGCGACACCGCCACTGCCACCTCTAGTACTAAGGTTTAGAAATAAAATCATATGGTATTTTATAACCTAATCATTTGATAGTTTATTTACAATTGAAGTGAAAACTTCTTTAGGCACGTTGTGCACCCCGTAAGGAAGCATTTGCGGGAGAGGAAAAAAGTATGAAATCGCGACACCGCTAGTACTCAACTCAAAGCTAAAGGAGCTTCTTTTCTTCATAACTCCTGAACCAAATTAGCTAGAGTTTTCGTTCGCATACCATTTTAAAGAGGACAAAACCAGCATCATTTCGTTCACAGATACTATATATCTGCCATTTTTACTTTCATAGATATTTTAATCCGAAGTTTAAATAAATTCGAATCAAAACTGTTTGTATCCTACTTTAGCTACCATATACCGATTGTATCAGTTTTAGAAATTGGTGATGATGGTGCAAGAGTTGTTGAAATTATGGATAGAAATTGATTTTTCTGAGTGTACTTAACTTATTTTTGTAAAGCATTTGTAATAATTCTGAAATGTAATTTTTTTCTTTTATGTAAAATAACTGAAATAATTATGTATAGTATTTTATATTGATAAATAAAACAATTCGTGGTACATTATTTTTTTTTATCACTATTATTTTTGTCATTTCATTTTTTCAGGTAAAATAGAACATAACTGTTACTTATTGATAAATAACTAAAAATATTTTTAAAATAAGACTTCGTAAAAAAAATTTGTCAGCAATGCCAAAATTGAGCGATCAAAGCTAAAGGAGTTTTCACTTCTACCGGCAGTCCCCTGACTGCTTTTTTTTTTTTTTATTGAGAAAGGGTTTAATATTTTTGATAATTTGTGTTGCATAATCATGAAAATCGAATAACGTATTTTCTCTAAAATATTTATTTGTCGAATACATTATATTGGCAAATCTAGATAATGTTCAGAGTTGGGCAAAATTGTAATTACAATTAGAAGCTATAACTACGTTAGTTGAAATATAGTTAAAACTATTTATTTAATTAGTAATTGATAATGAGCAACTACATTTTTCAACTAAAGTAATTGTAATTTCACAACTACAGTTAGTAGTTGAGAAAATCAGTAGTTTCAAAAACAACTACAGTTACTTTAAAAAATGTGTAAAACACTGACTGAAGTAGTTGAGGCTGTTAAGAAATAACTACTTCAATGTCTTTATATTGAAAGTTTTATTATATTACATTATTATAATGACAGAAAATAATTTTAATGCAAATAAATGAAAATAAGATGTAAATTCCTTTTTATATTAGCAGATTTCCCTTAAGAGAAATCAGCTATTTAGGTTGTACTCATGACGAAATTTTTCTTCAAATGTCCATCGATCCTACCTAGTAGATGACGAAAATGAGGTCCGTTCAAAACTGTATATATATATCTATATATATATATATATATATATATATATATATATATATATATATATATATATATATATATTTGTCTGTTAACGCTCTAGCGGTCGCAATTTTTGTTTGATCGTTACGAAACTCGATATTTAACCGTTTTATGTAAAAAGACAGATCAAGTTCGTTAACGGCTGAAATCGGACCAGTGGGAGGGGGGGTTTAGAGAGGAGGATTTTCAAAAATTCGAAATATCTCCATTATTATGCATCGGATCGAAAAATTGTATATGACCAATCTTATTGCAAATTAAATTTACTATAAATATTGTTATATACGTTTATTCTCTATCTTGAATATTAACCGAGATATTTGCATTTTTCAGTTTTCAGCAAACCGCCACTTCTACTCATGTTTTTTGGGGCTAGAAACTACTGGGTTATTACGCCTTAAATAATGTTTTAGGTTTAGAGGTTTCTTACTACTACAGTTGTTATTAGGCAGATTTCTCTATTGTAAAACTTCTCGTGGGAAATCTGCTTAATTTACGCAGCCCCTGCGTGACGGACTTTTTATTTCAATTAGTAGTTGGCTTTATGAATACCAACTACAATTACTGTAATTGCGAAAACAAGAAAATGCAACTACAGCTACCAACTACATTTTTGTAAATGTAGTTCAATTACATAACTAGTATCTAGTAGATGACAATGTTGTTAATTACAAAAGTATTTAATTACTGCCCAACTCTGATTATGTTTTTATCTATTTTTGTTTCCTTTTTAATGATTATCTTAGAAATGAAAAAATCAACAAAATTTCATCATAATTTATATTGTCACATGTTCATAACTGATGTATAGGGACTGTTCTATTTTGATGACTGTCCTTTTGTATTCACTTGAAGGAACTATAACTTCATGAATTGGGAGGGGGGGGGGTGCCAGTACAATGTTTATTGGTACCAAATGTATATTGACTAAAATAAATTGGATCTCGAAATGCATCTTATTCACAAAATAGTTATTTATTATACAAGTGACGAAAGTAGATCATTTTACAACTCGAGTGAAACGTTTCACGAGAGTTGTAAATTCTACTTTCGCTGTAATCGTGTAATACATGATCAAATCTAACCAGAATATGAACAAAATTAGGATGTTGTGAAGCTTATGGTATGTTGTTGGTAGGTTATAAGCATGGTTGTGAAAGGTTATAAGCATAGTTATAAAACAACTAGTGATGATTGTGAAGTAGTGCAGTTATAAACAAGGAAGGTAATTATTATTATATTTAAATTTTAAAATATATTGATTATTTCCACCAATAATTCATTCACATTTCAATTTATTTTGTTAAAATAAATTCTTACAATGTTAAGAAACATTTAAAAGCATTTAATTTCCAACTTCAAATTATTTTTTAATTTATACTTATTACTAATTAAGAAGGCAATTCACTTTCTTCACTCTATTGCAAAATGTTTCACTTTCTTCACTCATTTCAGTTTAGTAATGTTACCATTATTCAACAATTACAGAAAATAGTTATTTATTACACTCGTGACGAAAGTAGAATTTACAACTCTCGTGAAATTACCACACTCGCTTCGCTCGTGTGGGTAAACGTTTCGAGTTGTAAATTGATCTACTTTCGTCACTTGTATAATAAATAACTATTAGTTTTTCGGCAAACATGAACATAACAAAAGTTGTTTATTTTGTTATTTAGAGTAACTTTTGTTATATACACTTTTTTCGTATATCGAATTATAAACGAGACTAGCTCAGATACCCGGCTTCGCTCGGGAATTTATTTGAGGCTGAATGGTGATGGTATTTTTTTGGCAAGGCTTTACTTTGCACAATATTTTGATATTTACCCGTCCCAGTGTTTAGTTTATATACCCGTCGTTTCTGTGGATTTGTTAATAATAAAATTATTTCTTTATGTAAGACTTCAATGTTCTCCATATTGTCATATTTCCCGTTTCCTGTGCATTATGCATAGATTTGAATTATTAAGCACAAAATATTAACATACATTTGAATTAATTTTTCCCGGTGAGTTACCTGGTAGTTTCAAAGAATTGTTGAGCAAATTTGTCTACATAATAAAATAAACAACTTTCTTATGTGCATATTTGCCGAAACCCTAATAGGAAACGAAATATCACTATTTTTAATTTCAGGCCTCCCTTATAACCCCCACTCCTGCCCGTCCCTAGAAATGTTAGTATGGCTTATTATAAGGAAGGCGTTAGTGCTAATGCACATACCCAGTGTTTTATTTAGTTCGGTTGAGTCTTTTGTGCCGAATAAAGTTGTTGACTCCCGCTATAATTTTTAGCGTATGACGCTTTTATACTTCGGTATACGACGATAGTGTATATAACAAAAGTTTCTCTAAATAACAAAATAAACAACTTTAGTTATGTGCATATTTGCCGAAACCCCAATAGGAAACGAAATATCACTATTTTTAATTTAAGGCCTCCCTTATAACCCCCACTCCTGCCCGTCCCTAGAAATGTTAGTATGGCTTATTATAAGGAAGACGTTAGTGCAAAATCACATACCGAGTTTGGTTTAGTTCGGTTGAGTTTTTTGTGCCAAATAAAATTGTTGACTTCCGCAGTAGTTTTTAACGTATAACTCATTTATACTTAGGTATACGACAAAAGTGTATATAACAAAAGTTACTCTAAATAACAAAATAAACAATTGTTGTTATGTGCATTATTGCCAAAAATGCAATAGAAAACGAAATATCGCTATTTTTAATTTCAGGCCTCCCTTATAACCCCCACTCCTGTTCGTCTCAGAGAATATTAACATAGCCTAAAGTCTAAGTTGGGTTAGTAGTAATATACATACCAAGTTTCATAAAATTCGGTTCAGCCGTTTATGCGTGAAAAGGTAACAAACAAACAAACAAACAAACAAACATACACGAAAGAAACAAAATGCAGATATGGTGTCTGTGACATGTGAAACGAAAACTTATCGTGAAATTTCGCGAAAAAAATCAATGTACAGACAGAGGTTACAATTTTATATATATATATAGATATACGTTAAAACCTATAGCGGAAGTGAACAATTTTATTTGGGACAAAAGACCCAACCGAAATAAATAAAACTCGGTATGTGTATTAGCACTAACGCCTTCATTATAACAAGCCGTACCAACATTTCTAGGGACGGGCAGGAGTGGGGGTTATAAGGAAAGCCAGAAATTAAAAATAGCGATATTTCGTTTCCTACTGGTTTTTCGGCAAATTGTTCATTTTGTTATTTTGTGTAACTATTGTTATATACATTTTTGTCTTTTAACAAACTATAAACGAGATATACACTATAAACTAAAGCGGGAGTCAACTATTTCATTGGGCGCAAACGATTAAACCGAACTTAAAAAAAGTCGGTATGTCAATTAGCATTAATTCTTCCATAATTATAAGCTAAATTAAAATTTTTAGGGTAGGACGGGAGTTGGGGTTATAAGGGAGGCCTGAAATAAAAATTCGCGATATTTCATTGCCTATTTGTTTTTCGACAAACATGCACATAACAAAAGTTGTTTACTTTGATATTTAGATTAACTTTTGTTTTATACATTTCTCCAGGAACTATGTGTGGAGCAAGTAATTTGCGTAGAAATATCAACAATTCATTCCAATTTGAACTATGAGGTACCTCACCTGGAAAAATTAATTCAAATCTATTTTAATATTTTGTCCTTAATAACTGAAATCTATGCATAATGCACAGGATACGGGAAATATGAAATTAATTTGGAGGACAGTGAAGACTTACATAAAAAATTAATTTTATTATTAACAAATGCCAACAATACCCGTTGTTTAACCCTAAACACGGGGACGGGTAAATATCAAAATATTGTGCAATGTAAAGCCTTGCCAAAAAAATACCATCACCATTCAGCCTCAAATCAATTCCCGGGCGAAGCCGGGTATCTGAGCTAGTATATATATATATATATATATATATATATATATATATATATATATATATATATATATAAAACAATAAATAAAATTTTTTGTTATATACACTATCGTCGTATACCGAAGTATAATGGCGTTATACGCTAAAAATTATAGCGTGAGTCAACAATTTTATTTGGCACAAAAGACTCAACCGAACTAAATAAAACACTAAATAAAAAAATAAACAACTTTTGTCATGTGCATATTTGCAGAAAACCCAATAGAAAACGAAATACTGCTATTTTTTATTTCAGACCTCCCTTACAACCCCCACTCCTGCCCATCCCTAGAAATGTTGGTATGGCTTGTTATAATGAAGGCGTTAGTCCTAATACACGTACCGAGTTTTATTTAATTCGGTTGATTCTTTTGTGCCAAATAAAATTGTTGACTTCCGCAGTAGTTTTTAACGTATAACTCATTTATACTCAGTATACGACAAAAGCGTATATAACAAAAGTTACTCCAAATAACAAAATAAACAACATTTGTTATGCGCATAATTGCCGAAAATGCAATAGGAAACGAAATATTGCTATTTTTAATTTCAGCCCTTCATTATAACCCCCACTTTTGTTCGTTTCAGAGAATATTTACATAGCCTAAAGTCTAAGTTGGTTTCGTAGTAATATACATACCAAGTTTCATAAAATTCGGTTCAGCGGCTTAAACAAATAAACAAATAAACAACAGGCACGAAAGAAACAAAATGCAGTTATGGTGTCTATGATATGTGAAACGAAAAGTTATCGTGAAATTTCGTGAAAAAATTAAATGTTCATCCATACTCTAGTAGATGCCCTCAACGAGAGGCACGTGTGCGACAAAGTCCTCAAGAAATTACAGTGCCGATCCTCAGTTTCGAGCCTCTCAAGAAGAGGACGAACACCGCCGACGCTGACGGATTTACACTAGTCCAGGCCAAGAAAGCCAGGAAAGGCACGGCCCACCTCACATCCACAAACACACCGACATTAATGTCTAACTCTTTCGCCCCACTGACCAAAGACCAACAGACGGACAACAGAAGAAAAAGGAACCTGCCCCTCCCCCAATTATCCTACCTCGAGCACTATATGAAGCATCCGAGGGCTCAGCTCACCTCAGATGGAACAACATCTACGCCTTCCGTATACAACCTACGAGATACGAGCTTCGTATATTGCCCGAGGACACCCCCACCTACAACACCATCCTTTCTCTTTTCCCAACCTAATAACCCAGTTCCCCACCACACCTTCGCACCCAGGGGCACTAAGAAGAACAAGAAGTTCTTCATCCTAGTGCTTGAAAAAGAGCACCCCCTTGCGGAAGTAGAGGAGGCACTAGACCACCCCAAGCTGGTGAGCGCTGTACGCATGCACCGAACGGCTGCAGACGGGACCAAGAGGTTCATAGAGCCCATCCTGGCCACGTTCAAGCCCGACAATGACAACAAGCATTTGAGGGATATAAAGGCAATATAGTAATCATGATCAGGGAATACAAACCCACCCAAGACATTCCTCAATGTCACGCCTGTCAAAGATTTGGCCACACCAAGGCGTATTGCCATATACCCCTCAAGTGCGTGCGTTGTTCCGGCGAACATGCAGTAGCAGAGTGCAATAGGCAGGAGAATGCACTTAAATGTGCCAAATGCAATGGCAGTCACCCCGCCTCCTTCCGACAGTGCCCACTCAGGCTGGAGCTTTTAGAATGGCTACAGGCCAAGAAAAGTGCCCCTGAGCCCACCTATAACCCCTCTCCCGCCCCGACCCACAACCCTTGGACTGCTCGCCAGGCCCACGCATCCAACCTCTTCCGTCCACAACAACTCTCCCCACCCACAACCCATCCCACACCCCCCTCTGCCTGCTTCGCCCCAGAGACGGTGTCAGCTTACAGCAGATGGCCTACTACACCCCCCCCCCATTGGTAGAAGACATGAGATGAATGATCGACACCCTGTTCAACACAGTCACCGCACTCGTCCAGACTCTCAAAGAATCCATGGCCAAATAATGGTCAGGCCTTATTCCCTACTGAATTTCAGCATAAATTCAGCTACAAAACGGAAGTCCGAGCTTGACTTTACGGTGGTTGGCTATAAAATCGTAAGAGACGACATCGATGGAAGAGATGACAAGGTCGGGGGAATTGCCATCGTGATAAGGCATGATATACCTTTCAAAGAGGTGGAAGCTGTCCCCCCCCCCCCGTACCGACAAAACACCAGCAGTGAAGGTCCTCATAGCCAACCACACGTACACTATCACCGGCCTGTATCGTCGGCCGAGGGCCGAGCCCGAATATTTTCAATCCCT
Organism: Riptortus pedestris; assembly: GCA_019009955.1. NCBI lineage: Eukaryota > Metazoa > Arthropoda > Insecta > Hemiptera > Alydidae > Riptortus > Riptortus pedestris. The sequence continues at coordinate 64,146,448 of CM032228.1, forward strand.
CATACGTCTAGCTCAGACAGACATAAATCATCTTGTAATTGGATATTTGAACGCCAGACACACCTCCTGGAATAACAGTTCAGCCAATCCCCCTGGTGAGGCGATCGTGAACTCTAGTTTCACCGCCATACACCCTAATTCTCATACTTTCAAAACGCCGTATAGAATGTCCACTGTGGACCAATTGCTCACCCGTACCCCTCATATAGTGACTAAATGTCTCGCCTTGGACTCACCACGATCAGTGACGCCCAAACCCTAGAAGAGAAACTGGACGAGTTTACCAACATAATTTTGGAGGCTGCTGACCAGGCGATGCCAAAGACCACAAGAAGACCCCCAGGACTCAACCCCCCCCCACGTTTTACAGTTAATCAGGCAGAGGAATACCATTAACAATTCCTGGTATCGCACCAGGAACCCTGCCCTACGTCCCGTCCTTAACAACCTCACTGCCCAGATCCGCACCCTTATGAGACAGTGGAAGACGGCGGAGTGGCATGAAACCCTCAGACAGGCACACGGTGACCACCGCAAACTCTGGCGGTTGGTGAAGACCAGAGTAACCAAAAGGCGATCTGTTCTTCTCCAAACCGGCAGGGGTGTGATGAGCCACACAGACCAGGCTGAGATGTTGGCGGCACATATGGCCGCTGCAGATCAGGCTAGGCTACGTCCGATCGAGGAGGCGCCTCGGATGGAGAGCGATGATTATTTCATGTTTTCCTCCCCTAGGGAGCTCTCTGCCATCCTGCGACGGACCAAGGGAGGAAAATCCCCTGGGCTTGACAGGGTGCAGTACGTGCTCGTCAGCTTCCACGGAAGTCTCTGTCCTACTTAAATCACCTCCTAAACTCTTGCCTCCGCTTCTGCCACTTCCCCACCATCTGGAAACACGCAATAGTCGACCCTCTCCTCAAACTTGCCAGAAATGGAACCCCTCCCGATCACTATCGTCCCATCAGTCTCCTCTCACACACCTCCAAGACTAGAGCGTAAAATCCTCGGGTATCTTGTAGATTTCTGCGAGGAAAAATCCCTCATCCCAAACGAGCAGTCCGACTTCCGTCCTCAGCACAGCTCCCTCGACCCCCTTGCCCGTCTCTATGCTAACACTGCCACCAACTTCCGCAGAAACATCGTCACGGCGATGATTTCCATAGACTGCACTCAGGCTTTTGATTCCGTCGACCACGCCGAACTCCTTAACACCCTAGGTGAGCATGGCTGCCCCAGTCAACTCCTAGTCATGCTCCGTTCCTTCCGTCATGGCGGAACCTTCCAAGTAAGGGGCGGCGAATCGCTCTCCACATCCCGTCCTCTCAAAGTAGGGGTTCCTCAGGGTTACCCTCTCTCACCTACCCTCTTCACGGCGTACACCGCAAAGGTAGTGAGTCGACGGTTTCACAATACTGAGGTAGTCGCGTATGCGGATGACGTGGCTATTGTTAGCAACTCCCTCAACCCAACCCGCGTCCTATCCCTGGCAGAATCCGCCTGCCAACCCATCTCCGACGACCTCAGATCCATAAATATCCATGTGAACCCCAGGAAGACAGATGTCCTGGTGTTCTCATATAGAAAACGTACCGACACCTTCCGACTTGACAATAACGACCTCCCTGTCTCCCACTCCATAGTTTACCTCGGAATCAGACTGGACAGACACCTTACATTCACTGCACACATACACAAACGAGTCAAACAATTACGGAACAAATTCACCTCCCTTAACCACCTCCTCCTCTCTCCCGTCCTGTGCCTCCGACTCAAGCTCCTCATCCTAATAGACGTCATTCAACCCGCCCTCCTATATGGTTCCCCCCTCCTCCGATACTTTACCAAATCCTCTCTCACATCACTTCAACAATTTCAAAACGGCATAATCTGCAAAATTGTCCGGCATACCTACCTCCAACATGCTCCCAATTGGACAATTCACGATACTCTCTCCCATGAACCCATTTCCCGCAGACATGTGAAATTCTCCGACTCCCTCCGAAAATTTTAATTTAGCTTATAATTATGGAAGAATTAATGCTAATTGACATACCGACTTTTTTTAAGTTCGGTTTAATCGTTTGCGCCCAATGAAACAGTTGACTCCCGCTTTAGTTTATAGTGTATATCTCGTTTATAGTTTGTTAAAAGACAAAAATGTATATAACAAAAGTTACTCTAAATAACAAAATGAACAACTATTTTTTGTGCACATTTGCCGAAAAACCAGTAGGAAACGAAATATCGCTATTTTTAATTTCGGGCTTTCCTTATAACCTCCACTCCTGCCCGTCCCTAGAAATGTTGGTATGGTTTGTTATAATGAAAGCGTTAGTGCTAATACATATACCGAGTTTTATTTATTTCGGTTGAGTCTTTTGTCCCAAATAAAATTGTTCACTTCCGCTATAGTTTTTAGCGTATAACTCATTTATACTTCCGTATACGGCATAATTGCATATAACAAAAGTTACTTTAAATTACAAAATTTACTTTTGTCATGTTCATATTTGACGAAAAAACAATAGGAAACGAAATATCGCTATTTTAAATTTCTGGCTTACCTTATAACCCCCACTCCTGTTCGTCTCAGAGGATATTAATATAGCCTAAAGTCTAAGTTGGGTTAGTAGTAATATACATACCAAGTTTCATAAAATTCGGTTCAGCCGTTTATGCGTGAAAAGGTAACAAACAAACAAACAAACATACACGAAAGAAAATGAACAACTATTTTTATGTGCACATTTGCCGAAATACCAGCAGGAAACGAAATATCGCTATTTTTAATTTCTGGCTTCCTTTATAACCCCCACTCCTGTTCGTCTCAGAGGATATTAATATAGCCTAAAGTCTAAGTTGGGTTAGTAGTAATATACATACGAAGTTTCATAAAATTCGGTTCAGCCGTTTATGCGTGAAAAGGTAACAAACAATCACACACGAAGGAAACAAAATGCAGTTATCGTGTCTATGACATGTGAAACGAAAAGTTATCGTGAAAATTCGCTAAAAAAATCAATTTATAGACAGAGGATACAATTTTATATATATCTATATCTATACTAGCTCAGATACCCGGCTTCGCTCGGGAATTCATTTGAGGCTGAATGGTGATGGTATTTTTTTGGCAAGGCTTTACTTTGCACAATATTTTGACATTTACCCGTCCCAGTGTTTAGTTTAAATACCCGTCGTTTCTGTGCATTTGTTAATAATAAAATTATTTTTTTATGTAAGACTTCACTGTTCTCCATATTGTCATATTTCCCGTTTCCTGTGCATTATGCATAGATTTGAATTATTAAGCACAAAATATTAACATACATTTGAATTAGTTTTTCCCGGTGAGGTACCTTGTAGTTCCAAAGAATTGTTGAGAAAATTTCACTAAATCATAAAATAAACAACTTTGTTATGTGCATATTTGCCGAAACCCCAATAGGAGACGAAACATCACTATTTTTAATTTCAGGCCTCCCTTATAACCCCCACTCCTGCCCGTCCCTAGAAATGTTAGTATGGCATATTGTAAGGAAGACGTTAGTGCTAATTCACGTACCGAGTTTGGTTTAGTTCGGTTGAGTCTTTTGTGCCAAATAAAATTGTTGACTTCTGCTATCACTTTTAGGCGTATAACGCCTTTATAATTAGGTATACGACAAAAGTGTATATGACAAACGTTTCTTTAAATAACAAAATAAACAACTTTTTTTATGTGCATATTTGCCAAAACCCCAATGGGAAACGAAATATCACTATTTTTAATTTCAGGCCTCCCTTATAACCCCCACTCCTGCCCGTCCCTAGAAATGTTAGAATGGCTTATTATAAGGAAGACGTTAGTGCTAATTCACATACCGAGTTTGGTGTAGTTCGGTTGAGTCTTTTGTGCCAAATAAAATTGTTGACTTCCGCTATCATTTTTAGCGTATAACGCCTTTATACTTAGGTATACGACAAAAGTGTATATAACAAAAGTTACTCTACATAAAAAAATAAACAACTTTTGTTATGTGCATAATTGCCGAAAATGCAATAGAAAACGAAATATCACTATTTTTAATTTCAGGCCTCCCTTATAACCCCCACTCCTGTTCGTCTCAGAGAATATTAACATAGCCTAAAGTCTAAGTTGGGTTAGTAGTAATATACATACCAACTTTCATAAAATTCGGTTCAGCCGTTTATGCGTGAAAAGGTAACAAACAAACAAACAAACAAACATACACGAAAGAAACAAAATGCAGTTATGGTGTCTATGACATGTGAAACGAAAAGTTATCGTGAAATTTCGCTAAAAAAATCAATGTACAGACAGAGGTTACAATTTTATATATATACTAGCTAAGGTACCCGGCTTCGCCCGGGAATTCATTTGAACCGGAATGATGATGGTATTTTTTCGGCGACTTTACTTTGCACAATATTTTGACATACCCCCGTTTCAGAGTTTAGGGTTAGTACCCGTGGTTGGTTTGGAATAGAAAATGAAATATCACGAATTTTTATTTCAGGCTAAACACACCGCACTCCCGTTCTAACCTAAACATTTTAATATAGCTTATAACCATGTAAACATCAATTTTAATTTATATATTCTGAGTTTTGTTGGAATCGATTCAACCGTTGGTGTCCAACTCCCGCTTAGGTTTAAGTGTATATCTCGTTTATAAATTGTTATACAACAAAAGTGAATATAACAAAAGTTACTTTAAATAACAAACTAAACAACTTTTGTTATGTGCATATTTGATGAAAAAGCAATAGGAAACGAAATATCGCTATTTTTAATTTCAGGCCTACCTTATAACCCCCACTCCTGCCCGTCCCTAGAAATGTTAGTATGGCTTATTATAAGTAAGGCGTTAGTACTAATTCACGTACCGAGTTTGGTTTAGTTCGGTTGAGTCTTTTGTGCCAAATAAAATTGTTGACTCCCGCTATAGATTTTAGCGTATAACTCATTTATACTTCCGTATACGGCAAAAGTGCATATAACAACAGTTACTCTAAATTACAAAATAAACAACTTTTGTTATGTGCATATTTGCCAAAAAACCAATAGGAAACGAAATATCGCTATTTTTAATTTCAGGCCTCCCTTATAACCCCCACTCCTGTTCGTCTCAGAGAATATTAATATAGCCTAAAGTCTAAGTTGGGTTAGTAGTAATACACATACCAAGTTTCATAAAATTCGGATCAGCCGTTTATGCGTGAAAAGGTAACAAACAAACAAACAAACATACACCAAAGAAACAAAATGCAGTTATGGTGTCTATGACATGTGAAACGAAAAGTTCTCGTGAAATTTCGCGAAAAAAATCAATGTACAGACAGAGGTTACAATTTTATATATATACTAGCTCAGATACCCGGCTTCGCCCGGAAAATTCATTTGAGGCTGGAATGGTGATGGTAATTTTTTTTAGGCAAGGCTTTACATTTGCAAAATATTTTGACATTTACCTGTCCCCGCATGTTTAGGATTGATACCCGTCTTTTTGCCGTGAGATTTGCTAATAATAGAATTATTTGTTTCTGATAAGGCTTCACAGTCTCATTGATAATTTATCATTTCGCCGTCTCTTTATAGATGTAAATATGGTGAATATTTTATTTCAGAGGGCCTCCCTTAATAACCCCTCTCCCGTTCGAACCTAAAAATTTTAAGATAACTTATAAACATGGAAGAATTAAAGGCTAATTGTACATACCGAGTTTTAGCTAAGTTCGGTTCAGGCGTTTAGTGCCCGCTAAAGTTTTTTAAACGTATAACTCATTTATAACTTAGGTATACGGAACAAAAGTGTATATAACAAAAGTTACTCCAAATAACAAAATAAACAACTTTAGTCATGTTTATATTTGCGGAAAAACCAATAGGAAACGAAATATCGCTATTTAATATTTCGGCTTCCCTTATAACCCCCACTCCTGCCCGTTCCATGAGAAATGTTGGTATGGCTTATTATAAGAAGGCCTCACTGCTAATACACATACCCGAGTTTTATTTAGTTCGGTTGAGTCTTTTTGTGGCAAATAATATTGTTGACTCCCGCTATAATTTTTAGCGTAAAAAATAACGCATTTAAAACTCGGTATACGACAAAAGTGTAATAACAAAAGTTACTCTAATGAACAAAATATACAACTCTTGTTAAGTGCATATTTGCCGAAAAACCAATAGGAAACGAAATATCGCTATTTTTAATTTCAGGCCTCCTTATAACCCCCACTCCTGTTTGTCTTAGAGAATAATAATATAGCCTAAAGTCTAAGTTGGGCTAGTAGTAATATACATACCAAGTTTCATAAAATTCGGTTCAGCCGTTTATGCGTGAAAAGGTAACAAACAAACAAACAAATAAACAAACAAACAAACAAATTTAATTACTAGCTAAGGTACCTGGCTTTGCTCAGGAAATCATTTGAGGCTGAATGTTTACTACACTTCCCGTCTGAGCGCATTGTTTTCCCGTGAGAGACAGGCAGGCGACTTACAGAAAAAAAAAAAAAATTGTATTTCATGAATAAATGAAAGTAAGCCCCTAATCATTGTTTCCCCTGAGGGTCAGGCGGGCGACGTATAGATGAGAAATTTTAATTTTGAAGAATAAATAAAATTATGTTCCTGATCTACCCCTCTCCACTTGTTAACTCATCTTTTTGAATACTTCAAACCATAATCGTGGATAGCATTTATTACAATTAAATATCCTCTATAATGAAACTTATTTCCTGTCAAAAACCAATCCGAGCTCATATAGTTTAAGCATAGTTTTGTAATTAGATTATAGCTCAGATACCCGGCTCCGCCCGGGAATTCATTTGAGGCTGAATGGTGATGGTACTTTTTTGGCAAGGCTTTACTTTGTGCAATATTTTGACATTTACCCGTCCCAGTGTTTAGGGTTAATACCCGTCGTTGGCATTTGTTAATAATAAAATTAATGTTTTATGTAAATCTTCACTGTCGTCCAAATTGTCATATTTCCCGCCTCCTGTGCATTATGCATAGATTTCAGCTATTAAGGAAAAAATATTAATTAACATTGATTTGAATTAATTTTTCCAGCTGAGGGACCTGATAGTACAAATAGGAATGAATTGTTGAGCATGTCAATATTTCTATGCAAATTACTTGCTCCACACATTTTTCCTGGAGAAATGTATAAAAAAAAAAAAGTTAATCTAAATAACAAACTAAACAACTTTTGTTATGTGCATGTTTGTCGAAAAACAAATAGACAATGAAATATCCCGAATTTTTATTTCAGGTCTCCCTTATAACCGCCACTCCCGTTCTAACCTAAACATTTTAATATAGCTTATAATCATGGAAGAATTAATGCTACTTGACATACCGAGTTTTGTTAAGTTCGGTTCAATCGTTAACGCCCGATAAAATAGAGTTCATCACAGAGAATAATAATATAGCCTAAAGTCTAAGTTGGGCTAGTAGTAATATACATACCAAGTTTCATAAAATTCGGTTCAGCCGTTTATGCGCGAAAAAGTAACAAACAAACAAACAAATAAACAAACAAACAAACAAACAGACACCAAAGAAACAAAATGCAGTTATGGTGTCTAGGGCATGTGAAACGAAAAGTTATCGTGAAATTTCGCGAAAAAAATCAATGTACAGACAGAGGTTACAATTTTATATATATATAGATAATAAATACTATCCATGATTATGGTTTGAAGTATTCAAAAAGGTGAATTAAAAAGTGGCAAGGGATAGATTAGGAACACATTTTTATTTATTCTTCAAATATAAAATTTCTCATTTATAAGTCGCCTGCCTGACCCTCAGGGCAAAACAATGCGCGCCGACGGGAAGTGTAGTTGTAAACATTGAAGCCTTGCCCAAATAAATATTATCATTCAGCATCAAATGATTTCCCGAGCGAAGCCGGGTACCTTAGCTAGTCTATATATATGTATATAAAATTGTAACCTCTGTCTGTACATTGATTTTTTTCGCGAAATTTCACGATAACTTTTCGTTTCACATGTCATAGACACCATAACTGCATTTTGTTTCTTTGGTGTCTGTTTGTTTGTTTGTTTGTATATTTGTTTGTTTGTTACCTTTTCACGCATAAACGGCTGAACCGAATTTTATGAAACTTGGTATGTATATTACTACTAACCCAACTTAGACCTTAGGATATATTAATATCCTCTGAGACGAACAGGAGTGGGGGCTATAAGGGAAGCCAGAAATTAAAAATAGCGATATTTCAATTCCTATTGGTTTTTGGGCAAATATAAACATAACAAAAGTTGTTTATTTTGTTATTTAGAGTAACGTTTGTTATATACACTTTTTTCGTATACTGAATTATAAACGAGATATACGCAAAAACCTATAACGAATGTGAACAATTTTATTTGAGACGAAAGACCCAACCGAAATGAATAAAACTCGGTATGTGTATTAGCACTAACACTTTCATTATAATAAGTCATACTAACATTTCTAGGGACGGGCAGGAGTGGGGGTTGTAAGGGAGGCCTGAATTTAAAATTTCGTTTTCTATTCGCTTTTCGGCAAATATGAACCTAACAAAAGGTTTTTATTTTGTTATTTAGAGTAACTTTTGTAATATTCATTTTTGACTTTTAACGAAGTATAAACGAGATATATACTATAAACTAAAGCGGGAGTCAACTATTTTATTGGGCGCTAACGATTGAACCGAACTTAAAAAAACTCGGTATGTCAATTAGCATTAATTCTCCCATGATTATAAGCTATATTCAAATTTTTAGGTTCGAACGGGAGTGGGAGTTATAAGGGAGGCCTGAAGTAAAAATTCACGATATTTCATTTTCCATTTGTTTTTCGGCAAAGATGCACATAAAGAAAGTTGTTTACTTTGTTATTTAGAGCAACTTTTGTTTCATTCACTTTTGTCGTAAAATGAAGTAAATTCGGGATATAAGCTAAATCTGTAGCGGGAGTCGATGATTTTATAAGTACTTATTTAAGTGTTTTTAATATAGGCATATTATGACAAATGATGTTATGTTTTAGCCTTATCTATTTAGTACTAAGTATGATTCGGATTAGTGAGATTATAAATCCTCCTCTCCCTTCGCCTCATTTATTTATTTTCCCTAGAAAATGTCTACGGGAAATATGACAATTTGGAGGACAGTGAAGACTTACATAAAAAATTAATTTTATTATTAACAAATGCCAACAACGGGAATTAACCCTAAACACTGAGACGGGTAAATGTAGTAGCTCATAACAAAAGTTGTTTATTTTGTTATTTCAATTAACTTTTGTTATGTAAACTTTCGTCGAATAACGAAGTATAAATGCGTCATACGCTAAAAATTATAGCGGGAGTCAACAATTTTATTTGGCACAAATGACAACCGAATTAAATAAAACTCGGTATGTGTAATAAAACTTCTTTAGAATAAGCCATACCAACATTTCTAGCGACGGGCAGGAGTGGGGGTTGTAAGGTAAGCCTGAAATTAAATATAGCGGTATTTCGTTTTCCATTGGTTTTTCTGCAAATATGTACATGATAAAAGTTGGTTATTTTGTTATTAAGAGTAACTTTTGTTATATACACTTTTGCCGAATTAGTAAGTATAAATGAGTTATACGCTAAAAACTACTGCGGAAGTCAACAATTTTATTTGGCACAAAAAACTCAACCGAACTAAACCAAACTCGGTATGTGAATTAGCTCTAAGGCTTTCCTTATAATAAGCCATACTAACATTTCTAGGGATGGGCAGGAGTGGGGGTTATAAGGGATGCCTGACATTAAATATAGTGATATTTCGTTTCCTATTGGGATTTCGGCAAATATGCACATAACAAAAGTTGTTTAGTTTGTTATTTAGAGTAACTTTTGTTATGTACGGTTTTGTCGTATACTTAAGTATAAATGAGTTATACGCTAAAAACTATAGCGGAAGTGAACAATTTTATTTGGGACAAAAGACGTAACCGAACTAAATAAAACACTCGGTATGTGTATTAGCACTGACGCCTTCCTTATAATAAGCCATACTAACATTTCTAGGGACGGGCAGGAGTGGGGGTTATAAGGGAGGCCTGAAATTAAAAATAGTGATATTTCGTTTCCTATTGGGGTTTCAGCAAATATGCTCTTAAGAAAAGTTGTTTATTTTGTTATTTAGAGAAACTTTAGTTATATAAACTTTTGTCGTATACTTAAGTATAAATGAGTTATACGCTAAAAACTATAGCGGAAGTGAACAATTTTATTTGGGACAAAAGATTCAACCGAACTAAATAAAACATTCGGTATGTGTATGAGCACTAATGTCTTCCTTATAATAAGCCATAACAACATTTCTAGGGACGGGCAGGAGTGGGGGTTATAAGGTAGGCCTGAAATTAAAAAAAGTGATATTTCGTTTCCTATTGGGGTTACGGCAAATATGCACATAACAAAAGTTGTTTATTTTGTTATATAGAGAAATTTTCTCAATAATTCTTTTCAATATGAACTACCAGGTACCTCACCTGGAAAAATAATTCAAATTATAATATATTATTATAATATTTTGTCCTTAATAATTTAAATCTATGCATAATACACAGGAAACGGGAAATATGACAATATGGATGTTAACACGTTCAGGACGGACATCAAAAATGCGGTCTATCCACAAGTACGGCACGGGGTCAATCGACCCCGTGGTGCAACTATCCACAAGGACGGCAGGGGGTCAATCGACCCCGTACTTATGCCCCCTTTTAATGGGCTACTACCACTCGAAAAATGGACTAAATTGCTATATTTAAACATTTTTTTACTCTTAGGACATCAAAAAATATATGGCAGTCGCAGGCCGTGTTTTCATAAATTTTTTGTTACGTGACTTAGAAATGAATATTTGCCTTACATTTTTCACCTTGTCGGGAACTTTTTTTCTCCTTGTGTGATAATTGTGGTGATCAACGAAGGATTTTAATTTTTGTTTTACATTAAAATGGGTGAATATGAATTAACTTTAAATTACGACCCAAAAAAAATTTTTAAAAAAAAAACAATCAACATGTATTAGTTTATAAAGATAAAATTAGAAAACGAGAAAAACAAACTAGGAACTAGGAGATTAGTTTAAACAAATATTTGTAAAATAAGCCTAATAAAGAAATAATATGAATAAACAAATAATTATTATGTAATTAACAATTCTTCATTATCACAATGGTTTGGACATAGATTTATGGCAGTTGTTGAAGCATTGTAGACAAAGTGACTTCATGTTGCACTCTTCACAATGTGTTCTAACATTTATTTGACTTTTTTGTCCTGCTTCTTTAGTGACAATTGTTTTCTTAATTTTTCGAAACACACGGAACACTTTTTTCATAAAGCTAAATCCACTAATTGTCAGCCACGTGATTTGCTCATTATACAGATTAATGTTTCGAAACGACAGCAAAAAGCAAACTGAAAAGGGGGAGGGACTCGTTTAAATTTTTAAACGCAAATTATTTACATCTACAAGGCTTATGTAAATAACAGAACAAGCGTGTTCATTTCAGAGGAAAAGCACGGGAAATAACACACGGGCTATATGAGCCCGTGCCGGACTAGAAGCCCAAATTCCACCTCCAAGGCCGGCACGGGCTCATAAAGCCCCGTGCAAATTTTCAATGATAAAAGAACGTATTTTTTGGATTTGAAATGCATAAACGTACTATTCATAAGTATATTTATTAGTACAAAGCAAAAACCGTCAAAGTATTTTTTGAACGTTTATCTTCAAAACCGACCCGTCCTGGGAGACAGTTACGTACGCGGTCAATTGACCCGTGCCGTCCTTAACGTGTTAAGTAGGTATATTGAACATATATATTTAATTTCTCTTTGTAAATTAGGCCCTAGACTATCAAGCGGCTTGATCAAATGCTTGAGGCTCCGATTGATGGGCGCTTTAAGCGTACTTCAATCAACACCTAAATCTTTTGATCAAAATTCTCATCAGTTGAAGCTGAGAAGTGGATGAGTGTGGAGCGTATAATGGTGTCAAATGTAGATTTGGGCTTCCTGGCCATTGTAATACCAAAGCAAAGGTTCAGGGATGTCGTCTCTGGCAATTTTTTAACCTCGATGGCCTTGAACTCCCTGTAGAAGTTTGTTCTGAGAACATTAATTTTTTGTTTCACACTGAAATCGGGTTTTATCTTTTTCAATGCCACTACGATTTTTTTTATTTCTATTAAAATAATCTTTACTCTTCAACTTTCCACAATTCCGGGACAATCACGATATAAATCAAGTCAATAAACTGATGAATTCCCGCTCTGAGTTTTCGGAAACCTCACATTCCGAAGGTGGACGCCATGCCCTTCCACCTCTTGACTGATGCAATGCATGATGAAAATTCCCCCTAGAGACTATCAAGCGGCTTGACCATGCCGCTTGAGGTCATTCTCAAACTTTTTAATCAAATCGGCCGTCAATCCTTGTCTCAAGCGTCAAACGGGTTTCTAAACTTTTAATCACGCTTGATACAATCAATTTGCTCAAGCATTTGATCAAGCCGCTTGATAGTCTAGGACCTCCTTAAGACTTGTACCTCTTTGTAGACAGGATGTAGTATAGAGTAGTGAGTTGTCGACAGGATGCTGTAAAGTAGTGAGTCGCTGTATGTCTGTGAGTTCGGCCACGTGTTAAGAATGTCCAGTTGATAATTATAATTAATCAAAGTATTAGAGTGTTCTCCTTTCACCTTAACAATGGAGGACAGTGAAGTCTTACAAAAAAAAATTAATTTTATTATTAACCAATCCACAGAAACGATGGGTATTAACCCTAAACACTGGGAAGGGTAAATGTCAAAATATTGAGCAAAGTAAAACATTGCCAAAAAAATACCATCACCAACCAGCCTCAAATGAATTCCCGGGCGAAGCCGGGTATCTGAGCTAGTATATCTATCTATCTATAAATATATAAAATTTTAACCTCTGCCTGTACATTGATTTTTTTTTCTCGAAATTTCAACGATAACTTTTTTTCGTTTCACATGTCATAAGTCCACCATATCTGCATTTTGTTTCTTTGTTTGTTTTGTTACCTTTTCCACGCAAAAACGGCTGAACCAAATTTTATGAAACTAGGTATGTATATTTACTACTAACCCAACTTAGACATTAGGCTATATTAATATCCTCTGAGACGAACAGGAGCGGAAGTGTCGTATACATAAGTATAAATGAGTTAATACGCTAAAAACTTTGGCGAGAGTCTCAAGCAATTTTATTTGGCACAAAAAGACTTAAGTAACCGAGTTAAACAAAACTGGTTATGGTGACCTTAGCGGAAACTCCTACATGATAATAAAAAGCTGTACCAACATTTCTAGAGGCGAGAAGATGTGGGGGTTGTATTGGAAGCCTAAAATTAAAAATAGCAACATTTCGTTTCCTATTGGTTTTTTTCTCGGCAAATACGCTTCATAACACAAATTGTTTATTCTGTAATTTAGAGTTCAACTTTTGTTATATTCACTTTTTTTTTGGCCGTATATCAAAGTATAAACGAGATATACCCAAAAACTAAAGCGGGAGCAACTATTTTATTGGGCATTTAATGGTTGAAGCGAATTTAACAAAACTCGGTATGTGAATTAGCATTAATTCTTCCATGATTATCAGTTAAATAAAAATTAATAGGATCAAGCCCTGGGGTTATAAGGGAGGCCAGAAATAAAAATTTGCGACATTGTCATTTTCTATTTGTTTTTCAGTTATGATGTATCTAAAACAGTTGTCACCATTAAGCTTTGGACCGCCTCAAGGGAAAGGAACTTTAATTCATACATGGTTTCGAAGACAGAATACTTTCTACGACTATGCATTATACTGTTCATTACGTTATAAAAAAACCTACATGTACAGGAGACGGGAAATATAATAATATTAGAAGATTGAATTCTTAAATAACAAATAATTTTATTATTAACAAATCCGCAGCTTCGACGGGTATAAACCCTAAAAACTGTGACGGTGGAATTTGTCAAAATATTGTGGAAAATAAAGCCTTGACAAAACAATATCATCTTATTCACAGCCAAAAATGAATTCCCGGGCTAAGCCGGGTACCTTAGATTAACAATATATCTATATATATATAAAAATGTAACCTCTGTCTGTACTTTGATTTTTATTCAGCGAAATTTCACGATAACTTTTCGTTTCACATGTCATAGACACCATAACTGCATTTTTGTTTCTTTTGGTGTCTGTTTGTTTGTTTGTTTGTTTATTTGTTTTTGTTGTATTATTTGTTTGTTTGTTTGTTTGTTAGCGGCGTTTTCACGCCTAAATCGGCTGAACCGAAATATTATGAAACTTGGTATGTATATTACTACTAGCCCAACTTTAGACCTTTAGGCTATATTAATTTTTCTCTAAGACGAACAGGAGTGGGGGTTATAAAGGGAGGCCTGAAATTAAAAATAGCCGATATTTCATTTTCAATTTGGTTTTTTAGCAAAATGCTCATAAACAAAAAGTTTTTTATTTTGGTAATTTAGAGTAACTTTTGTTATAAGCACTTTTGGGTCCTATACGTGAAGTATAAATGAGATTATACGCTAAACACTTATAGCGGGAGTCCACAATTTTTATTTGGCATAAAAGACCTCAACCGAACTAAAACAACCTCGCTGTGTTGAAATAAAACTAACGATTTACATTAAAATAAGCCATACCTAACCCCCATTTTCTATGGACGGGCAGGAGTTGGGGGTTTATTATAACAAGCCTAAAAAATACAAATTAGCGATATTTCGTTTCCTATTGGTTTTATTCAGCAAAATATGCCCATAAACAAAAGTTGTTTTATTTTAGTTATTTACATTAACATTTTGTATTATATACAACTTTTAAACCGTCTACGGAAGGTATAAATGAGTTTATACGCTAAAAACTATAGCGGGAGATCAACAATGTTATTTGGCACACTAAAGACACAACCGAACTTAAACCAAACTCGGTATGAGAATTAACACTAATGCCTTCCTTATAATAAGCCATACTAACATTTCTAGGAACGGGCAGGAGTGGGGGATAAAAGGACGGCCACACATTAATAAAAGAGGTATTTCGTTTCCTATTGCTTTTTCGGCAAATATGCACATAACAAAAGTTTTTTATTTTGTTATTTAGAAGAAACTTTTTTTATATACACTATTGTCGTATACCGAAGTATACAGGGCGTTATACGCTAAAAAAATTAAAGCGGGAGTCAACAATTTTGGAGGACAGTAAAGACTTACATAAAAAATTAATTTTATTAATAACAAATCACTCGCCATAACGGGTATTAACCCTAGAACAGTGGGACGGTTCAATGTCCAAAATATTGTGCAAAGTAAAGCCTTGCAAAAAAATATACCATCAACCATTCCAGCCTCAAATCAATTCCCGGGCGAAGCCGGGTATCTGAGCAATTATAGTATATTAATATATATATATATAAATAGTCTATCTATATATATATAAAAAAATTTGTAAACCTCTGCCTGTAACATTGGATTTTTTTTTTCGCGAAATTTCCACGATAACTTTTTTCGTTTCACATTTCATAGACACCATAACTACATTTTGTTTCTTTCGTGTATGTTTGTTTGTTTGTTTGTTTGTTCGTATGTTACCTTTTCACGCATAATAACGGCTTGAACCGAATTTTATGAAACTTGGTATGTATATTACTACTAGCCCAACTTAGAACTTAGGCTATATTAATATTCTCTAAGACGAACAGGAGTGGGGGTTATAAGAGAGGCCTGATATTAAAAATAGCGATATTTTCGTTTTCCTATTGCCATTTTCAGCAAATTATGCACATAACAAAAGATGTTTATTTTGTTAGTTAGAGTAACTTTTGTTATTTACACTTTCTTCTTATAACGAAATATAAACGAGATATACGCTAAAACCTATAGAGGAAGTGAACTATTTTATATGGCACAAAAGAATCAACCAAACTAAATAAAACTCGGTATGTGTATTAGCACTAACGCTTTCATTATAACAAGCGATGCCGGGCAGGAGAGGGGGTTATAAGGGAAGCCAGAAATTAAAAATAGGGATATTTCGTTTCTTATTGGTTTTTCGGCATATATGAACATGACAAAAGTTGTTTATTTTGTAATTTAGAGTAACTTTTTGTTATATGCCCTGTTTGCCGTATACGGAAGTATAAATGCGTTTATCTACGCTACAAACTATAGCGGAGTCCAACAATTTTATTTGGCACTAATAGACTCAACCCGAACTAAACCAAGATCCGGTATGGTGTATTAGCACTAACGCCTTTCCTATAATAATGCCATATTACTAACATTTATAGGGACGGGCTGGAGTGGGGGTTATATGGAAGGAGTGAAATTAAAAAATGAGGTTATTTTCGTTTCCATATTGCTTTTTTCCAACAAATATGCACATACAAAAAGTTATTCGTTTTTTTTTTCTGGTTTTAGAGTATCTTTTGTTACATGCCACTTTTTGCCGTATACGGAAGTATAATTGTGTTATACGCCTAAAACCTATAGAGGGAGTCCACATGTTTTATTTGGCTTAAAAGACTCAACCGAACGTAAACCAATCACTCGGTATTTGAATTAGCACTAACCCCATCCCTTATACTATAATAAAGGCCAAAATAACATTTCTTGGGGACGGGACAGGAAGTGGGAGTTATAATAAGGTAGGTCTGAAATTAATATAGTGATTTCCTATTGGGGTTTCGGCTAAATATGCAAATAAACAAAAGTTGTTTAATTTGTTATTTAGGGAGAAATTTTCTCAACAACTTCTTTTCAATATGAACTACACAGGTACCTCAAATGAAAAACGTTATTCAAATGTTAATGTCCAATATTTTCTCATTAATAATTTCAAATCTATGCATAATGTACAGGAAACGGGAAATATGACAATATGCAGAACAGTGAAGTCTTGCATAAAAAAAATAAGTTTGTATTATTAAACATAATCAACATAAACGACGGGTGTTAAAACCCTAAACAACTGGGACGGGTAAATGTCATAATAGTTGTGCAAAGTAAAGCCTTGCCAAAAATATACCACCAAACCATGCAGCCCAAAATGAATAGTACGAGCGAAGCCGGGTATCTCAGCTAGTATATATATAAAATTGTAACCTCTGTCTGTACATTGTTTCTTTTCGCGAAATTTCACGTAAACTTTTCGTTTTTGTCAACAACATGGTCATAGACACCATATCTGCATTTTGGTTCTTTCGTGTATGTATGTTTGTTTGTTTGTTTGTTACCTTTTCAAGCATAAAACGGCTTAACCGAATGTTATGAAACTTGGTATGTATATTACTACTAACCCTACTTAGACTTTTGGCTCTAGTAAAAATTATCTGAGACGAAACAGGTGTGGGGGTTATAAGGGAGGCCTGAAATTATAAATAGCGATAATTCGTTGTTATATTGGTTTTTCGGCAAATATTGCCACATAACAATAGTTATTTATTTTGTTATTTAGAGTAACTTTTGTTTAATACACTTTGGTTGTATACCTAAATATAAAATGAGTTATACGCTATACACTATAGACGGAAGTCAATAATTTTTATTTCGTACAAGGGACTCAACCCAACTGAATTTAATTCGATATGTGTATTAGCACTAAAGCCTTCATTATATTAAGCCATACCAACATGTCTATGGACAGGCAGGTAGTGGGGGTTATAAGGGAAGCCTGAAATTAAAAATAGAGATATTTCAGGTTTCCTAGTGGTTGTTCCGCCTAAATATTAAACATAACAAAAAGTTGTTTATTATGTTTATTTGGAGTAATTTTTCGTTATATACACTTTTTTTCGTATTCCTAAGTAATAAATGAGTTATACGTTAAAACTTTAGCGGGCACTTAACAGGCTCTACCGAAACTTAACAAAAATCGGTAGTTTAATTAGCATTATTTCTTCTTGGATTATAAGTGATATGAAATATTATTGGGTTCGAAGGGGGAGGGTAGGTTATAAGGGAGGCCTGAAATAAAAATTCACTATATTTACATGTATAGTAGACGGGAAATATAAAAATATCGAATGACTGTGAAGCCATTATCGATCAAAATAATTTTATTATTAACCAATCCACAGAAACGATGGGTATTAACCCTAAACACTGGGAAGGGTAAATGTCAAAATATTGAGCAAAGTAAAACATTGCCAAAAAAATACCATCACCAACCAGCCTCAAATGAATTCCCGGGCGAAGCCGGGTATCTGAGCTAGTATATCTATCTATCTATAAATATATAAAATTTTAACCTCTGCCTGTACATTGATTTTTTTTTCTCGAAATTTCACGATAACTTTTCGTTTCACATGTCATAGTCACCATATCTGCATTTTGTTTCTTTGTTTGTTTGTTACCTTTTCACGCAAAAACGGCTGAACCAAATTTTATGAAACTTGGTATGTATATTACTACTAACCCAACTTAGACTTTAGGCTATATTAATATCCTCTGAGACGAACAGGAGCGGAAGTGTCGTATACATAAGTATAAATGAGTTATACGCTAAAAACTTTGGCGAGAGTCAACAATTTTATTTGGCACAAAAGACTTAAGTAACCGAGTTAAACAAAACTCGGTATGTGACTTAGCGGTAACTCCTACATGATAATAAGCTGTACCAACATTTCTAGAGGCGAGAAGATGTGGGGGTTGTATTGGAGGCCTAAAATTAAAAATAGCAATATTTCGTTTCCTATTGGTTTTTCGGCAAATACGCTCATTAAAAAAATTGTTTATTTTGTAATTTAGAGTAACTTTTGTTATATTCACTTTTGCCGTATAACAAAGTATAAACGAGATATACACCAAAAACTAAAGCGGGTGCAACTATTTTATTGGGCATTAATAGTTAAGCAAATTTAACTAAACTCGGTATGTGAATTAGCATTAATTCTTCCATGATTATCAGTTACATTAAAATTATAGGTTCAAACCTGGGGGTTATAAGGGAGGCCTGAAATAAAAATTTGCGACATTTCATTTTCTATTTGTTTTTCAGTTATGATGTATCTAAAACAGTTGTCACCATTAAGCTTTGGACCGCCTCAAGGGAAAGGAACTTTAATTCATACATGGTTTGGAAGACTTTCTAGGACTATGAATTATACTGTTCATTACGTTATAAAAAACCTATATGCAGAGGAGACCGGAAATATAATAATATTAGAAGATTGAATTCTTAAATAACAAATAATTTTATTATTAACAAATCCGCAGCTTCGACGGGTATAAACCCTAAAAACTGTGACGGTGGAATTTGTCAAAATATTGTGGAAAATAAAGCCTTGACAAAAAAATATCATCATTCAGCCAAAAATGAATTCCCGGGCGAAGCCGGGTACCTTAGCTAGACTATATATCTATATATATATAAAATTGTAACCTCTGTCTGTACATTGATTTTTTTCGCGAAATTTCACGATAACTTTTCGTTTCACATGTCATAGACACCATATCTGCATTTTGTTTCTTTCGTGTATGTTTGTTTGTTTGTTTGTTTGTTACCTTTTCACGCATAAACGGCTGAACCGAATTTTATGAAACTTGGTATGTATATTACTACTAACCCAACTTAGACTTTAGGCTATATTAATTTTCTCTGAGGCGAACAGGAGTGGGGGTTATAAGGGAAGCCTGAAATTAAAAATAGCGATATTTCGTTTTCTATTGGTTTTTCGGCAAATATGCACATAACAAAAGTTGTTTATTTTGTTATTTAGAGTAACTTTTGTTATATACACTTTTGTCGTATACCGAAGTTTAAAAGCGTTATACGCTAAAAATTACAGCGGGAGTCAACAATATTATTTGCCAAAAAAGACTCAACCGAACTAAATAAAACTCGGTATGTGTATTAGCAGTGAGGCCTTCATTATAATAAGCCATACCAACATTTCTATGGACGGGCAGGAGTGGGGGTTATAAGGGAAGCCTGAAATTAAAAATAGCAATATTTCGTTTCCTATTGGTTTTTCCGCAAATATAAACATAACAAAAGTTGTTTATTTTGTTATTTGGAGTAACGTTTGTTATATACACTTTTGTCGTATACCTAAGTATAAATGAGTTATACGTTAAAACTTTAGCGGGAGCCAACAATGTTATTGGACACTAGCGGCTGAACCGAACTTAACAAAGCTCGGTATGTCAATTAGTATTAATTCTTCCATAATTATAAGTTATATTAAAATTTTTAGGTTCGAACGGGAGGGGGGTTATAAGGGAGGCCTAAAATAAAAATTCACCATTTTTACATGTATAAGAGACGGGAAATATAAAAATACGAAGACTGTGAAGAATTATTGAACAAATAATTCTATTATTAGCAAATCACCGGCAACGACGGGTATCAATCCTAAACACTGGGACGGGTAAATGTCAAAATATTGTGCAATGTAAAGCCTGCTAAAAAATACCATCACCATTCATTCTCAAATGAATTCCCGGGCGAAGCCGGGTATCTGAGCTAGTCTATCTATATATATATAAAATTGTAACCTCTGTCTGTACATTGATTTTTTTCGCGAAATTTCACGATAACTTTTCGTTTCACATGTGATAGACACCATAACTGCATTTTGTTTCTTTCGTGTATGTTTGTTTGTTTGTTTGTTTGTTTGTTACCTTTTCACGCATAAACGGCTGAACCGAATTTTATGAAACTTGGTATGTATATTACTACTAGCCCAACTTAGACTTTAGGCTATATTAATATTCTCTAAGACGAACAGGAGTGGGGTTTATAAGAGAGGCCTGATATTAAAAATAGCGATATTTCGTTTCCTATTGCTTTTTCAGCAAATATGCACATAACAAAAGTTGTTTATTTTGTAATTTAGAGTAACTTTTGTTATATGCACTGTTGCCGTATACGGAAGTATAAATGAGTTATACGCTAAAAACTATAGCGGGAGTCCACAATTTTATTTGGCACAAAAGACTCAACCGAACTAAACCAAACTCGGTACGTGAATTAGTACTAACGCCTTACTTATAATAAGCCATACTAACATTTCTAGGGACGGGCAGGAGTGAGGGTTATAAGGTAGGCCTGAAATTAAAAATAGCGATATTTCGTTTCCTATTGCTTTTTCATCAAATATGCACATAACAAAAGTTGTTTATTTTGTTATTTAGAGTAACTTTTGTTATATGCACTTTTGCCATATACGGAAGTATAAAGGCGTTATACGCTAAAAATTATAGCGGGAGTCAACAATTTTATTTGGCACAAAAGACTCAACCGAACTAAATAAAACACTCAGTATGTGTATTAGCACGAACGCCTACCTTATACTATAATAAGCCATACTAACATTTCTAGGAACGGGCAGGAGTGGGGGTTATAAGGGAGGTCTGAAATTAATAATAGTGATTTCCTATTGGGGCTTCGGCAAATATGCACATAACAAAAGTTGTTTATTTTGTTATTTATAGAAATTTGCTAACAATTAATTCAAATGTATGTCAATATTTTCTCCTTAATAATTCAAATCTATGCATAATGCACAGGAAACGGGAAATATGAAAATATGCAGGACAGTGAAGTCTTACATAACAAATTAATTTTATTATTAACAAATCCCCAGAAACGACGGGTGTTACACCTAAACACTGGGACGGGTAAATGTCAAAATATTGTGCGAAATAAAGCCTTGCCAAAAATATACCATCACCATTCAGCCTCAAATGATTTCCCGGGCGAAGCCGGGTATTTGAGCTAGTATATATATATATATCTACTAGCTCAGATACCCGGCTTCGCCCGGGAATTCATTTGAGGCTGAATGGTGATGGTATTTTTTAGCAGGCTTTATATTGCACAATATTTTGACATTTACCCGTCCCAGTGTTTAGGATTGATACCCGTCGTTGCCGGTGATTTGCTAATAATAGAATTATTTGTTCGATAATTCTTCACAGTCTTCGCTATTTTTATATTTCCCGTCTCTTATACATGTAAACATGGTGGATTTTTATTTCAGGCCTCCCTTATAACCCCCCTTCCGTTCGAACCTAAAAATTGTAACATAACTTATAATCATGGAAGAATTAATGCTAATTGATATACCGAGTTTTGCTAAGTTCGGTTTTGCCGTTAGTGCCCGCTATGGTTTTAACGTATAACTCATTTATACTTAGGTATACGACAAAAGTGTGTATAACAAAACTTACTCCAAATAACAATATAAACAACTTTTGTTATGTTTATGTTTGCGGAAAAACCAATAGGAAACGAAATATCACTATTTTTAATTTCAGGCTTCCCTTATAACCCCCACTCCTGCCCGTCCATAGAAATGTTGGTATGGCTTATTATAATGAAAGCGTTAGTACTAATACACATACCGAGTTTTATTTATTTCGGTTGGGTCTTTTGTCCCAAATAAAATTATTCACTTCTGCTATAGGTTTTAGCATATCTCTCGTTTATAATTCGTTATAAGAAAAAATGTATATAACAAAAGTTACTGTAAATTACAAAATAAACAACTTTTGTTCTGTTCATATTTGCCGGAAACCTAATAGGAAACGAAATATCGCTATTTTTAATTTCTGGCTTCCCTCATAACCCCCTCTCCTGCCCGTCCCTAGAAATGTTGGTATGGCTTGTTCTAATTAAAGCGTTAGTGCTAATACATATACCGTGTTTTATTTATTTCGGTTGGGTCTTTTGTCCCAAATAAAATTGTTCACTTCCGCTATAGGTTTCAGCGTATATATCGTTTATAATTCGGTATACGAAAAACGTGTATATAACAAAAGTTACTCTAAATCACAAAATAAACAACTTTTGTTATGTTCATATTTGCCGAAAAACCAATAGGAAACGAAATATCGCTATTTTTAATTTCTGGCTTTCCTTATAACCCCCACTCCTGTTCGTCCCAGAGGATATTAATATAGCCTAAAGTCTAAGTTGGGTTAGTAGTAATATACATACCAAGTTTCATAAAATTCGGTTCAGCCGTTTATGCGTGAAAAGGTAACAAACAAACAAATAAACAGACACCAAAGAAACAAAATGCAGTTATGGTGTCTATGACATGTGAAACGAAAAGTTCGTGAAATTTCGCGAAAAAAATCAATGTACAGACAGAGGTTACAAGTTTATATATCTATATCTTTTGTCCCAAATAAAATTATTCCCTATAATTTTTAGCGTATAACGCTTATAATTCGTTATAAGAAAAAATGTATATAACAAAAGTTACTGTAAATTACAAAATAAACAACTTTTGTTCTGTTCATATTTGCCGAAACACTAATAGGAAACGAAATATCGCTATTTTTAATTTCTGGCTTCCCTCATAACCCCCACTCCTGCCCGTCCCTAGAAATGTTTGTATGGCTTGTTCTAATTAAAGCGTTAGTGCTAATACATATACCGTGTTTTATTTATTTCGGTTGGGTCTTTTGTCCAAATAAAATTGTTCACTTCCGCTATAATTTTCAGCGTATATATCGTATAATTCGGTATACGAAAAACGTGTATATAACAAAAGTTACTCTAAATCACAAAATAAACAACTTTTGTTATGTTCATATTTGCCGAAAAACCAATAGGAAACGAAATATCGCTATTTTTAATTTCTGGCTTTCCTTATAACCCCCACTCCTGTTCGTCCCAGATGATATTAATATAGCCTAAAGTCTAAGTTGGGTTGTAGTAATATACATACCAAGTTTCATAAAATTTGGTTTAGCCTTTTAGGCGTGAACAGGTAACAAACATAACAAAAGACACCAAAGAAACAAAATCGAAAAGTTCGTGAAATTTCTCGAAAAAATAAATGTAATGTCAGAGGTTACAATTTTATAAATATACTAGCTACACTTCCGTGCCCTATAATGAAACTATTTCCTGTCAAAAAACCAATCCGAGCACACCATTTCAATAACATCAAAATATCGGAATATTAAATAACGGAAATGCTCTTATAGTATACATTTTATTTTCTAGGAAAAACAATAGACAATGAAATATCGCGGATTTTTATTTCAGGCCTCCCTTAGAACCCCCACTCTCCGTCCTAAAAATTTTGAATGGCTTATAATAATGAAAGCGTTAGTGCTAATACACATACCGAGTTTTATTTATTTCGGTTGGGTCTTTTGTCCCAAATAAAATTCTTTACTTCCGCTATAGGCTTTAGCGTATATCTCGTTTATACTTCAGTAAACGACAAAAGTGAATATGACAAAAGTTACTCTAAATAACAAAATAAACAACTCATGTCATGTGCATATCTGCCGAAAACCAATAGGAAACGTAATATCGTTATTTTTAATTTCAGGCCTCCCTTACAACCCCCACTCCTGCCCGTCCCTAGAAATGTTGGTATGGCTTATTATAATGAAGGCGTTAGTACTAATACACATACCGAGTTTTATTTAGTTCGGTTAAGTCTTTTGTGCCAAATAAAATTGTTCACTTCCGCTATAGGTTATAGCGTTTACCTCGTTTATAATTCGGTATACGAATTAAGTGTGTATAACAAAAGTTACTAAATTACAAAACAAACAACTGTTGTTATGTTCATATTTGCTGAAAAACCAATAGGAAACGAAATATGGCTATGTTTAATTTCAAGCCTCCCTTATAACTCCCACTCCTGTTCGTCTCAGAGGATATTAATATAGCCTAAAGTCTAAGTTGGGTTAGTAGTAATATACATACCAAGTTTCATAAAATTCGGTTCAGCCGTTTATGCGTGAAAAGGTAACAAACAAACAAACAAACAAACAAACAGACACCAAAGAAACAAAATGCAGTTATGGTGTCTATGACATGTGAAACGAAAAGTTATCGTGAAATTTCGCGAAAAAAATCAATGTACAGACAGAGGTTACAATTTTATATATATATAGATACTAGCTAAGTTACCCGGCTTCGCCCGGGAATTCATTTGAGAATGAATGGTGATGGTATTTTTTAGCAGGCTTTAC
The DNA here is from genome assembly GCA_019009955.1 of Riptortus pedestris. Classification (NCBI taxonomy): domain Eukaryota; kingdom Metazoa; phylum Arthropoda; class Insecta; order Hemiptera; family Alydidae; genus Riptortus; species Riptortus pedestris. The sequence goes on from CM032228.1 coordinate 64,171,492, forward strand.
ATTGCACAATATTTTGACATTTACCCGTCCCAGTGTTTAGGATTGATACCCGTCGTTGCCGGTGATTTGCTAATAATAGAATTATTTGTTCGATAATTCTTCACAGTCTTCGATATTTTTATATTTCCCGTTTCTTATACATGTAAATATGGTGAATTTTTATTTCAGGCCTCCCTTATAACTCCCCTCCCGTTCGAACCTAAAAATTTTAATATAACTTATAATCATGGAAGAATTAATGCTATTTGACATACCGAGTTTTGTTAAGTTCGGTTCAGCCGTTAGTGCCTAACTAAAGTTTTAACGTATAACTCATTTATACTTAGGTATACGACAAAAGTGTATATAACAAAAGTTACTCTAAATAACAAAATAAACAACTTTTGTTATGTTTATATTTGCGGAGAAACCAATAGGAAACGAAATATCGCTATTTTTAATTTCAGGCTTCCCTTATAACCCCCACTCCTGCCCGTACATAGAAATGTTGGTATGGCTTATTATAATGAAGGCCTCACTGCTAATACACATACCGAGTTTTATTTAGTTCGGTTGAGTCTTTTTTGGCAAATAATATTGTTGACTCCCACTATAATTTTTAGCGTATAACGCATTTAAACTTCGGTATACGACAAAAGTGTATATAACAAAAGTTACTCTAAATAACAAAATAAACAACTTTTGTTATGTGCATATTTACTGGAAAACCAATAGAAAACGAAATATCGATATTTTTAATTTCAGGCTTCCCTTATAACCCCCACTCCTGTTCGTCTCAGAGAAAATTAATATAGCCTAAAGTCTAAGTTGGGTTAGTAGTAATATACATACCAAGTTTCATAAAATTCGGTTCAGCCGTTTATGCGTGAAAAGGTAACAAACAAACAAACAAACAAACAAACAAACAAACAAACATACACGAAAGAAACAAAATGCAGATATGGTGTCTATGACATGTGAAACGAAAAGTTATCGTGAAATTTCGTGAAAAAAATCAATGTACAGACAGAGGTTACAATTTTATATATATATAGATAGATGTATATGTATATGTGTGTGTGTGTGTGTGTGTGTGTGTGTGTACGCGCGTGCGTGTGTATGTATATGTGTAAATAGATTTATATATCTGTCAGTCAACACTAGCAGTCGTAATTTTTGTTTGATCGTTACCAAATTGGATATTTGAGCGTTTTATGTAAAAATAAAGATCAAGCTCGTTAACGATTGAAATCAGACAGGGAGGAGGGGGGAGCCTAGAGGGGAAATTTCCAAATATCTCCGTTATTATACGTCGGATCGAAAAAATGTATAGAACAAATCTTATTGCAAATTAAATGTTCTATAAATGTTGTTATATACGTATTTTCACTATATTGTGCCAAATATTGTTCTCATTGAAATTTTACTTTTTGAGATATTTGCAAATGGCGCACGTGGGAAATCTGCTTAGTTAACGTGCTTAGGGGACTGCGTTACTCTGCGAGACGGACGTTTTAGTTTTCCTTCAGTAAACCCCTACTCCTACTCATGTCAATAGTAATATGCTGTTACATATCTTGAACCGCTGAATAGTAAGCATAAAAACCGAATATTGGTAATTCGTCTGAATTGGAATGGTAAAATGAAAATTTTAACCGGAATTAAATATAAGCTTTAATTCTTCCATACCTTGGGATGCTCGGGAATGGGCAGTGATTTAAAATCAAATCCCTCCACCGCGCCATTCTTTACAGACTGGCTAACCTGCTAAGAAAAAATATTTTTGAATGTAATAAGACATTTATTCATACTGCAAGGTTAAGACATTTGCCATTTCCGAGTTTATAATTATCGTTGTATAACGGCTTAATTTTAATAAAATATATTGAAGGATATATTAAAATTGTTTCAGTACTCCCTTTGCGCAGAGGGATGCGCAGCCGGGCCATTTCACTTGTTTTGTTAAGTGCGAGAACACCCTCTTGGCAAAGTCCTTCCCATAATCTAATCTTTACTTTTAATTAATTAGACATTAAGATATATTTTAACTAGTTCCAAAAAACTCTTTTTATTTCTCCATCAGTTCGCTTTCTTCTATCGCTTGATTAAAGTGACTATAAGGTACGTATATGTAATTTGAGAATAGTGAGGTTCGTACCATGTTTCCGTCCTATTATCGCGAATTTGTATGAATTCTTTCTGTAAATTGTATATGTTGTTGATATGGCCCTATTCAATGATGATTTCATTTTATTTAATGCGCTCACATTTACTTACAGTCTACTACGAGGTTGCCATCGCCATGCTTTTTGGGTTTGATACTTACTATCACGATTATTTAAGTTAATAGTACTTAGTTATCTCATTAAATTTGAGTAGTCGATTAAGCACTTTGTTAGTTAAATGTATTTGACGTTATTTATTAGTATTTCATTTAAACTTAGCCTTAAACGTGGTTTATTTCTGAGTAATTCTATACTTCTTTGTTTAACTTTTGATTTCCCGATTTCTTGTTTTTTTTTTGTTTGTTTTGTTTCCTCTAGTTAATTTTGTGTTTTTAGGTTGTTATGTCCTTTCTATTTCTCTTGAAAGGTCTTTTAGGTCCCACATGTAAGGTTATAATTAGAATGAATGCAGAATGTACCTACTCTTTACTCTTAGCTGTTTTATTAAAAATCCTTTCTTAAACGTATCTAAAATCTTTTACAATGTTTATTGTTTTTTTGCCTGTACTTTTGTACCAATTATTGTTACAAGTAACACACGTTATAGTTACCAATTGTTTTTTTGCCCAGTTGTATTATTTAAATTTCCTGCACTTTGCAGCTTTTATTTTTTTTTTAACTTAGCAATTTAATGTGATATAATTTAATGATGGAATTTAAATGTTTTTTATAGTAATCAGATATAATATTTCTTTTTTTAATTATTATTTTCCATGTTGACACTTATGCAAGTAGGTACACTCAGTCTGATACCATATATGGACCTTTCAGTTCCTTGAGAGGTCATTTGCCAGAGATTGCATTTGATAGGTAGATTTGTATTTTGATTACTTGAGTCAATGAGTAGGTAAATTATTTCTCTGGAGCACTAATGTTTTTATATAGTTGTTTTAAGTCCTTGTATTGAATCATGTTCAATTATGACATTAAACTGTATTTGTTTTAAAATGTCCTCCATTCCCATGTAAATATTAGTCATACAGTTGTTTGCCTTTGCCATATGACTCTAGATATCCATTCTGCACAGTTGCATTTGACAGGAAAACACTTTGCATGCAATAATTTGACTGTTTCGGTTGGTAACTTTGTAAAGACTAGTTTTTTTTTTTTTTTTTTTTAAATAACTTCTTATTCATGCAATACAGGTCAGACTTTTCACTTGTTTGAACTGTTAATTTTTGAATACATGCACATTTCATATCTTTCTATTAAATGTATTTAAAATATACGTGTTGGCTTCAAAATATTCTTGAGTTGTTTAGTTGCTCTAGATGAATCATATTTTCTTTATCTAAGTAAACCTATTGTAACCTTCTCTCCAAGACTGATTCTCATAGCTTAATTCCATATTTAAGATCTTGCAGTCATTAATGTAACATATTTGTTTAAAGACACACAGGTCTGTTTATAGATATCTTCAAAATCGTAAAATTTCATTAATAAAATGTTTAAGGTAGGTTCTTATACTGTAACTTTATAAAATTTTGGAAATACTTTTTTAGAATATACATCAAAATATAATTTCTTTCTGTACTACTTTTTGTAATTTACAAGTATTGCTGTACAATATTTTGAGTCATTACTGCTTGCAAGTTGTAAACTATACAAATACAATTAGACTTCGAATTTGTTAATACTCGGCTGTCAGGGGTGGTGGGGTTGAACTGACTGGTTTTTGTTCTGAATCTCATTATTAATTATAATCATTAACACTATTGAGATATTTTGCATACTTTCAACATCTTTTCTTCTTATGTGCTGGTTTGTATTTTAGCCGAATCATTTTTAACTAGTTTGCCTTTGTCCATTTAAAATAGTATTTTTTTAAAAAAAATTATTAATATAAAATAAACTTTCCTGTTTTAATAATTTCTGGTAAACTTAGTTGTGAATAAATAAGTTTTAAAAGGTCTAATTTTTCATTCTGATTCTAGTTATACTTGAAGGGAGGGTGGGGGGGAGGGAGTCTTCCCTAATATTTGAAAGAATTCTCAAGACCTTAAATCTATAAATGAACATAATTAAACTGCCATTGAACTTATCATTTTTTTTTTGGTTAATTTATTAGATGATGGGGAAACAAAAAGTTCATACAATTTAGTTTGCAAATGCTCTAAGAGTGTTACCTATGAGAATGTTTGTGTCTTGAGTTTTAAAACATAGCTCACAAAGTCCGACTTCTGTGAGTGAAATTTTGATCGTTTTCTTATGACCTACTGAACTACTATATATGCTTTCTTTGTTAAAGTTTTAACTTCAAAAAAATAGTTTGGTATCTTTAAGGCAAAAAACCTTTCATTATAGGAGTACTTCGTCCCTGCTTCTTTGGTTACAAAGGTTCTTATGCCATTTTGATGGAAAACTTTTATTCAGCCTCCATCCAATTCTTAACCAGAGACACATTCTTATTCCAAAGTTCAAATGATCTCTTAATTACACTAATTTTACTTTTAAAAAGAATCAAATTATATTCGATGATAACAATGTTTTAATAAGCTAAGCGGAGTTGGCTTTGATTGCGAAAAAGATTGGTGAGGAATGGCAGCTATATAAAAAAAATTGTATTATTTATGTTACTATGATAATACTCAATTAATTTACATTCATCAGTGGTATAAAAATAAAAGCTGGTCACTCAAATACGATAATTTTAGTTTAACAAAATGCAGAAGTACTTAAAATTAAATATCAAAAGATGTTCAATGCTTTCATTAAATTAATATCTTTGACATTTGCAAGCATAATTAGCTAAACTAAAATATACTCCTTATTTTTTTTCTTTCACAGCTTATGTTTGGTGGTTGAGTAAAAGAAGAAATGTCTTAGGAATATAGTCTGAACTCTTACTCCTGTTTGCAATGTCTTGCATGGGAGTTGTTAGCATTTGATAGACAATCTATAGGATCTCTTTTTAAAAATGATTAATTTATATTAAATACAGCTATTTATAGTTAGCCTGGAATCAATGCTAGCCATTTCATATGATTAAAGTTTATGCAACCTTTTCTCATTTTTCTTTTAGTTTCATTCATTTTTACCAAATTTGGATCCCCAGAATTGTAGCATAAAAAACTCTTAACAGTTGCAAACTTGTGAATATTTGTTCACATTGAAGGAATTTGGATGGTTAAATCTTAAAGGAAATTATTTAGTGACGAAATTCATTAAATAACGTCCTAAAATCCCACCCTGGCTAGAAAAGGGTGGTAACCAGTAGATAACCCGTCCCGATTAGCCTAAGTTGCAAAAAGTGGACGTTAATAAATAATAATAAATCTTAAAAGCAATTGGAATCTGTCTTCAAGTAACCACTAATTAAATTTGTTTCATTAATAACAAATAAAAAAATGTTTCAGTCAATGAAGTGGTAATAAGTGCTATAAAATAATCATACGAAATTGCGCAAGATGGTTATGGATAGGCCATTGAGTCCACAGAGTGTCGGGCGGGAGTTCGTCCGACAATATTACACTCTTCTAAATGAGGCACCCGCACACCTTCATAGGTAAGTAAAAATTGGCTCAAGTGAATTTTATTTTTATTTTCCAGTATTTATTAATTTGACTTTCCATCAAAGCCACCTGACAGGTCCTGGCTTGGCTCTTCATGTGTGTTTGTGATAGATATTTAAAACAAAAAATGCTGAAAATAATTATGATTAGCTTAACATTTGTAATAATAAATAATACTCACTGCTGACCGACCTCCCATATATTGTTGACTTTTTAAAAAAGTTTTATACGAACTTTGTCTATTGGAACAAAATTATTTCTATAGAACACTGGAGGATCCATAGTTCTATTACCTATGTTCTCATTGTAATCTTATTAGTCAGTGATGGTTTTGACACTTATTAACCTTTTGTTTTCAGGTTTTACAATAATAGTTCCTCTTTCGTACATGGAGGTCTTGGCCCAACTAATCGAGAAATGCCAGTTGTGGTTGGCCAGAAACAGATTCATCAGCAGATCCAACAATTGAATTTTCGAGATTGCCATGCTAAAATCAGCCAAGTTGATTCTCAGGCTACGCTTGACAATGGTGTTGTTGTTCAGGTTTGTAGAAGAAAAAAAAATTGTATTTTGATCATTTCAAATTGTTAAATGTTTTGATGGGATTGAATTTTTTTAATTTATCCTCTTAAGTTGTGATTTTGACGCAAAGAAAACCATGAATGCCCTTGTAACACATAGTTAATTAGTTATCTCATACTTGCTGAGGTACCCAGCATTGCTCAGGAAACCATTAATGACTGAATAATGATAGCATTTATATGGCTAGACTTCAATATGTACTATTACACTTCCCATCTCATCGTATTATGTTTTGCTGTAAGGGTCAGATAACTATAGGGAACTTGTGGATTTTTTTAGCCTTGAAGAATGAATGAAAATGAGTTTTTAATAAGATCACTCTTCACTATTCTAACACTGTGAATAATTTAAATCAGAATCATGGATACAATTTATCATAATTAAATAGCATCTTTAATTTGGATATTTCTTCCCAAAAACCAATCCAAGCACACATTAATTAAACATTGTATACATAGTAGTAAATATTAGTATAAAGCAATTCCAATAATGCCAATATTTTATGGGAAATTAGTTAACATAATTAACTGTGTTAGCATCTCTAGAACTTCCACTCCCCTTGGGGATTATCAAAAGTTCTTTACTTAAATTATTTGTTCAAAACATTAAACAAGTCTAATGTTCTAACAATTCAAATTTGAAAAGTGGGGTGAAGGGAAGAGATCTTAGTCATCCCTAGAATCTGAATTACAATTTGAATATCATGTTAGGTCTAAATGTATAGTGCCTTTTGTCATAATATTACATTATCAAGTAACGTTTAATAGTAATTGGGAGCAGTACATAGTTCTTTCAATAACCCCAACATGTTTGAGTAAATAAGATAATATATACCGGGATAAAAGTTTGATTCCCCATAGCTTTTGCTCTCTCAGATTGTACAAATTCAGCATACCTTTATTAAAATAATCTATATATATATATATATAAAATTGTAACCTCTGTCTGTACATTGATTTTTTTCGTGAAATTTCACGATAACTTTTCGTTTCACATGTCATAGACACCATAACTGCATTTTGTTTCTTTGGTGTCTGTTTGTTTGTTTGTTTATTTGTTTGTTTGTTTGTTTGTTACCTTTTCACGCATAAACGGCTGAACCGAATTTTATGAAACTTGGTATGTATATTACTACTAGCCCAACTTAGACTTTAGGCTATATTAATATTCTCTAAGACAAACAGGAGTGGGGGTTATAAGGGAGGCCTGAAATTAAAAATAGCGATATTTCGTTTCCTATTGCTTTTTCAGCAAATATGCACATAACAAAAGTTCTTTATTTTGTTATTTAGAGTAACTTTTGTTATATGCACTTTTGCCGTATACGGAAGCATAAATGAGTTATATGCTATAAACTAAAGCGGGAGTCCACAATTTTATTTGGCACTAAAGACTCAACGGAATTAAACCAAACTCGGTATGTGAATTAGTACTAACCCCTTCATTATAATAAGCTATACTAACATTTCTAGGGACGGGCTGGAGTGGGGGTTATAAGGAAGGCCTGAAATTACCTCACCTGAAAAAATTAATTCAAATGTATGTCAATATTTTCTCCTTAATAATTCAAATCTATGCATAATGCACAGGAGACGGGAAATATGACAATATGCAGGACAGTGAAGTCTTACATAAAAAAAATAATTTTATTATTAACAAATGGCAACAACGGGTATTAACCCTAAACACTGGAACGGATAAATGTCAAAATATTGTGCAAAGTAAAGCCTTGCCAAAAATATACCATCACCATTCAGCCTCAAATGAATTCCCGAGCGAAGCCGGGTATCTGAGCTAGTATATTATAAATTTAGATAATTGAAATGTCCTAATAGTTTACATTTCTATTGAAAATAAATAACTAAGAAGTAAGAGGGGTATAGTGATTTATAAAAATATAACATTATTATTTGCCATACATAATATGACATTAAATAAACTTTAATAAGTACTGCTCAAATGATTTATACACAGGTAACACCATTTAACAACTCTGTATAAAGTACATTTTTCAGGGAAAAGAACAGGAAACTAATTTTTATTACTAATCACCCCCTAGTTCGTTAACATAGCTTATGATATTGGAGGAGTTAATGTTAACTCAGGAAATGAGTTTTGTTCATTTTGGTTCAGTCCTTTGGGCCCAATAAAATTGATGACTCCTGCTATTGTTTTAGTGTATATCTTATTTATACTTTGTTATAGAGCAAAAGTGCGTATCACGAAAGTTACTCTAAATAAGAAACTGAACAACTTTTGTTAGATACATATTTGTAGTGAAACACATAGGAAACAAAGGATCATGGTTTTTCATTTCTGTCCTCCCTTGCAATCCCCAGAAACAGGAGAAAAAGACAAGATTTACAATTTTGATGCCATTGTTCTTCAATGGTTTAAAACCATTTATATTTTTAACAGGATGGTACCTTGTAGATAACCTATTTCAATTAATCCAAATGTTATAGAGGAAAATAACAAATCAAAGTCAATAATGCAAGAGCTTCATAATTAGCAGTTTTCTAAAGTGAATTTAAGGAACATATTTCAGTTTCATTGTTCAAATCATAATGCCAAGGATCTGTTTCTGCATTCATAAAACGAAAAAAAAGACCATTGGCCAGATTTCCCTGTAATTATATTGACAGGAGTATAGACAAGTAGGTGCAATAGTACACTATTATCTAGTACAATTACTAAAAAAATCCTACGAAGAACCTTTGAAAAAAAAATAACAACAATAAAACCAAATAAAAGTCACTTAAAAGGAATAGAATATATTTATATGAAACTGCATTGATAATTTCAGTAATTAGAAATTAAGAACTCAAGCTCCTAGATACCTGTAGATATACCAAACATTTTATTTACTTCTACAACACAATTTGATTTTGGCGAAGATTCTGTATAATTTTGTCATATGTGCAACGTCAAAAGCTCTCTTTTTTTTAATGAAAAGCCTCTGAAAAGACAGATTACCCACATTTCATTAACATATGACGAAAATACTTAAACCAAAGTTTTACGAAATGAAATTTGTAACAAGATTTATTATATAACATTTATTCCTCCGACTCATTGTAACAGAGATATTTTTAATTTTCTATTTACCCCCCCCCTCCCACCATTGGCCAACTCCTGCCGTTAACTAATTCGACCTTTCTTTTTCTGATAAAAGTTTAAATATGAAGTTTAGTTTAAATATCTCATAAATGTTCGACTGCTGGAGTGTGAACAGACAAACAATCTATAAGATTGATTGATATATATACATACATCAAATTGATATTGTTTTTGGCACTCATTTCCTTTGATTTGTGAAGATTTGAAGAAATTTTGTTGTAGTTTGTGTGTGATCAACCTCAACAACTCCTTTTTCTAAAGAAAACTATTAACCCTTTAATTGTGCCAAGCCACTATAGTGGCTTGGCACAACAAAAGGGTTAAAAGAGTGAAAAACAAGTTTGAGGATTTAATTCATTTATAATAATAATACTCATCAGTTTCCATTTGAAGTAAAATATTTTATAAACATTTTTCCTTTTAATTTCATAGGTCAGTGGAGAACTGTCAAATGCTGGACAACCGATGAGGAGGTTTACCCAAACATTCGTGCTAGCAGCTCAGTCGCCAAAGAAGTATTATGTGCATAATGATATCTTTCGGTACCAGGTACAAACATTTAAAAATTTACTTATTGCTTTCTTCGTGCTAGTACCAGATCTAAGCATCACTCAATGAAAATTCTTCTTTTATTTCTAGTTCAAATTTCTTAGCTTGTATTATTATTAAGTATTATCCCAAAAGGGTAAATATCTTCAGTTTTATATATATATATATATATATATGTGAACTATAAATAAAGACACTTAACTAAATCCATTAATGGACTCAACCCTCTTCCCCCCCCCTCAGTAATAACGAATCTTAATACATTATCTAGAAAACGTTGAAATGCCTTTTTCATAAATTTTCTAAATGTACTGGAAAGCCTAGTTCTCTTTCTAAATGAAATTTTAAGTTTTCTCTTCAATTTCTCATCTGTTGTATATGATTTCCACATCCTATTTTATGCTATTATCGGAAAGGATTAGAATAAACTTTGTAAAAGTGAAACAGGAAAAATTTCATTTGAGTTCATGCAACAATTTCGTCAATAAATCACAAGGTTCTTAAAAAGAGAGCCAACTTCTCTATGTGGGAGGCTATTTTGAATTGGTTTTCTGGTAACTTGAGATGTTTAGGAGAATTGAGAATGGATTTAGGCAATCAGCTCCTCTTTCTTGCATCCATGACTATTGGTAATCTCTATTTCAAGCTTTATTTGAAGAACCTTGAAGTTATATTTGAAAATTAAATTTTGTTATGTCTAATAAAATGTTAGCCACTCCTTCCATTTTCTTACTTTCCTTTGAAAAATGTTAGCATTTAAATAAAAATAATTAGTAGATTAAAAGGTGCCCATTAGTTTGTGCTTAAAAGAGATACGTTACTAAAATTAGAACAAAGGAAATACTTTGTTTCATCAAAGAATCAGTCATTAAGTGAGGGCCTTGTTCTTGAAAAGTTATTTACAGTCTACATGTAATATTTACTTTAAATTCAATTTAGCAACTGTTATATCATATTTGCTATAACATGACCTCAAAACAAAAATAATCAAAAGTTCAATCAAATTAAAGTGAAGTTCAAGTTTTAAGGAACAGCCATTTTTAGGCAATGATGAAAACCAGTTACAATTTTTCTATATATTTCATGTAATGATCACGAAATAGCATTTCAATTGTTTTCAAGAAACCTTCATATTTGATTATAGAGGCTAAACATGCAAATTTGTCATTCATATGCTACTAATTGATGATCCCACTTGATTGAATTTGGTGTTTTTTTACAAGTTTACTTAATTCGGTTTTTTTCTAATAGCTCTTATATGAGAAACTAGAGTCCTATTATACCTGTATCTGTGATAGAACAAGTCTATTGTACATAGATACAAGTGTTACTGAAGACGGTTTTACATAGATAAAATATGAACAATGAAACAAGGAAATAAACAGAAGTATTTCTTTTGCATTAATAATTCTCTTCTTGCATACATATATAATATATGTTCTTCTTTGGAAAACTTTTCTTAAATCCAATTTTCTTTATAATTTCACTACTAATTTATTCTTTTTCTAAATAAACAACAGTTTTACACACTGTAATCCAGCATCTATAGAGCAGTAGAATAAGAAAATATTTTACCCAAAAGCAGTCTAAAAAATTAGGCACTATTCGATTAGTAGGCAAATTTTCCATGAGCTAGTAATGACGACCTGATGGTGATGTCAGCTCACTATATATACTATATTTCTCCTGTAACAAGAAGCCTATGTGAACCAAAATTGAAATACCTGCTGGATATAAGACGTTAAGGGATTTAGTTACTCAAAGTGAAGTTCGCATGAGTAGGAGTGGGAATTTACTGCGACTGGATACTAAAAAATGCTAATAGCTTCGTTAATGTTAGAGTTAAAAACAAATGCTTAGAATAACATTCATAGGAAAATTTAATTTGGGATAAGATTAGTTATATAAGGATTTACGATCCTATTCATAATAACTTAGATTTTACGCATTTTTGGCTTTATTGCCCTCTGCCCCTGGCATCCTACTCTCTGAACAGATATAATCTTTATTAGTGCACAAAATTGTTAAATATTTAGTGTGGCAGTGATAAAATAAAAATTGTTTAGTTTAAATGGTGATGTCCTTCACACCGAATGTTTTTGATATATACCTCACATAGTAGTAGAAGTATAATAAAAATAATATTTGGTATTAATGTTTCAAATAATGCATTTCAGCTGATTAGCTTAGATGAGTAGAAGTGGGGATTTACTGAAGATTGAATATCAAAAAAATGCAAATATCTCTGTTAATATTCGAGATACAAAGAATAACATTTATAGAAAATTAAATTTGAACAAGGTTGATTTTATGAAATTTGTTGATCCCTTCCATAATAACACACGTATTTTGAAATAACTTAAATATCATGTATTGTTTTCATTAGATCTTTACTATAAGAAATACATTAACAAATGAGTTACGTGATGACATCAATGAACATTTCATGCTCTAGAGCATTTCACATTTCATAGATACCATACTCTATATTTAAGTTTCATGTAAAACTAAAAATATTATTAGGATTTGATAATGGATCAAATTGGACCAGCCATCCAGCTGTATATAACCAAACTCCAATATTATCTCAGCTATTAGTATGTTTTGAGTCCAGCCGTCAATTAATCTGCATTCTTTAACTTGTCATTGTCTCTTTTACTTGACTGATCCTGAGTGCTTACATATTCTTATTATTGCTGGAGAAATAGAGGATAGAATGTGAGATGACATTATCAATGTGTCGCTCCAGCTCATAGGAAATTTATTTAGTTGATGTAGTATCTCCTGAGATTTTTTTTTTTATTTAATGCTAAAATCCTAAAGAAAAATGATGGCCTATGATCACCCCTAGTTGTTAGATAGTAAATAAAATTTGGTTTAAAGGAGTAATTTGTTAAATTTCATCAATAATTGTTTTACATATTTACTATGAACAAGCTTGTATGAAAATGTTAATGATATATTGATAAATTATTCATTTTCTCTATTATTAATTTGAATTTATTCTCATCCTCTGATGTCATTTCTATTTTTACCTGCAGAACTAATTACCTGTAATTTCATATTTAGCTGTATTTATTTCATTTGTTTTCAGGATTTACTTTCTGACGAAGAACTTGAAAATGAGATGACGAGATCAGAGGCAGGGGAAGATCAAGAGAATGATGTTCAGCATGTTCAGCAGAATGACATTCATGCCCAGGAGGTTAGATAATAATTTTCTTTTTGAAATTCAAGCTTATATTGTTTTGGCTTTCATTTACTACGGTTCATGCATGTGCAAATGTGTGTTTTCATTTTATGAAGATTGATCATATTTATCACTTTATGGGCTCACAGATTATGTAATATTAGAACCAAAAATCATTTTTAAACTTTTAATTGGAAAAGAAAGCTCAAATCTTACCAAAATTCGAATTTTGAAAGAGATATTCATATTTTTTTAGTTATCAACTTTCAGTAAACCCCCCACTCCTACTTATGCAATTTTTGTTTTACTGTCTCAGCCACTAATCATCTCATTCAGTATTGGTCAGATAGCTGTTGCTAGTTTCAAAAACCCTCTGACTGGTACTGAAAATGGAGCTATTGTTTAGAAAGTGCATTTATATATATATGCTATCTGTCTCGCTCTAGAGGTTGCAATTTTTGTTTGATCGTTACCAAACTCGATATTTAGTCGTTTTATGTTGAAAGAAAGATCAAGTTCGTTAACGTGAAATCAACCAGTGGGAGGGGGGGGGGGTTTGAGGGGAGCATTTTCGAAAATTCGAAATATCTCTGTTACTATACGTCGATCGAAAAATTGTACAGAGTCAATCTTATTGCAACTTAAATTTACTATAAATATTGTTATATACATTTATTCTCTATCTTGAATATTAACCGAGATATGTGCATTTTTATTTAATCTGGCGGCTAACGGACATGAGTGACTTTCCCGCCAAAAGCTAGTTTGGCCGTTTCCTTGACTGCTCGGCTCTCGTGAAATTTCTCTATTGTAAAACTTCACGTGGGAAATCTGCTTAGTTTATGCAGCCCCTGCGTGACGGACTTTTTATTATTGCTATTATATCATTATTTTAGGGGAGTTAAATTGTATCATTAATGCCATGGTTTCTTTTAGGCACCAACTGGAAATTATTATGGCGGAGTAAATCAAGTTGTCAATGGCATGCCAGAACCCAAGAACCATGAAGAAGTGCAGCAAACTGAACAACCAGTTTACAACAACATTGATATTGTCCAGCAGCAACCTCAATCACAACATGTAAGTAGATAATTATGTTTCACTTCAAAATGACGAGTTATGCTTTTATTTTTGACTAGTTTCAGTGGGACCTCATAAATCAAAATGGCATGTTTTAGAATTTTGAAATTTCATGCGTGATTGTTTGTAACATCTGGTTCTGCTCCTCCCCTATGGATCAAAAAGCTGGAGGGGGTGAAAATATAAAATTTCTTCTGTACTCTTTGAGGTGCATTAGATTTGAGTAGGACCTTTTTAGTTTATCATGATAAAGATCTACAAATTATGTTCTAAGATATTTTTGGATCCGTTGCATATGAACGAGGTATCATATATGTAAATCCCTTTCAAATGAAATTAATTATTTTAAAAGAAGTGCATCACAAATTTTCTTTCTCTCGTACTCTTTTGAGAAAAAAAAAACAAAAAAAAAACAGGGAAGGTCCTTGTATGTGCACTTTTGCTAACTCACACAATGAATTACTCTTGATAATGTATCATAGTTTTAGCAGATTTCCCTTACGGGAAACAGCTATTGAGGTCGTAATCATGGCGGAATTTTCGAAATTTTTCTTCAAATGTCCATTGATCCTATCTAGTAGATGACAAAAATGAGGTAAAACTGATTCTGATTCATTAAAAATTACAGCACTAGCTTTAGTAAATTGTTTTCAATGAAATTAATATGTTATATTCAGATATATTTCATTATTGTTTGTCTTTCCGGTCTATCTATTCAGTGCTACGAGGCTGGCTTGCCTGTTTGTTTACAATTCAGCCGCTTTTCGTTATAGAGATTATTAACTTTACATTTACAGAGCATTCACGGTTACCTCTAAGTATATTGTTTTTCTTTCCTCTGAGCCGATGTCAGACATGTTTGTTTACATTTCAGAAGCTTTCCATCGGGAGGTTTCTTATTATAGTTTGTATTTATTTACTTAATATTCACGTTGATGTTGTTATCGGTATGTAGATTTATCTATTGTTAAACTTCATGCGGGAAATCTGCTTAGTTTACGCAGCCCTTGTGTGCCAGACTTTTTTAGATTCCGCTAGGCTGTTGTGTTTACATTCCTTACCACAGTTTTTTTCCACACATTTGGATATTTCTTTTAGTTTTTATTTCTGGAAAGACTGGACATAAATCATAGTGGCTTTCTTATAAAAAGTGAATTATGATAGAACCACCAATATGAAACGCATTGTATAATCTCAAAAATGTTTACAAAAGGTTAACAAAAAAATCTGATGTAGATACCACATGACTTCTTCCTAGTACTCAATATAACAGTAACTTTGTTATTAAATGCAAATCACCTTTGTACATATCTCTGTCTTGTGCATGGGGTAACTAATCTTATTGATAACGTAATTTCCTACAATTTTTGTTCTAAATGTCTACCTCGAATATTAATGTAGTTTTAGCAGATTTCCCTTAGGGGAAATCAGCTATTGAGGTCGTACTCATGACTCGAGTTTCGAAAAATTTCCTCAAATGTCCATCGATCCTACCCAGAAGATGACGAAAATGAGGTCCGTTCAAAATTATATATATACTAGCTCAGATACCCGGCTTCGCCCGGGAATTCATTTGAGGCTGAATGGTGATGGTATTTTTTTGGCAAGGCATTACTTTGCGCAATATTTTGACATTTACCCGTCCCAGTGTTTAGGGTTTATACCCGTCGTTGCATTGGATTTTTTTAATAATAAAATTAAGTAAGACTTCACTGTCCTCCATATTGTCATATTTCCCGTCTCCTGTGCATTATGCATAGCTTTGAGTTATTAAGGTCAAAATATTAACATAGATTTTTTCCATGTGAGGTACCTGGTAGTTCATATTGGAAAGAATTGATGAGCATATCAATATTATACGCAAATTATTTGCTTCATACATTGTTCCCGAAAAAATGTATAAAACATAAGTTACTCTAAATAACAAAGTAAACAACTTTTGTTATGTGCACGTTTGACGAAAAACATATAGACAATGAAATATCGCAAATTTTTATTTCAGGCCTCCCTTATAACCCTCACTCCCGTTCTAGCCTAAATATTTTAATATAGCTTATAATCATGGAAGAATTAATGCTAATTGACATACCAAGTTTTTTTAGTTCGGTTTAATCGTTAGCGCACAATGAAATAGTTGACTCCCGCTTTAGTTTATGGAGTATATCTCATATATATAGTGTATACATTGTTAAAATACATAAATGAATATCACAAAAGCTATGGTACCCGGCGATGCCCGGGAAATCATTCTCGACTGGTATTTTGATAGTAAGGCTTCAATGTGTACAATTACACTTCCCTCCACGACGGAATGATTTTCCGAAATAGCCAACCCTGAAGGGTAACTTTTGGGATTAATAGAATACAAATTTTATTTTTGAAGGATAAATTAAAATGTGTTCCTAATTTATCCCTCTACACTTTTTGACTCACCGTTTTTCAATAGTTCTAACCATAATCATGGGTAGCATTTATTACAATTAAATATCATCTATAATGAACATATATCCTTTCAAAAGCCAATCCGAGCTCACATAGTATAGGCAAAGTTTTGCACGTAAGATTATATTTGTAATAGTGAATCTCACTGGAAAATGCTTCCAGTAATGCCAGACGGGAAATAAGTAAACTCAATTAACTGGTAAGGCTCCCGTCATCTTCGCTCCCGCATGAGACTTTTCAACATTCTTCTACTTATATTATTGATGCAAAACATTATTTTATAATTTATATACCGGATGGAATTAAATAATAGTGGTACCCTGAAAATATCATATTGAGTTTAAACGCATATTGGTTTTTGTCATGATGACATTACCATTAACGTTTAATTGTTATTATATTACATATTTGTTTCAATACATCGAGGTACATTATACAAATTAAATAATGGAAATGCTCTTATAGTTTATATTTCTATTGGAAATATAACAAATAGAATATTTGCCGAAAAACAAATAGAAAATAGAAAAAGCGAGTTTTTCATTTCAGCCTCTCTTATAATCCTCACTCCCCTTTGAACCTAAACTTTTTAATATAGCTTATAATGATGGAAGAATTAATGCTAATTCACACACCGAATTTTGCTAAGTTCGGTTCAATCGATAGTGCCCAACAAAATTGTTGGCTCCCGCTTTAGATTTTAGTGTATATCTCGTTTATACTTCTCTATAAGACAAAAGTGAATATAACAAAAGTTACTTAAAATAACAAAATAAACAACTTTTGTCATGTGCATGTTTGTCGAAAAACCAATAGGAAACGAAATATCACTACTGTTAATTCCAGGCCTCCCTTACAATCCCCACTCCTGCTCGTCCCTAGGAATGTTGGTATGGCTTATGAAAATCAAGGGGTCAACATTAATAAGCATACCGAGTTTTATTTAGTTCGGTTGAGTCTTTTGAGCCCAATAAAATTAATGACTCCCGCTATAGTTTTTAGTTTATAACTCATTTATACTTTGGTAAACGACAAAAGTGTATATAACAAAAGTTACTCTAAACAACAAAATAAACAACTTTTGTTATGTTTATATTTGCTGAAAAACCAATAGGAAACAAAATATTGCTATTTTTAATTTCTAGCTTCCCTTATAACCCCCACTCCTGTTCGTCCCAGAGGATATTAATATAGCCTAAAGTCTAAGTTGGGTTAGTAGTAATATGCATACCAAGTTTCATAAAATTCGGTTCAGCCGTTTATGCGTGAAAAGGTAACAAACAAACAAACATACACGAAAGAAACAAAATGCAGATATGGTGTCTATGACATGTGAAACGAAAAGTTATCGTGAAATTTCGCGAAAAAAATCAATGTACAGACAGAGGTTACAATTTTATATATATATAGATATATATTTGTCTGTTAACGCTCTAGCGGTCGCAATTTTTGTTTGAACATTACCAAACTCGGAATTTAATCGTTTTATGTAAAAAGGAAGATCAAGTTCGTTAATGGCTGAAATCGGACCAGTGGGAGGGGGGGTTTAGAGGGGGAATTTTTGAAAATTCACAATATCTCCGTTATTATGCGTCGGATCGAAAAATTGTATAGAATCAATCTTATTGAAAATTAAATTTACTATAAATATTGTTCTGTACATTTATTCTGTATCTTGAATATTAACCGAGATATTTGCATTTGTATTCTGTGTGTCGTCGGCAGGAGTCGGCTATGTTCGGGAATTTCCACCGAGAGCTCTGGTGGCCGTTTCCATAACTATTCGTCCCTCTTGAATAGGTTTAGAGATACCTTACTGCTACAGGTATTATTGGGCAGATTTATCTACTGGAAAACGTCACGTGGGAAATCTGCTTAGTTTACGCAGCCCCTGCGTGACGGACTTTTTGTATATTTGTGTGTTTTTAGCTTTCTATAAATTCCCACTCGCACTTGTGCAACTTTTACTTTATGTTATGTCATTTAGCATCTCATTACTCAATTAAGATTCAAGTTTTTTTTACATATATTTCTAATGTAGGTAGGATGAAATAATGTAGGCTACGCTTCCACTATAATAATTTAATAACACGGCTGCCGTGTTATTAAATTATTATAGTGGAAGCGTAGCCTACATTATTTCATCCTACCTACATTAGAAGTCACTTCCACCTGCCAGAACACCAACTCAGACATATATTTCTGTCTAAGGTAGAAATATAAAATATGTGGTTGTCTGTGTTTTCATCCAACACCATCCTTAATTTGTAATATAGCATGTTAATACCGCCAAGCAATAGTACAGTAGCTTGAAAATTATAAAGACTTTGTAAATCATGTAAATGTAACTTTTTTTTTTTTGTGTGTGCTCAGAATGATGGAGGAGCAATGGAAACTGCTAATCAAGGAACCCAGGGAACGTATGTGATCATGGATATGCAACAACCTCAATCACAGCCTGAACCAACCCCTGAATATCACATGCCCTCACAACCACCGGTTCAACCTCAAATTGGTATATACTAGATGCAAAATGCTTTAATTTGTGAAGTTAGTTATTCTACTTGAACCACATGCCTTCAAATTAATATACTTTGATTTAGTCGTTTGAGCCTTACATTGGAAATATAACACTTACATATAGGAATTTGGAGAAAGAAAAAAAAATACTTGGGGAAAAATATAAAAGAACTTTTTCCTGATTTTTAAGGCATGATGATTGACTTGATAACTATGTTCATTTTGTACTTCATCATTGTTTCGTGTGAGGTTAAGGATAGATAGGCTAGAATTAGAGTGGTATCTTCTTGAGCCATAGCCCTCCTGTCAAAGTCACTTCTTGTTAGGGGTCCTTCCTAACAATATTTTAGTAATGTGCTCTTAATTTATTCTTCTTAAAACAGAACAATCTCATCTGTTTATAAAGTAACCAATTTTTAGAAAGAAAAAAAAAGAAATGTATATTTCCCATTCCATTTTTATTATTCAAGTATTGCTTGTACTCCATTGAGCTACTCGCTCTAAGGTTTCCCCCTTTTCCGCCATCTCTTGAGCAAATATTTAGTTGTATTCTTTACAATGAAGAGATTCTACAATGACTTTTACATCAATTTATTTTAATTGTAAAAACAACTTTTACAGTTGGCGTTTCTTATTTGTTACTTATTATTTGTTTGTTGTGTGAGAACTTCTATCATGCTTAATGAAAAATAAGCAAATTTGTTTGTTTTAGGTACAAATGAACCCAAGACTTATGCTAACTTGGTGAAACAAGGCCATCAAGTTGGAAATGTATATTACAATAGCAACAATAGCCCTGCTGTTGCCCCTACACCTCAACATACTTCTGAACCTACTTCACCACCCGTAAGTGTTTTATTAATTCATTATTTTTAACTAGAATTGTTCTGCTCCTAATGCATAACTTACTATAATTTTGGTGGGCTCAGGTTAATGATGTGCAACAAAGCATCACTGGTTCTAGTGGTTATGTTTAATAAATAAAGTTTATTTAAAGTACTTAAATAAAATCCTTAGTCCCATCCTGGCTAGAAAAGAGTGTTAACCTATAGATAATCCGTCCCAATTAGCCTTAGCAGCACAAAGTGGACATTAATAAATAATGAGAACAACATTATAGTACTTTTGACACCTCAAATTAATTGGCATATCTTGTAGTGGGCTGGTTCCATCAATGTATATAATACTATTGTCATACCTGTCATTAGATACCATCATTACCGGCTGATTGTCGAGTTCATGTGTCCAACACTTTCGATGCGATTGCACCATCCTAGAGACTATCATTAGTTGTGTTGGGAAATCCCAAGACGACATGAAAATGAACCTTATACCTTAGTAGACTTAAAACGACCGTGATAAGGACAGATAATCCATGCAAACATGTAAAGAACTATGTTACAAAGGAAACAAACTTCCCCCAAAATCAAAATAACAAACGATAGCTAAATAAACTACTCTTTTTATTCTGGATCCAATACCTTATGTTCTTCATAATTTAATGGCAAGGGTCACCAACAAACACACCTTTCTTTCTTTATTCACATTGCCCTACATGTTTTGTGGCTTAACTACCACCTCTTCAGGAACCATTCAGTTCTGAAGTGCTCGTTCCCTTTTACATTCGAGTCAGACACTTTGCATTGGAGAATTCGTTGAAACTATCTCAACAATCAACAACCTCCCAATGTGGAAAGGCCTGTCTCAAGGATTGTAAGAGAGAATAAGCACTTCATAACTGAATGGGCCCTGAATAGGTGGTAGTTCAGCCATGAAATATGTAAGGCAATGTGAATAAAGTTTGCGGAGAAAGAAAGGGGGTTTTTTGTTTGTGACCCTTGCCATTAAACTCTGAAGACACACAAGGATGACATAAATACAGGACAGTTCATTTCTTTCTTTTTGAAATAAACATTGAAACCCTTACTTATAATGTGTTCCTTCAATTTATAATCATTTGAAATCCTTGTCCAAACTACAGTAGATCTCGTCAGTCCCCATGCTCGTTTGAGACATTCAAACACACAAAAGCACTCCAAGATACGTACACAAACAAACTAAGCACATTTTCCTCCAACATAACAAACAGATTGAATAAATGCCCAACAGGTTATACTAAGACTTGTAAACTCCTTTGTCATAATGTCTATTTTATCTGCAATCATATTGACATAAACATAAGAAATTCTGTACTTGTTATTATTATTAGCTCATAAGAACACTTAAATTTTTAAAATAACTGAAATGCGCACTAAGTTGCAATATGGCAGCCTACTTTTAGTCAATTGCATTTATAAGCAATCTTCTACTTAAATAGAAAATCTTATTTTATGTTCTTTTTTGTAATATTGTAGTGGTTAGAAGGAACACTATGAATTATTTTGTACATTTCTTGTTACTCAATAAAGAATAATTATTAAAAAAAAACAAAAAAAAAACTTGGTCACTGAAGCCCCTGTTGCCAAAAGCCTAATGTGTGTGGTTCAGTATTATGTTCTTTTAGAAAGAACATAATACTTTAAAACCTTAATAAGTTGCAATAAAACCTTCTTTTTTTTCTTCAGCCTCAGGTAAAAAATGAGATTAAAGGATTTGACTCCAGACCTGTCCAAAATGCTAACCCAAAACCTCAAAGGAATGATGTGCATCAAAGGAATAATTACAATTCTATTGGTAGACAACAAACAAATGAAGACACCAATGGCAAGTATTTTTTAATTCACCCATTCTGGTTTTACTAACTGACTTGTTACTAAATATTTTCTGCAATTATATGTATTAAATATTGTTATATTTTAGATCCTATAAATTATAGGGGAGGGGAGTGAAAGGGAGAGAATTTTATAAACCATGAAATTACTTGACATTGAGATTTTCTATTATTAGTACTGTTACACTGTACAACTGAAAATGTATGAACCCTTTTTGATTAAGTTTAGATTTTATCAATTAATTGGTATATATACTATATCACTCTTAGAATAAGTTATTAGAACTTATTTTTAATTATGTTAGCGTTTAACGTATAAAATAAACCTGGTTAATCATATTTTTGTCTTTTTAATAAGAAATTTGTTGCTTTTTTATTTAGGGACATTATGTATTATATTCTTTGTTAACAGTTTCACATTTCTAGGTAACAGTTATGGAGGAGATGGAGACAGAAGAAGAAATCAATATACAGATAATCACCAAGTTTTTGTTGGAAATATCCCCCACAATGCGTCTGAAAATGATTTACGGGTAAATATCTTAATTTTTTTTTCTGAATCCATTCTGTATATTTTGTATAAGTTCTGTAAACCATTTTTCGTGTGCATATAGTAAAAAAGGTTGGAGTATTTTTCAATCAGTAGGTTTTTGTATTGTTGGTATATAAGTTGATTTGTAGAATAAAGAGGAACAATTAGCTAAAGAAAGATTATTGAAGACATTCAACTCTTCTGTATTATGACAATTATTTTCCATTTAATATTAGCTTTCATTATTTAGTATTTTATCTATAGATAAGTTATCTATAGATTAATATGATAAATCTATCCAAGGAATAACTTAAATACCCATTAATATTAATAATTACTAAGTTAACAGTAACAAATTGCTATTATAGATTTCTCAATATGAATAGACCTATAAAACTTTTTTTTTGGAGGGGAAATACAAAGTATCTTTGTATTTACAGTTGTTAGAAGAGAAATGAATTAATGTTATATAAGGAAGAAGAAATTAGTGATTATTGATTTTCCAAAACCTACCATGAACTGTAGTTTTTGGAAACTGGATTATTTTTACACTATGCCCACAAAATCAAATCGCTCAATGTCTGTTTATTGACTGCCTACATAATACAAGTAGGAAGTATAATAAATTTATGGGTAAAATAAGAATGTGTGTGAGTTTTCAATTTAGACATAATGCACTGTATGCACATTTTATTTAGAGTATTATACTTACATTCTCCAAATTCAAGCTTTTTAGTAACATTACTTAAAACTAAAACTACTTTTTTTTAGGAATTATTTGGCCAATTTGGAGCTATTGTAGACTTCAAAATTTTAAGCAAAACTGGAAATAAAGGACCTGGCATGGCAAAACTACCTTTCTATGGATTTATTATCTTTGAAGATGTTAATTCAGTGCAAGCAGTTCTTAATGCAAAGGTTGTTGTTTAGTTTTATTTTGCTTCTAATTATATCTGAGAAACAATTCAGTGTTCCTCAGATTTTTTATTCTTAAATAATTTAACTTATTGTCCACTTAATGCTACTTGTAACTCTTGCCAGAGTGTTACTATGGTTTTATTTAATGAATCTATCACCAAATAAAATTTGTATCTTGGAATTGAGACCATCTCTATGTTGAGAACTAGTATTGTCAGTTTGCGCGTTTATAAAATTCCAAATAAAGATAGGCAGTTCTAGTGAAAAGTACTGTAATATTATATTATATTAAGTATCTAAACTATATTCAGCATAAGTTGTGAATACTAAAATCATATTATTTATAATTAAGATTATTGCTCCATTAATTATAATGAATACGACTTATTAGAAAGCCTGTCACAAACAGCTTAAAGTGAGTGAATTCCCCTTCTCCACCTCCAGTATGTTTTCATGATATCCGAAGATATATCATCACTGTCTTCATTGCCTTAAAACTTTCGTTTTCTACAGTCATTCTATTCTGCAATCCACGGCCTTATGAATTACTTCTGTACTGCTGATTCTAGTACTCGAAACGTATTATTGCGTATTTGTAGTTTTTGATAGCCAAATGTTTGAATTATAAAAAATAAGAGCACTAGTGAAAATAAATTAAAAATATATTTTTTTTAACTCCACCATATAGTACACTATGAAGTTACAAATCAAAAGGGAGGATGGAAGTTTTTTTTAAAGATCAACTGCAAAGTAAATTATATTTTATGTTAATTTATTAATACAGTAGAGTCTCGATTAACCGAGTTAATGTGGACCAGGATTACCTCGGATAAGAAAGATCTCGGATAACACGGATGTCAACTGCATCTGAATTGGCTGACAAAATTTCTCCTGAAATGTTTAATTCCCTCACGCCATATCGCTTCTTCCAGCGATCCAGCCAACCTATGCTAGCACTAAATCGATCTCCATCATGAAAGTGATTAAAAAACTCCAACGCTTTGGCTTGTAACATCGGACCTGATAAAGGACTGCCCTTATCTCTCATCTGCTGGAACCATAAAAACAACGCCTCCGATGCTAGCTCAAAATCACTCTTTTTCATGGTTTTCCTTTTTTCCTCTATGTTTCTAAATCCTGATGATTGGACTCGCTGAACTACCCACTTTTCAATCTTTGCCCGTTTTCTCCTCCAGTCGCCTACAGTCACTTCACCAACCCCCAAATCACTGGCAACTTGTTTTAATGTTTCACCATGATCCAAACGTTCAATAGCGTTAAGCTTATCTTCTAAGGAAAGAACCACACGCTTCCTTTTCGCACTCATTTTACACTTTCAAAACGTAAATAAAACCGTGACACAATTCACTTGACTCCCAGCTTACAACTGAATAAAAACGAGCGGAAGGGAGGATGGGGAGGGGTGGGAGAGTTGCGCGAGCTTTCCAAGAATCTTGCCCGGAAGCGCTGACTTAGTACATACTCCCTACTTCCGAGGCAAGAACCTCGTTTCTGTGGAATACTAGCAGATTCCACACTTTTTTTAAAAGTATGTACATACCTCCTTGAGAACCTCGGTTAACATGGAACTCGGATAATCGGGACTCTACTGTATATAATTAATACTGGTATTCAATTTTATTTTCACTAACATTCATCCAATCATTATTTTAGTTTAATAATTATTTCAGAGTTCATCTGATATATAATGAAATAATGTGTTTAATAATTTAGAAAATAGTGTTAAAAATAGAAAATCTAATTAAAATGATCACTAAATAAAAATTAAATAGCAGGGCAAAAACAGGTTTGAGTTAGTACTGAACTAATAAGATAATTCCGAACCCATGCCCAAGGAAAGGCAGACCTCTCACAGTTCCTGTCCACGAGGAAGGATGTGGGTCTTCTCTCTTAACTCTTTTTACTGCAATTCTCTTATAATCTGAAGGTTAAAGTAAATTGTACTCAACCAAGAAAAAATTATAAAGAAGATTATTCAATCGTTTATGTGCCAATGAGATAAGAGGAAGGTGCCTTTATAGAGGACACTAACTCTTTAATAACAAATAAAGTATAATTTGAGTTGAAGGCTTTTTGATGAATAGTACATAACATGACTAATTATCTAACTTATTCATTAATAACTGTGAAACTATTAATATAATTTATAACTAACTAAAAGTTCATTGAGTATAGCCATAACCCAAAACTAATTTATTAACAAGGTAACAGTAACAAGAGGTTTCATCATTTAGCCAACCTTACATTATATTGTTACTTATTAACATCCACTTTTTGCAACTAAGGCTAATTGAGACGGGTTATCTACAGGTTACCACCCTTTTCTAGCTAGGGTGGCACTCTGGATTTTATTTAATGAATTTCATCACTAAATAAATTCTTTAAACTCTAGGTTTACCAAGTGAGATTAAAGGCAACTCTTTAATTCACATAGCTAACCTGAGCCCCTAGCCAACCTTATAGCATATGCTACGATAATAATAACTATAACAAGTTTTGATGTCCAAACACAATGCCATAATAAATATTTTTAAAATATTTTATTACTGTACCCCAAATGCTTGTCCTTAAGAAAATCTTTATCTGTTTAAGTAAGAAATGGAAATAGTATTATTATGCTTATTAAGTGTTTAGTGGCTGTGATGAGTCATAAGATGTGAATTAAAGTCACACTGCTAGGGTCTGTTTTTATCACTCTTGAGATGTCTAGAATAAGGGAGTATTCCAAAATGTCCCCCCTTACCCCCCCCCTCCCTCCCTAAAAGGTTTTTAGGTTATAATTGAAGGTCGATGGTCATATGTACTATGGGAGTAATTATAGGTAGTATCATTTTAGCAGATTTCCCTTATCTGTTTTTATCAAACAAATGTGGGCCCAGCCCAGGAAGATACATCCAGTTTTTTTAGCAGATTTCCCTTAAGGGAAGTCAGCTATTGAGGTTATACTCATGAAGCAATTTTTGAAACTTTTCCTCAAATGTCCATCAATCCTACCTAGTAGATAACAAAAATGAGGTCCGTTCATAATTATATATATACTTGTATGTTACCGCTCTAGTGGTTCTAATTTTTGTTTGTTCATCACCGAACTCGATATATAAGTGTTTCATGAAAAACTAAAGGTAAATTTTGTTAATGGCTGAAATAAGTTATAAAAATGTAAATTTTTGTAGGTTAGCATTTCATAAGGGCGCTACAAATGAGGACTTTGAGGTTGTGTTAGTGACAGCCTGTATGAATCATTCGGTTTTTTCATAAAGGTTTTTTTCATTGAGCATATTAAAAAGAGATTGCCGACTACAGAGTCGTCGTATGTATATTATAATTTTGAATGGACCTCAATGTCCTAGGTAGTATCGATAGAGATTTCAGGAAATGTTTTGAAATTCACGTAATGACTACAGCTTGTAATGCTGATTTCCCTTAAGAGAAATCTGCTATAATGAGTTATTCCATTTAGGATGGGTAAATGAATGTTCCCATATGGAAATATTAAGGGGTTTCCAATAATTCGACTTTGATTACTAGTCTATCAAAACATAAACTTGATCCCTTAAAAAAGAACTTTATTCAATTTGTAAATTAATTAACTTTAAATTATATGAACAAGATTTTCAATTCATGAGTGACAATCATAAGAAATAAATTATTATAATTATTAATTTAAATAAAAAAATAAAAATCAGTTTCTTTATTATAAATACATTTTTGTTGTTTTCAGCCAATAATGTTTCCCGATGACAACGGTGTGAAGCTTAATGTTGAAGAGAAGAAAGCGAGGCGAGGTGGTGAAGGAGGTGGAGGCGGAGGTGGTGGTGGTGGGAGGGGCCGAGGAGGTGGGATGATGGGAAGAGGAGGTGGAGCCCCGTCAAGAGGAGGTGGAGGCCCACGAGGAGGTGGTGGAATTCGTTTCAATGGACCCATTCCAGCCCGTCGCTAGCCTATATATCTCTCTCTTTCTCTCTCGTACATCTTTCTCTCACTTTCTCTCTTTCTATCTAATCACAGAACAGAAAAGTTTTCCTGGCAGACATTTCCGGTTCTTCTAAGAGAAGATACGATTTGGGATCCAAAACATCTCGTTCTCACCAGTGAGCTAACTCTTCATTCATCGTTTGCAATGAAAAGTGACTTTAGGACTCATAAAAATGATCTTTGTTGTATATTGTTAAATAATATAGCCAGTAATTTGTTATTGTAGAATTTGCGGAAAAATAATGATGGAAAGCCTTGTTTTGTACAAATAGTGTTTTGAAGTTGCCATGGGTGAAGTTTAGAATTTTTAGTTAAATGAAATGGCTCCCATCAACTACTTCACCAAGGCATGAGAAAGTTCAATGTAATTATTGTTACAGGATCTTTCATGACTAAGTCAAAAATTATTAAAAGTTGATTCCATTCTCAGACAAAGGTTCATATTTGTCAGTTTATGTAGGGTATTCAGAGTATGAGCTCTTGTCATTTTACTAGAACTAATGATCATGAGGTGATTCTTTTAGTTTTAATGAGAATGTTAAGAACATTTATTTATATTTAGTTTAAATGTAATATTTTTATTAAAGTTATTTTCTTTATAACTTTTGTATATTTTTTAAAGTTGATTTGTTAATTTCTGAGCGACAAGGCGAATTCAGTTTTTTTTCTGTTACTCTTTACCTAATTAGTTAGTTATTTATATCAGTACAATAATATTGATTAATTATTCTTGATGAATAGATTAATTTACTAGTTATGGATACTGAGATAATATCTTCAAGTCTTTTTATGAGGAAAAAAAATAGTTATATATCATTATTAGTTACCAAATTTCTTGTACTTTCTTTCTAATTTTTCCTTTAGTTTATAAAACTATTCCTGCTTAATATTAGATTTTTATTAACCTCGAAACCAGTTACATTTTTTTAGTGTTTGGTTCTTGTTTTTTTTTTCTCTTTGAATTTATAAAATTGTACAGTTTTATTTACAAGGGACACATTTTTTTAACTGTGAAGTGTAAATAGTGTTTCTTTAATTCATCGTCATATAAATAAGCTTCAAAATGAAAATATGTGTAGGTGCTTAAGGTTATGCATTACTAATAACTGAAGAACGTTTTTAAAAATAATTAATAAATAATCAAAGAAGAGACACTTGTGATTAGAAAACAAGACACAGTTTCAACAATTAGGAAGGTGTGTGTTGAGGCTGTGATGTATTTTTTAGAGCATTTTTCTAAAACTAATGAGTCACACTCCTTTTTGTAATTTGTTAAAACTGCAGTAGCTTGTTATCCAAAGGAGATGAATTTATGTTCTTGCATTTTCATATTGTGTATTATTTAATTGTGAGCAGGTTATTCATTGTACTTGTTGCTCATTGTTTTTGTTAACCACTTTTTTTTGCTTTCATTTAATTTTTTTTTTTTTATCTATTTAACTATGACTTGTAGGCATGTTTAAACTCATATAAGGAGTTAAGTGCCATTTTAATTTACCAAAGGTTTAATTTCTTGCTGTTTATAGCCAATATCCTAATGATGGTTAATTATAAATTCATGTTTACATTCAGCATTTTCAATTGCTAATTTTATATGAAGTGAAATTAAGGAGTTGGTGGAATTTTTCTGTGAGTAAATGTTTTATCAAGTTACTTATCAGACAAATTATTATAGCCAATTGTTAAGAATCATTTAGTTCCTGGAAAGTTCATAATGATAAGCAATTGGTTTATACATTAGAAAAAAAATCCTTTATTATTATTTATTTTAAATAATCATTAAAATAAATAAGTTAAGTATTATTTTCATTGAAAATGTAAATTATACTTATTGTTATTCTAAATAACATTGCCAACACCTTAATTTTCTATTTCCAAGAATATTAGTTTGGAGTAGAGCTGGTGTCTCGTCTTTTTTGTTCTTATAATTCTTGTCTATTTATTTTCTATTTATTGTGCTTAAATACATTCATTAATAAACAACCATGTAAACTACTGGATATGAACCTTGCTCACAGGAAGTGGAAATAAATCTCTTTGATCTCTTTCTTCTTGCCTATGTCAGATCCAATCTTTCCTATTTTATTTCTGTTCCCCACAATAAATAAGTCCATATTATCGTTATAAGATTTTTTTTGTTAACAAAATTCATTATTAATAGTAGTAAATCTAATGAGAAATTGAAGACTACTGGAAACAGTAAATGGGTTCTCAATATTAAAAAAAATATATAATTAACTGTGTGAAGAATTTGATGTCATTAAATTACTGGCTTGTATAGAATGATATTACAAAAAAAGAAATAAGTAACATTCACACACACTATATTCTATGCTAAATAATCCATTGATTGCTATCAAATTACAGTCGTTATAGTTTAAAGTGTGTAGCATGGAATGGTTATTAACAAATTTTGAAAATATTGTTCGTGGGTTCAAACAAATCTAGTTTCCCTTCAAACTATAACAACTTCATCATCTTAGCAATCTGAGGCAAAAGGTCATAAAATTCTGTTCAGGTATTCTGCTCTAATACAATAAAAATAGATGGAGGTGGTGAATGAAGTCAGTAGTTAGCTATCTATAGAATAATATATTTATAGTCCTTGTTAACAAAAACCATTCTCTAAATAAGTATACATAAATGTTTTATTTTAGCAGAAGGTGATAAAAAGTTTGAAGTTCATACATTTTAAGAACAGAATCAATAAAAAGGCCTTTTCCTCTCTTACAGGTTTTTATTATGCAAAATGCACGTTCAAAGAACAAGGGTTCCATCAAGGGTGCCTTTTGTAAAACCCAACAATAATGTGAATACCATCCTTAGCATATCTTAACAATGATAAAAACAATCATGTCAGAAGAATGTTATTAAACACATATACAAGTATAACATTAAACTATCTATGTAAATTAAAAAACGAATTCACTGGATAAAAGCCTTATACTATCACAAATGGCTGGCTATATTGATGCTGTAAGTGCTGGAAGTGGAGCTAACAAACTCTCCCCTCAAATGCTTAAATCTGAGGAACTAGGGTGGATATGCATTGAAGAGAAAAAGAAAAAAGATTGAGAGGAGCTGTAGTAAGTAGAATAGATACCTGGTTATAGTTGTGTTTATATACATTTTATTTGTCTATTAAAGCTCTAGTAGCAGTTTAATCATCTCTAAATTCCATATTCAAACGTTTAATGCCGAACTGAATATTAAGTTTGTTAATGGATAAAATGAAACTTCCAAGTATCTTTGTTATTATAAATAGGATCAAAAATGTTATATAACAATTTTTGATTTAAATATAATATCCTACAATTGTTCTATACACTAACTCGAATATTAGGAGTCATTTGTAATCCTGGTCGCTTTTATCACATAAGGCTTATACGATGCCATATTTGAAGCTCAAATGCCATTACATTGTTTTCATCAAACCTTAAATACGTGAGTTACATCGATAAATGTGTGCCCTTTTCATCTTAAACACTACTTAGAGCCCTTCATTTTTATATGGTTGGTATTAGCAGATTTCCCTTGAGGGAAATCAGCTATTGAGGTTGTACTCATGACGGAATTTTCGAAATTTTTCTTCAAATGTCCATCGATCCTACCTAGTAGATGACGAAAATGAGGTCCGTTCAAAACTGTATATATATATATATATTTGTCTGTTACCGCTCTAGGCATATTTGTCTGTTACCGCTCTAGGCATAATAATTAAATGGCATTGCATTGATAAGTTTGACTGCTTAACATTTTTCAATTCAGTGAATAAAAGGGATATAAATTCTTTTTTCTGTAATCGTTGAATAATGGTAACATTACTAAACTGAAATGAGTGAAGAAAGTGAAACATTTTGCAATAGAGTGAAGAAAGTGAATTGCCTTCTTAATTAGTAATAAGTATAAATTAAAAAATAATTTGAAGTTGGAAATTAGATGTTTCTTAACATTGTAAGAATTTATTTTAACAAAATAAATTGAAATGTGAATGAATTATTGGTGGAAATAATCAATAAATTTAAATATAATAATAATTACCTTCCTTGTTTATAACCTGCACTTTTTTATAACTGCACTACTTCACAATCATCACTAGTTGTTTTAAAACTATGCTTATAACCTACCAAGAACATACCATAATCTTCACAACATCCTAATTTTGTTCATATTCTGGTTAGATCTGATCATGTATTACACGATTACAGAAAAAATTTAATATAACACTCGTGACGAAAGTAGAATTTACAACTCTCGTGAAATTACCACACTCGCTTCGCTCGTGTGGGTTAATGTTTCACTCGAGTTGTAAAATGATCTACTTTCGTCACTTGTATAATAAATAACTATTATATTTTACTCTTCCTCTAAACTACCATTCTTCCTGTTTCAATTTTGGCATGAACCAACTCAATCTAAAAAGTCTGTAACGCAGGGGCCGCGTAAACTAAGCAGATTTCCCACGTGAAGTTATACAATAGAGAAATTTCACGTCGTCTAGGAAACGGCCGAACTAGCTTTTGGCGGGAAAGTCACTCATCCGTCAGCAGCCCAGGTTTAATAAAAATGCGATTATCTCAGTTAATATTCAAGATAGAGAATAAATGTATATATTGTAACTATATTTATAGTAAACTTAATTTGCAATAAAATTGATTCTGTACACTTTTTCGATCCAACATATAGTAACGGAGATATTTCGAATTTTCAAAAATCCTCCCCTCTAAACCCCCCCCCCCTTCCACTAGTCCAATTTCAGCCGTTAACGAACTTGATCTTTCTTTTTACATAAAACGACTAAATATCGAGTTTGGTAAAGATCAAACAAAATTTGCGACCGCGAGTGTTAACAGATTAAATTAAATTATATTTAATTTTGAATCGAACTCATTTTCGTCATCTGGGTAGGATCGATGGACATTTGAAGAAATTTTACGAAAATTGCGTCATGAGAACGACCTCAATAGCTGATTTCCCTTAAGGGAAGAATAAATGTATAGAACAATATTTATTGTAAATTTAATTTACAATAAGATTGATTCTATACAAATTTTTGATCCGACTTATGGTAACGGAGATATTTCAAATTTTCGAAAATCCCTTAACAGTCAAATATATATATATATATATATATATATATATATTTTATTTGTTTCCTTCCTATAGTAACCCTATAAGAAGGCTGTTTATTAGTTTCTGCATGTCCCATGCAAGTTAGCATATCACATGCATTTGTAGTGTTACAATTAATTTGTACATAAATAATTTAAAATTATGACATATATATATATATATATATATATATATATATATATATATATATATATAAAGAATTAACAATAACAACGTTAAAAGTAAAGTAAAAACATATAAAGAGAAAATTATTAATCTTAAAAAGAAAAAAAAAAGAAAAGAAATAATGATTATCCTATAAATATTTTAAGTATTGTAGTTATATCAGCTATAATAAGTATTCAACCGATTAATTGCATCAAAAGCATGTTCTGCAAATAATTTAAAAGCATTATTATATTTTAAAAATAACTTGTCTTCTTCTATCGGAAATTTGCCTTTTTTTTGTTCAATGTCTTGTTTTAGTTTTTGTCGTTCGTTAGTCAGTAGTTTGCAATCGTATATTAAGTGTTGACTTGTTTGTGGAGTTGAGTAATCACAGGGGCAAGTATTGTAGTCTTTTAGCAGATTTCCCTTAGGGGAAATCAGCTATTGAGGTCGTACTCATGACGCGAGTTTTGAAAAATTTCCTCAAATGTCCATCGATCCTACCCAGGAGATGACGAAAATGAGGTCCGTTCAAAATTATATATATATATATATATATATATATATATATATATATATATATATATATATATATATTTGTCTGTTAACGCTCTAGCGGTCCCAATTGTTGTTTGATCGTTACCAAACTTCATATTTAAGCGTTTTACGTAAAAAGAGAGATCAAGTTCGTTAATGGCTGAAATCGGACCAGTGGGAGGGGGGATTTTTGAAAATTCAAAATATCTCTATTATGCGTCGGATCGAAAAATTGTATAGAATCAATCTTATTGTAAATTAAATTTACTATAAATATTGTTCTATACATTTATTCTTTATCTTGAATATTAACCGAGATATTTGCATTTGTATTGTGTGTGTGGTCAACGAACCCCGCCATGTTCCGGACTCTCCGCCGAGAGCTCTGGTGGCCGTTTCCAGAACTATTCGTCCCTCGTGAATAGGTTTAGAGATCCCTTCCTACTACACCTGTTATTGGGCAGATTTCTCTACAGTAAAACTTCATGTGGGAAATCTGCTTAGTTTACGCAGCCCCTGCGTGACGGACTTTTATGTTAATTCGTTGGTAGTAAGAATTAAGTGAACCATGTCCTGTTACTAATTGTGTAATATAAAAGTCCGTCACGCAGGGGCTGCGTAAACTAAGCAGATTTCCCCTGTGAAGTTTTACAATAGAGAAATCTGCATACTGGTAACACAATACCACCGTGATTAGATAATGAGAAATCTTTCAGTTAATTAAAATAAATACCCAACTGAAACGGCTTCTGAATTGTAAGAATAATTTATATTTTAATAACTCAAATTTTAGTAGTCCAAGAACTAAAGAAGGAGGGGGGGGCGGATGAACAAAACGTATTTGCATAAATCTCACAAAGGAAGGTAAGGTAAGGTTAAAAACGCCAGGTTAGAAGAAGCTTCCGCCTGAGCCGAGAAATGACGAAGATGGCCGACATAATCCGAACTATACCCCACCACAGACTTCATAAAAATGCAAATATCTCGGTTAATATTCAAGATAGAGAATAAATGTATATAACAATATTTATAGCAAATTTAATTTGCAATAAGATTGGTTCTGTACAATTTTTCGATCCGATGCATAGTAACGGAGATATTTTGAGTTTTCGAAAATCCCCCCTTTAAACCCCCCCTCCCTCTGGTCCGATTTCAGCCATTAACGAACTTGATCTGTCTTTTTACATAAAACGGTTAAATATCGAGTTTCGTAACGATCAAACAAATATTGCGACCGCTAGAGCGTTAACAGACAAATATATCTATATATATATATATATATATATATATATATATATATATATATATATATATATATATATATATATATAATTTTGAACGGACCTCATTTTCGTCATCTCCTGGGTAGGATCGATGGACATTTGAAGAAAATTTTCGAAAATCGCGTCATGAGTACGACCTCAATAGCTGATTTCCCTTAAGGGAAATCTGCTAAAAGTCGGTTTGTATGTTTTTGCTGTTGAAATATGTGTTAATGTTTGGAATGAAAAGTTTTAAATGTTGTCCTTTATTAGTTACAGTCCAGTGTTGTTGCCACTTTTCAGTTAGATGGGCTTTTAACATATATTTTACGTGGGCTTTGGAGATTTTATTGTAACATTCCGGTAATTGGGAATCTTTTGAAGCAGACTTAGCAGCTCTATCGGCCAATTCATTTCCAAAATTATCAGAATGTGCTTTAACCCATGAAAAATATATGTTAATATTATTTAATTCTGCTATGAGTTCTCTGATTTGTGTTGTTAACGGGTCGTAGGTTGTACGGTTCTGTAGTTTTTGTATCGTTACTTTACTGTCGGTGTATATACAAAGTGTATTATGTTTTGTATGTTCAGTTTGTATTTTTTGTAGTTTTCAGTATAGCGTATTGTTCTGCTTGAATGTTTGTGCAGTTGTGTCCCAGTCTAAATTTATGTATTTCTGTCAATTCCTGATCAATGAATATTACACATGCGCAGCCTACATTTTTCCCATCTTTACTCCCATCTGTATATATTTCCGTTCTAAAAGTTTTATTTCCTTGATGTATTAATATATTTGGAAATTTGCCGGGGTGATACCATCTTTTGTATTCCAATTCTGATTCAACAAATTCAGCTTGAATATCGTTTGAATTAATTGACCTTTTAAGAAGGTTATATTGATCAACAAAAGCATGTGCTAATAAATCGATGGGGACTATTTTAGCTAGAACGCAGGCTGCATCATACGAAACTGTTTTAAAGCCCTTTATAATTTTGATTGCCATCAGTCTGTGTACTCTTTGTAATTTCTTTAAGTTATGTTGTTTGTTAAGTCCAGTGTGCCAAATGTTTATTCCATACGTGAGGGAAGGAAGGATAGCACCTTTATATAATATGTGTAATGCGTCTGATTTCAGTCCCCAGGTGTTTCTTGCTGCTATAGATAATGTGTTGATGAGTTTCAATAATCGTTCTTGTAGTTTGTCTATATGAGTATTCCAATTAAGCTTACTGTCAAAGAATATACCTAGGTATTTAATTGAATTTACGTTTTTTATGTTTTGTCCTTGTATATGTATATGAAAAGGTGGAGGTGATTTTTTATGAGTAAAAATAATGTATGTGGATTTTTAAATATTAAAATATAGTTTATGCAAATGTGCCCATTTTTCTACGATGTCTGTAATAATGTTTATATACACCTGTAGTTGTTCAAATAGTTTAGATGTTATCAGAATAATGATGTCATCTGCAAAAGCCAGTATCAGCTTTATTTGGTAATCTATTATGTAGTAAATCATTTACTATGAAATTCCATAATAATGGTGAGATTCCCGACCCTTGCGGTGTACCTTGTGTTTGTGATTTATGCAATTTAATGTTTGGTGTGATGATGTATGATGTTCTGTCATGTAAATAGTTGTTGATTAATTTATAAATATTATTGGGACAGTCCATTTGTGCATGTAAAATTGATGGCCACCAAGCATTATCAAAAGCACCTTTAATATCCAGTGAAATTAGAATAGTGTGTGAATTATTGTGTTTTGAGGTAGTAATAAAATCTATTACATGTTGCAATGCTTCAATCGTAGATTTTTTAGGTGTAAATCCAAACTGATTCTCATGCATTAATGATTTTGAATACAAATAATATGATAATCTTGAATTTATAATTTTTTCTAAAACTTTTCCACCAGTTGGGATCAACGAAATTGGTCTAATTGATGAGATTTCACATTTATTCCTATCAGGTTTATTTAAGGGTACTAATTTTGACCGTTTCCATATTCTAGGAAATATACCACTTTGAAAACATGTTTTATACAAAGCATTTACAAATTTTGGAAAACATCTGTATATTTGTTTGTAAATGTCACCAGTTATACCATCGATTCCTGGTGAAATATTTCGTTTTAAATTTTTAATTATGTATTCTATTTCATCGTCTGTTAGTGGTAGGTCGTCAAGTGTGTTAAGATCATTTAGTATGTTGTTACGAATAGTCGTATGTATTTCTTTGTCGTTTGGGATACAATCAGTTTGTACAAGTTTGTCTAGTATATATTGGTATGTGTCCTCTGTATTAATCGTGTATGTTCCGTCTTCTTTTTTTATTGAATTGAGCGCAAATGAGGTACGCAACTTTCCACTTGCAAACTTGTAAGGCCAGCTCCAAGGATTTGTGGGAGTTATGCTACTACAATATTCTTTCCATGTCTTTAATTTGTTAGCTCTCATTGTTTTCTCAAATTCACGTTTTTTCAGTAAGTATGCTTCCTTTCTAATTTCACGCAAGCTTTCATCTTTAGTAGTCTTTTGATATATTCTTCTTAATTTATTTGAGTCTTTTCTAAGTTTAGATAATGAATCGTCCCACCATGGCTTCGGGTTATGAATAGATTTAGTTTTGTTATATTTGAAACTTCTAATTTTAAAAGATTTATTGCAAGCTTTATATGTTGCTTTGAAAAATTTGTTCATAATGTTTTCTATTGTAATTTACTAATTAAGTCATTCATTATTATGAAATTTTCTAATTTGCGTCCTCTTTGATTAGTCCTGTTATCAAACCAAAATTTTGATCTGGAATTACTGTCTAAAGAAATAATAATATCTTGAGATTTTAAGTCTTTTAAGATTTTAGTCAGTTTGTCAGTGTTTGATTCAATGTCATGAGTTATATCAAAATAAGCACTTATTAATATTAGTTTTCCTCCATTCGTTATGACTTCCACAACTGTTGTGTCTGGATCACTATAATTAATTAATAAATTAGCATCGATATGGGGGTTATATTTATATATATATATATATATATATATCTTTATATATATAATTCTAGCGTACGTGTGTATGTCACTAAACTCCTCCTAGACGGATGGTCCGATTTGATTGAATTTTTAAATACGCGTTCGGGTGACGCCCCGGATGGTTTAGCGCCGCAGATCGGCCAGGCAGATGGAGCAGGAGTGGGGGTTGTGAGGGAGGCCTCAAATTAAAAATAGCCGTATTTCGTTTCCTATTGGTTTTTCGGCAAATATGCACAAGATAAGAGTTTTTTATGTTGTTATTTGGAGTAACTTTTGTCATATTCAATTTTGTCGTATATTAAAGTATAAACGAGATATACACTGAAAAAGTAAAGAGGGGCCAACAATTTTATTGGGCACCAACGATTGAACCGAACTGAACAGAACTCGGTATGTGAATTAGCATTAGTTCTACCATGGTTATAAGCTGTACTAAATTTGTTAAGTTTGAACGGGAGTGGGGGTTTACTGAAGGCCGAAAACTAAAAAACGCCGATATCTCGGTTAATATTAAAGACAGTGAAAATAGGTACATGACAACGTTTATAGATCTTTTAATTTGCAAAAAGATTGGTTCTATACAAAATTTCGATCAGACTCAAACTAACGGAGATATTTCGAATTTTCGAAAATCCTCCCCTCTAAATCCCCCCTCCCAATGATCCGATTCCAGCCGTTGAAGAACATGATCCGTCTTTTAACGTAAAACGTTTAAATACGGAGTTTGGTAACGATCTAGCGAAAATTGCGACCGCTAGAGCTTTAATAGGCTAATACACCTTTATCTTTATACATATATATAATTCTAGCGTACGTGTGTATGTCACTGAACTCCTCCTAGACGGCTGGACCTATTTGATTGAATTTTTGAATACGCGTTCGGGTGACGCCACGGATGGTTTAGCGCCGCAGATCGGCCCGGCAGATGGAGCAGGACTCCGGTCGAAGGGCGAGGTTATTGGAAATGTAATGAAATGTTAATATGTTTATCTTATGTATGCCCTTAGAGTTTAAGTATGTCATCTAAATAAAGATGTTTTCAGCTACGAGAGGTTTTCAATTTCAGACATTGTTATTTATTGTCCAAATTTATTTTAGTTTGATTTGAATGTTTCAATTATTTGCTTTCCTTTATTTATATTTATGTATTTGCATTATTATTGTTGAGGGTTTTGATTTATTTCAATTATTGTTCTACAACTGTTTGTTTTTAAGGGTGTGTAGTGCGCATTCTACCAGGTAATCACAGAACTAAAACGTCTTCTTTTCCTTCTCTCATTTTTCCTTTTCTTTTTGCGTACCACGTTTTTGCGATATTTTATTTACTATTTTTTGGCAAACGTGCACATAACAAATGTTGTGTTTTGCGTTATTAAAAGTAGATTTTTTAAAAACATAATATTAATAAATTTAATATCCTAATCGCTTGATATATCATGCAGGACAACGTCTGCCGGGTCCACTAGTATATATATAATTTTGAACGGACCTCATTTTCTTTTCGCCATCTCCTGGGTAGGATCGATGGACATTTGAAAAAAAAATTCCCTTGAGGGAAATCTGCTAAAACGTTTAAATATGGAGTTAAGTAACGATCAACGAATTTTTTTGTATGCGTTTGGGTGACGCCTTGGATGGTTTAGAACCACAAATCAGCACGGCAGATGGAGCATGAGTGGAGGTTGTAAGGGAGACCTAAAATTAAAAAAGTCCGTCACGCAGGGGCTGCTTAAACTAAGCAGATTTCCCATGTGAAGTTTTACAATAGAGAAATCTGCATACTGGTAACACAATACCACCCTGATTAAATACAAACGGTAATGAGAAATCTTTCAGTCAATTAAAATAAATTCCCAACTGAAACGGCTTCTGAATTGTAAGAATAATTTATATTTTAATAACTCAAATTTAAGTAGTCCAAGAACTAAAGAAGGGGGGGGGGAGCGGTAGAACAGAACATATTTGAATAAATCTCGCAAAGTAAGGAAGGAAGGTAAGGTAAGGTTAGAAAGGACAGGTTAGAAGAAACTTCCGCCTGAGCCGAGAAATGACGAAGATGGCCGACGTAATCCAAACTATACCCGACCACAGACTTCATAAAAATGCAAATATCTCGGTTAATATTCAAGATAGAGAATAAATGTATATAACAATATTTATAGTAAATTTAATTTGCAATAAGATTAGTTCTATACAATTTTTCGATTCGTTGCATAATAACGGAGATATTTTGAATTTTCGAAATTCCCCTCCCCCTAGCCCGATTTCAGCCATTAACGAACTTGATCTGTCTTTTTACATAAAACGGTTAAATATCGAGTTTCGTAACGATCAAACAAAAATTGCGACCGCTAGAGCGTTAACAGACAAATATATATATATATATATATATATATATATATATATATATATATATATACTAGCTCAGATACCCGGCTTCGCCCGGGAATTCATTTGAGTCTGAATGGTGATGGTATTTTTTATCAGGCTTTACATTGCACAATATTTTGACATTTACCCGTCCCAGTGTTTAGGATTGATACCCGTCGTTGCCGGTGATTTGCTAATAATAGAATTATTTGTTCGATAATTCTTCACAGTCTTCGATATTTTTATATTTCCCGTTTCTTATACATGTAAATATGGTGAATTTTTATTTCAGGCCTCCCTTATAACTCCCCTCCCGTTCGAACCTAAACATTTTAATATAACTTATAATCATGGAAGAATTAATGCTAATTGACATACCGAGTTTTGTTAAGTTCGGTTCAGCCGTTAGTGCCCGCTAAAGTTTTAACGTATAACTCATTTATACTTAGGTATACGACAAAAGTGTATATAACAAAAGTTACTCCAAATAACAAAATAAACAACTTTTGTTATGTTTATATTTGCGGAAAAACCAATAGGAAAAGAAATATCGCTATTTTTAATTTCAGGCTTTCCTTATAACCCCCACTCCTGTTCGTCTCAGAGAAATTTAATATAGCCTAAAGTCTAAGTTGGGTTAGTAGTAATATACATACCAAGTTTCATAAAATTCGGTTCAGCCGTTTATGCGTGAAAAGGTAACAAACAAACAAACAAACAAACATACACGAAAGAAACAAAATGCAGATATGGTGTCTATGACATGTGAAACGAAAAGTTATCGTGAAATTTAGCGAAAAAAATCAATGTACAGACAGAGGTTACAATTTTTTATATATATATAGATATACTAGCTCAGATACCCGGCTTCGCCCGGGAATTCATTTGAGGCTGAATGGTGATGGTATTTTTTTTGGCAAAGCTTTACTTTGCACAATATTTTGACATTTACCCGTCCCAGAGTTTAGGGCTAATACCCGTCGTTTTTGTGGATTTGTTAATAATAAAATAAACTTTTTATGTAAGACTTCACTGTCCTCCATATTGTCATATTTCCCGTTTCCTGTGCATTATGCATAGATTTGAATTATTAAGGACATAATATTAACATACATTTTGAATTAATTTTTCCAGGTAAGGTACCTGGTAGTTCATATTGAAAAAAATTGTTCAACAAATTTCTCTAAATAACAAAATAAACAACCTTTGTTATGTGCATATTTGCCGAAACCCCAATAGGAAACGAAATATCACTATTTTTAATTTCAGGCCTCCCTTACAACTCCCACTCCTTCCCGTCCCTAGAAAAGTTGGTATGGCTTATTATAATGAAGGTGTTAATGCTAATACTCATACCGAGTTTTATTTAGTTCCGTTGAGTCTTTCGTGCCAAATAAAATTGTTGACTCCCGCTATAATTTTTAGCGTATAAAGCCTTTATAGTTCAGTATTCGACGATAGTGTATATAACAAAACTTTCTCTAAATAACAAAATAAACAACTTTTGTTATGTTCATACTTGCCGAAAAAGCAATAGGAAACGAAATATCGCTATTTCTAACTTTAGGCCTCCCTTATAACCCCCACTCCTATTCATCTCAGAGAATTTTAATATAGCCTAAAGTCTAAGTTGGGTTAGTAGTAATATACATACCAAGTTTCATAAAATTTGGTTCAGCCGTTTATGCGTGAAAAGGTAACAAACAAACAAACAAACAAACAAACATACACGAAAGAAACAAAATGCAGTTATGGTGTCTGTGACATGTGAAACGAAAAGTTATCGTGAAATTTAGCGAAAAAAATCAATGTACAGACAGAGGTTACAATTTTATATATATATAGATATACTAACTCAGATACCCGGCTTCGCTCGGGAATTCATTTGAGACTGAATGGTGATGGTATTTTTTTGGCAAGGCTTTACTTTGCACAATATTTTGACATTTACCCATCCCAGTGTTTAGTTTAAATACCCGTCGTTTCTGTGGATTTGTTAATAATAAAATTATTTTTTTATGTAAGTCTTCACTGTTCTCCATATTGTCATATTTCCCGTTTCCCGTGCATTATGCATAGCTTTGAAATAATAAACACAAAATATTAACATACATTTGAATTAATTTTTCCCGGTGAGGTACCTGGTAGTTCCAAAGAATTGTTGAGCAAATTTCTCTAAATAATAAAATAAACAACTTTGTTATGTGCATATTTGCCACAACCCCAATAGGAAACGAAATATCACAGTAGATAGTAAATTGTATGTTCTGGGACTATCTCAGGTCATTCACCCCAGACACCTCTCTGCCTTCTGCTTCAGGGTCACTTCCACTTTCGTCACTCGTATTTTTACATACATTTCTCTTTACCAGACATATGAGGGAGAGAAAAAAAATATATATAGATAGAAAAAAAATGAAAAAAAAAAAAAAAAACAAGCATTTATTAACCGTATAATTACACACAGTAAGTTAAGCAATATCTTTTTTATACTCAGGTCATTCACCCAGTCACCTCTCTGCCTTCTGCTTCAAGGTCACCCACTTCCACTCTCGTCACTCGTCTTTTTACATACATTACTCCATTGCCTCTGCCATCAGAGATACTAAAGACGTGGTACGGTGCACTTGGTTCGGAGGTATTTTCTTTCTAATGGATGAAGTACATAGAAATACAATTGAAATCTTTAAAGAGGAAATCATATCTCAGCTAGGAAAAGAGGTCGATTTTCAGTTAACAATGGAGTACTTTTACAACAATCGTCTTTTAAATGATTGGATGTTAAATAAAATGAATAATGCACGTTAATTTAATGAGAAAAGACGTAAATTTTGCGAAATGTTACCAAAACGTGGTCCAAGTGCGTTTAACACATTGTTACAAGCGTTAAACAAAATCAATCTCAACAGTTTATCAGAAAAGATGAAAACATATGAAAAACCTTTCAAACAACCTTTAGGTATGAGGGCATAACGAATATAATATTACATCACTCAAATACGGAGAATGAAATGTCTTCAACTAAAAACCGGGGTGCAGTCACGGTCTCGACATTGTATTGTTGCTGAGGGAGCTAAAAACGCCGAAGTTGAAACATTGTACATAAGCTTATAAAAAATCCTCTGTACAGACGTTTTATAAAAGAATACTCGAAGGTGACACTGTCAGATCCGAATGCGAAAGCATTTACAGAAATTAAAACAGAAATAGATAGACTAATGTATTACACAAGAGTTATAAAATCTGACTTTCGAAAAAATGGACATTACATTAGCTGTATTTGGAGTGATCCTGTCCACACGAAGGTCCTGATACGTGTATATGTTGTATAGTATCAAATAGACATCATGACATAAATAAGAAATTAGCAGCTTTATATACATGATGATGATGATTAACTTGAATACTCGTATTATCATATTTGATAGATCGTCCGTTCATATCCTTCAACAGGTATGCATGAGGAAGTGTGTCCTGGATTCTGGTTACTTTAAAAATCTCTGTAGACCAATTTGGAGTATAAGACTTAGAAAACACACATTTTTGTTTAGATATTCTAACAAAATCGTTGACCGAAACGTTTTTGTTTTGTTTTTCGAATACAATTATGTCTTTTAACGTGACTGGAAATTTAAGTTTTCAAAAGAAATTGGAACATTTACTTGTTTGCATTCACTAACGCGTTCGGGATGACGATTCGAAACGTATTTAGACAGTATTGCACATTTAAGACAATAATCATCCTCGTTTTTTACATTAATAACTGCCTTCTTGTTTCTGATTTTGCGCGGAAGAGGAATATGACTTTTGGGCTTAATGGGAATGTATTTAGGCAGTCTCATTAATAAAACGTCGATTGTTTTTTTATTGTCCAGCCACTACCTACAAGTTCGGCCTCAGTTATGTCTTTTAAAATTTTTATTTTTTCAAATTCAGCGTTTAGGTCACTTGAGCTGTCCAACTCCGACACCGATGTTTTGAAGTTTCCGTACAAGTTTTCATTTAAAATATTTTCTAATTTCGTTTCCAAAGTAATATTTAATTTTACGTTTTTCCACTGTTCTACATACTTTTCGAGAATAATTTATTAGCCCTACATACTATGGTTTAAGTACGAATCGGGTTCTATTATTCCATCCGAATTTTTAATAAATATTTCCACTACTTGCTCATTAAGGGCTGTATGAACTATTTGGTAGTTTTCGTCCGGTACTGCGTACAAACGGTAAGACTTGGTTTCTCCAATAGGTCTTTTTGTACATTTTGAAGAAGTACAACTAGTACAGGGTTTCACGAGAGATATTTTTTCATGAGCTTTAAGTGAACCAAAATATTTTCTTCTACAATACGCGCATTCACGTTCACATCGTATGCAATCGTATCTGACATGACATGTTAACTTACTTTAATTTTTAAACTGTTTTCCGCAATAAGAGCATTTATTAATTTCCATTTCTTTTCTTTTTTTAAACGGTAATTTAAGGGTTTTATTTTTTGTTAATTACTATCCTTTGCTTATTTTAGATGATTATTTTTTCTTAGCGAACAGACTTGTCAAACTTGTCAAGCTCCTTAATATCTATATTGAATGCCCCACCCTTCTTTCCGAAAAATATTAACCCTAATGTCGGTTCTGAGG
Source organism: Riptortus pedestris (assembly GCA_019009955.1). Classification (NCBI taxonomy): domain Eukaryota; kingdom Metazoa; phylum Arthropoda; class Insecta; order Hemiptera; family Alydidae; genus Riptortus; species Riptortus pedestris. Next base: position 64,215,970 of record CM032228.1, read on the forward strand.
GAATTGTTCACTTCTTGAATCACTTCGTCATCTAGGATTCTGAGGTACCATCTAGGTAGCCAAACTTTAACTGTCTCCTCCTTTTCCAATAGGTATGCAATTATGGATATCCCTACAAATCACAAATGTTTACATAATTTTTTTTTTATTTGAAGATTTTAATGTAAAAATATTTTCTATAATTTACCAAATTCGTTGTTTTCAATAATTTCAATTTTTTTATTTTGTACACCGCTTGTGGAACAAGTTAGATATTATTTTAAAACGCCAAAGGGAGACGCCGAGCTGAATGAACATTTAAGAAATCCTGGGGATTTACAAAGAGAATACTTGGCTAAACTCTTCAAAGGTGGAAAACAGCTCGACTCACGCTATGGGATTCGAGTCATGCCTAATGGTGGTCTAGCTATTGGAGACTCTACGGACGTACAGCTGATTGCAAACATTAATGATATATCAATCAATGGGGAGGTGTATGAGGGTACACCAGGGTTGCTGCATCTCCTTTACTTAAAAAATCCAGAAGGTTATACAGAGGCTGACTTAAAAAACTATAAACACATTTTACATAACACGAATGCTCACAATAAGGGGTATAGTGAGGAGCGAGGTTTGTTCGGAAGCAGGAGTGAAAAAATATAAGAAAGTAATATCTAAGCTATTTTCATCCGCCTATTTGAGCCCTTATGTTTCGTCTTCGGCAGGCCCCACTGGTAGTAGATTAGCCTCGCTTCGTTCATTCAAACGTGGCGCAGGTCTCATGCGTGCGGATACACCCACCCGTTTTTGAATTTTGGATCGACCCAAACGAACTTGTGGTACGTCTCAGATTATTATTAGCATCGAGAAATGCAGGTCACGAAGGACATGGAAATGAAATCGAATCGATAATTGAGGAGTTGCGAGAAGAGAATATAATATATAGATTTCAGGTTTTATATTCAGTTCCAATAATAACAGTGAACAAGTTCGGGTCTCATGTAACGGAAAAATATTCTAAATACAACAAACATTATTTTCCATTTGGTCCTTTAAAATCTGAAAAACATATCGATGCAAACCGTTTACGAATAATTAATGTCACCGCACCTGTTGCTTCTGGTGATGCGGTCAACAAATTATATACAGACGGAATAGCACTTTTGTACACGGATTTGATAAATTGGTCTGGAAATTTTATAAATGGAAATGGAAAGAGGCATGCTAATTTTGCTCCTCCTATTGATGGCTTTGATGTAGTCACCAAAGACTTCCTTAATAAAAATTCACCGACATTAACAAACGATAAATACGATGGTCGCGGTAAGCGGATCACAAACGTCAACGAACCGCTTGATGAAACGGATGTTGTAACGTTAGGTTACCTGCAGAAATTATTAAAGAGAATGTAGGTATCGAGTCAAGTGTGAAGAAACAAGTTGTCGATGGATTACACAGAACTGCTCGAAAAATTTATCCACGAAGAAGGACTCTTTTGAAAGGAGTGAGTGACTATGGCAAATAGATCTCGTTGAAATGCTCCCTTATGCGAAACTAAATAATGGTTACAGATATTTATTAACGGTTATCGATTCTTTTTAGAAATATGCTTGGGTTCTACCGCTGAAATGGAAGTCAGGATAGGAAGTCGTTAAAAACCATGGAACACGTGTTTCGATCGAGCAACGCCATTCCTCGAATCATTCAATGTGATCAAGGAAAGGAGTTTTACAATTCTGGGTTTATTGCATTAATGAAAAAACATGACATTATTCATTACTCGACATATTCCAATATGCAGGCTTCAATTGTCGAAAGGTTCAATAGGACATTAAAGAACAAAATGTCGAAGGCATTTAGGTTAAGAGGGAATTGCAAATTCTTAGATATTTTGCCTACTCTTCTTCATGGATATAACACAACATATCATACTACTCTTGGCATGAGACCGATTGATGTGAGTTCTAGTATAGTTGAAGAGTATTTATTAACTAAAGTATATCCATTAAAATCTACTAAGAAAAAAAGTAAACATCGATTTAACGAGTCAACGTATACGCTCTGGATAAGCAAGAGAACGTATATCCTCTGAGAATTTCTCCCTCCGAAAAAACTGAACATTTCGACCTTCTTTTATTAAAGAACGACGAAGACGATGAGGATAATTACCACTTTTGCCTAATTAAAGACATGACAAGATTGCTATCAGATCAATTAGGAAAGCATTGTTCAAAAAGACACATATGCAAAAGGTGTTTTTATCCTGCGACGGATGCGGTGCGCATGGTAATGCCGGAAGATGACAGTCATATAAAGTTTAAAAATTATAAATTTAAAATATGACACCCTGTAATAGTAATAGCAGATTTAGAATGCGCTCTCAAGCCAGTCGAACATGGTTCTTCAGACGTGAGACAAGGGGGGAAGGTAAAAAAACAAAATGGAACGCACTTCCGAGCACGAAGTAATAGCCTGGGGGCATATGTTATCTCGTCAACCCCGGCATTCGAGACAATAGGACCTGTGACTTATACCGGGAAAAATCCTATAGAAATGTTTTTAGCATTTCTCCAAAACGTTGCCAAAGACGTTGAGATGCTATATCATAAAATCGTTCCGTACGAAGAAGATGACGATCAAGTACGACTTCTCCGTGAAACGGATGAAACGTGTCATATTTGCGAGGAAAAATTTCTTCCTACAGATACACGCGTCATCGACCATTCACACGATACCGGACGTATTAGAGGAGTCGCTCACAATCAGTGTAACTTAGAATTTAAATACCCTAACGCGATTAACGTTTACTTTCACAACTTATCTTATGACCAACACTTTATTATCAGAAAACTGGGATACGATTCGAAACCGATAGAGGTAATTCCGAGCTCGTCCGAATAGTTTATCGCCTTTAAGAAAAAGTGTGGGGGTATATACATCAATTTTTTAGATACATACAGATTTTTGTATCTCAATCACTGCAAGCATTAGCAGAAAAATGTAAAAATTTTACCCATTTAAAAAAAAAAAAAAAACATTTCCCCGATTTAAAACAATTTAGTCTCGTGAAAAAAAGGGGATTTTTCCTTACGACTACATTGATTCTCCCACGAGGCTAGAGGAATGTAGGCTTCCGTCAAAAGAAAAATTCTTTAACACTCTAACAAACTCTGATATATCGGACGAGGAATACAGACACGCAAAAAAAAAATGTGTGGGAAGCATTCGATTGTAAAACCCTGTCTGACTATTTAATAATTTATTTAAAAACTGATATTTTGATATTGTCTGATGTTTTTCAAAATTTTCGCTCGTTTGCCTATGAGACGTACAAACTCGACCCTTGCTGGAGTTACACCCTACCCGGTTTTTCCTACGAAGCCATGTTGAAAATTACGAAAGTAAAAATCGAACAACTGACTGACCCGGAAATGTACCTGATGTTAGAGTCGAATTTACGAGGAGGTATTTCGAATACGAGTCGACACTATGCCAAGGCGAACAACAAGCACTGTCCTGACTACATAGATTCGGATCTCACAACTTACCTTCTCTACTTGGATTGCGTCAGCCTTTATTCGACTGCTATGAGAGACGCTTATTTACCCGTATCGGATTTCGAATAGGTCTGCGATCCCGACGTATCCGCTAGGAGAGAATTAGATTCTCTGGAAGACACCGGCCCGAGAGGGCTGATACTAGAAGTAGATCTGGAATGTCCTGAGAACCTGCATGATACGTTTAACGACTACCCCGTTTTACAACGTCACCAAGTTCCCGGCATTCATAGGAGTCGTAACTGCTGCGAGGAGGCGGAGGAGAAGAAGAAAAAGAAGGGACAATCGGTGAAGAAATTAATTTCGACATTAGAAAACAAAAATAAATACGTTCTCCATTATTTGATGTTGAAATTTTTGCTCGAGCAAGGATTAATTCTGAAAAAAGTTCATAGAGCAATTTCGTTTAAACAATACCCGTATTTAAAAAAGTACATTGAAATTAATGTAAATCTGAGGAAAAATGCCGATAGTAATTTCGAAAAAGGCCTATACAAACTTATGAATAATGCAATATATGGGAAAACGCTCGAGCCGGTGCGAAAAAGATAAAGAATCGAATTGGTTACGAGCACACGAAGACATCAAAAATTAATTAAAAACCCATCGTTTTTAGACAGTAAAATAATTGATAAAAATATTGTAGCGATTCATATGAAGAACGAAAAATTAATATTTGATAAACCTATTTTTATAGGTTTTTCGGTATTAGAAAAATCTGCGTCTGCTGCTGCGTCTGCTAATGCTACTGCTTATGCGGTTTCTAATAATTTGTTTTAAACTGGATTTATGTAATTTAAAAATTAGAAGCCGCATAAGCAGTAGCATTAGCAGACGCAGCAGCATACGCATATCGCCGTAGCATAAGCAGGCACAGCAGCAGTAGCATTAGCAGACGCAACAGCAGACGCATATCGCCGTAGCATAAGCAGGCGCAGCAGCAGTCGCAGCAGCAGACGCAGCAGCAGACGCATATCGCCGTAGCATAAGCAGGCGCAGCAGCAGTCGCAGCAGCAGGCGCAACAGCAGACGCAGTAGCATATGCGACCTCCGGCGTATTTGGGGAAGGGGGGGGGGAGTATAATGAGTGGGTGTAGTAGTAGTAACTACTTACTGTGTCGTACGTCTGTTCGCTAAGGAATCTTCATCATCATCATCATCATCATGAAGTATATCTTTAAGGGCCTTATGACCATAAGCAAAAGATTTAATTTTTGATATATGGACACGTTTATCGTCGAACGAAGATAAAGCTAGTTTAGTAACCGTTACAGTGTGAACGCGATGGTTATTCGATTGAATGTAAGAGAACATGGCAAATTTGTCTTGACCGGTTTTCAAAACCTGTGCGTAATCGTTAAAACGCAAATTTTCCCCCGTGTCGGTGAGCAGTGCTCTATGCGAAATCCCTTTGACCTTTAATTGTTCTGCGTCCGTTTCAAAGTTGAGTGCATAGACCTTCGGGCGAAGACCAATAAATTCGTAAATAATTTTACCGTTTAGTTCGTCTTTAAATTTTCCCGGTTCTTTTTTATTTTTTTCGTCGAAACAATAATGGTCCGAAGGGAAAGAGGAAAAATCAAAGTGTTCTCCTAGTTCTTTTAAGTCCTGGTAAACATTTTCGGTTTGTAACAATAATACTAACGAGTCTGTATCCGTATAAACAACTTCGATATCCTCTCTTTTGTATTTCGACAATAACGTCTCGTAGAAAAATTTAAACATAATTAATTTGGATTTTTCTAATACCGAAAAACCTATAAAAATACGTTTATCAAATATTACTTTTTCGTTCTTCATATGAATCGCTACAATCTTTTTATCAATTATTTTACTGTCTAAAAACGATGGGTTTTTAATTAATTTTTGATGTCTTCGTGTGCTCGTAACCAATTCGATTCTTTATCTTTTTCGCACCGGCTCGAGCGTTTTCCCATATATTGCATTATTCATAAGTTTGTATAGGTCTTTTTCGAAATTACTATCGGCATTTATCCTCAGATTTACATTAATTTCAATGTACTTTTTTAAATACGGGTATTGTTTAAACGAAATTGCTCTATGAACTTTTTTCAGAATTAATCCTTGCTCGAGCAAAAATTTCAACATCAAATAATGGAGAACGTATTTATTTTTGTTTTCTAATGTCGAAATTAATTTCTTCACCGATTGTCCCTTCTTTTTCTTCTTCTCCTCCGCCTCCTCGCAGCAGTTACGACTCCTATGAATGCCGGGAACTTGGTGACGTTGTAAAACGGGGTAGTCGTTAAACGTATCATGCAGGTTCTCAGGACATTCCAGATCTACTTCTAGTATCAGCCCTCTCGGGCCGGTGTCTTCCAGAGAATCTAATTCTCTCCTAGCGGATACGTCGGGATCGCAGACCCATTCGAAATCCGATACGGGTAAATAAGCGTCTCTCATAGCAGTCGAATAAAGGCTGACGCAATCCAAGTAGAGAAGGTAAGTTGTGAGATCCGAATCTATGTAGTCAGGACAGTGCTTGTTGTTCGCCTTGGCATAGTGTCGACTCGTATTCGAAATACCTCCTCGTAAAGTCGACTCTAACATAAGGTACATTTCCGGGTCAGTCAGTTGTTCGATTTTTACTTTCGTAATTTTCAACATGGCTTCGTAGGAAAAACCGGGTAGGGTGTAACTCCAGCAAGGGTCGAGTTTGTACGTCTCATAGGCAAACGAGCGAAAATTTTGAAAAACATCAGACAATATCAAAATATCTGTTTTTAAATAAATTATTAAATAGTCAGACAGGGTTTTACAATCGAATGCTTCCCACACATTTTTTTTTTGCGTGTCTGTATTCCTCGTCCGATATATCAGAGTTTGTTAGAGTGTTAAAGAATTTTTCTTTTGACGGAAGCCTACATTCCTCTAGCCTCGTGGGAGAATCAATGTAGTCGTAAGGAAAAATCCCCTTTTTTTCACGAGACTAAATTGTTTTAAATCGGGGAAATGTTTTTTTTTTTTTAAATGGGTAAAATTTTTACATTTTTCTGCTAATGCTTGCAGTGATTGAGGCAAAAATCTGTATGTATCTAAAAAATTGATGTATATACCCCCACACTTTTTCTTAAAGGCGATAAACTATTCGGACGAGCTCGGAATTACCTCTATCGGTTTCGAATCGTATCCCAGTTTTCTGATAATAAAGTGTTGGTCATAAGATAAGTTGTGAAAGTAAACGTTAATCGCGTTAGGGTATTTAAATTCTAAGTTACACTGATTGTGAGCGACTCCTCTAATACGTCCGGTATCGTGTGAATGGTCGATGACGCGTGTATCTGTAGGAAGAAATTTTTCCTCGCAAATATGACACGTTTCATCCGTTTCACGGAGAAGTCGTACTTGATCGTCATCTTCTTCGTACGGAACGATTTTATGATATAGCATCTCAACGTCTTTGGCAACGTTTTGGAGAAATGCTAAAAACATTTCTATAGGATTTTTCCCGGTATAAGTCACAGGTCCTATTGTCTCGAATGCCGGGGTTGACGAGATAACATATGCCCCCCAGGCTATTACTTCGTGCTCGGAAGTGCGTTCCATTTTGTTTTTTACCTTCCCCCCCTTGTCTCACGTCTGAAGAACCATGTTCGACTGGCTTGAGAGCGCATTCTAAATCTGCTATTACTATTACAGGGTGTCATATTTTAAATTTATAATTTTTAAACTTTATATGACTGTCATCTTCCGGCATTACCATGCGCACCGCATCCGTCGCAGGATAAAAACACCTTTTGCATATGTGTCTTTTTGAACAATGCTTTCCTAATTGATCTGATAGCAATCTTGTCATGTCTTTAATTAGGCAAAAGTGGTAATTATCCTCATCGTCTTCGTCGTTCTTTAATAAAAGAAGGTCGAAATGTTCAGTTTTTTCGGAGGGAGAAATTCTCAGAGGATATACGTTCTCTTGCTTATCCAGAGCGTATACGTTGACTCGTTAAATCGATGTTTACTTTTTTTCTTAGTAGATTTTAATGGATATACTTTAGTTAATAAATACTCTTCAACTATACTAGAACTCACATCAATCGGTCTCATGCCAAGAGTAGTATGATATGTTGTGTTATATCCATGAAGAAGAGTAGGCAAAATATCTAAGAATTTGCAATTCCCTCTTAACCTAAATGCCTTCGACATTTTGTTCTTTAATGTCCTATTGAACCTTTCGACAATTGAAGCCTGCATATTGGAATATGTCGAGTAATGAATAATGTCATGTTTTTTCATTAATGCAATAAACCCAGAATTGTAAAACTCCTTTCCTTGATCACATTGAATGATTCGAGGAATGGCGTTGCTCGATCGAAACACGTGTTCCATGGTTTTAACGACTTCCTATCCTGACTTCCATTTCAGCGGTAGAACCCAAGCATATTTCTAAAAAGAATCGATAACCGTTAATAAATATCTGTAACCATTATTTAGTTTCGCATAAGGGAGCATTTCAACGAGATCTATTTGCCATAGTCACTCACTCCTTTCAAAAGAGTCCTTCTTCGTGGATAAATTTTTCGAGCAGTTCTGTGTAATCCATCGACAACTTGTTTCTTCACACTTGACTCGATACCTACATTCTCTTTAATAATTTCTGCAGGTAACCTAACGTTACAACATCCGTTTCATCAAGCGGTTCGTTGACGTTTGTGATCCGCTTACCGCGACCATCGTATTTATCGTTTGTTAATGTCGGTGAATTTTTATTAAGGAAGTCTTTGGTGACTACATCAAAGCCATCAATAGGAGGAGCAAAATTAGCATGCCTCTTTCCATTTCCATTTATAAAATTTCCAGACCAATTTATCAAATCCGTGTACAAAAGTGCTATTCCGTCTGTATATAATTTGTTGACCGCATCACCAGAAGCAACAGGTGCGGTGACATTAATTATTCGTAAACGGTTTGCATCGATATGTTTTTCAGATTTTAAAGGACCAAATGGAAAATAATGTTTGTTGTATTTAGAATATTTTTCCGTTACATGAGACCCGAACTTGTTCACTGTTATTATTGGAACTGAATATAAAACCTGAAATCTATATATTATATTCTCTTCTCGCAACTCCTCAATTATCGATTCGATTTCATTTCCATGTCCTTCGTGACCTGCATTTCTCGATGCTAATAATAATCTGAGACGTACCACAAGTTCGTTTGGGTCGATCCAAAATTCAAAAACGGGTGGGTGTATCCGCACGCATGAGACCTGCGCCACGTTTGAATGAACGAAGCGAGGCTAATCTACTACCAGTGGGGCCTGCCGAAGACGAAACATAAGGGCTCAAATAGGCGGATGAAAATAGCTTAGATATTACTTTCTTATATTTTTTCACTCCTGCTTCCGAACAAACCTCGCTCCTCACTATACCCCTTATTGTGAGCATTCGTGTTATGTAAAATGTGTTTATAGTTTTTTAAGTCAGCCTCTGTATAACCTTCTGGATTTTTTAAGTAAAGGAGATGCAGCAACCCTGGTGTACCCTCATACACCTCCCCATTGATTGATATATCATTAATGTTTGCAATCAGCTGTACGTCCGTAGAGTCTCCAATAGCTAGACCACCATTAGGCATGACTCGAATCCCATAGCGTGAGTCGAGCTGTTTTCCACCTTTGAAGAGTTTAGCCAAGTATTCTCTTTGTAAATCCCCAGGATTTCTTAAATGTTCATTCAGCTCGGCGTCTCCCTTTGGCGTTTTAAAATAATATCTAACTTGTTCCACAAGCGGTGTACAAAATAAAAAAATTGAAATTATTGAAAACAACGAATTTGGTAAATTATAGAAAATATTTTTACATTAAAATCTTCAAATAAAAAAAAAAATTATGTAAACATTTGTGATTTGTAGGGATATCCATAATTGCATACCTATTGGAAAAGGAGGAGACAGTTAAAGTTTGGCTACCTAGAAGGTACCTCAGAATCCTAGATGACGAAGTGATTCAAGAAGTGAACAATTCCCTCAGAACCGACATTAGGGTTAATATTTTTCGGAAAGAAGGGTGGGGCATTCAATATAGATATTAAGGAGCTTGACAAGTTTGACAAGTCTGTTCGCTAAGAAAAAATAATCATCTAAAATAAGCAAAGGATAGTAATTAACAAAAAATAAAACCCTTAAATTACCGTTTAAAAAAGAAAAGAAATGGAAATTAATAAATGCTCTTATTGCGGAAAACAGTTTAAAAATTAAAGTAAGTTAACATGTCATGTCAGATACGATTGCATACGATGTGAACGTGAATGCGCGTATTGTAGAAGAAAATATTTTGGTTCACTTAAAGCTCATGAAAAAATATCTCTCGTGAAACCCTGTACTAGTTGTACTTCTTCAAAATGTACAAAAAGACCTATTGGAGAAACCAAGTCTTACCGTTTGTACGCGGTACCGGACGAAAACTACCAAATAGTTCATACAGCCCTTAATGAGCAAGTAGTGGAAATATTTATTACAAATTCGGATGGAATAATAGAACCCGATTCGTACTTAAACCATAGTATGTAGGGCTAATAAATTATTCTCGAAAAGTATGTAGAACAGTGGAAAAACGTAAAATTAAATATTACTTTGGAAACGAAATTAGAAAATATTTTAAATGAAAACTTGTACGGAAACTTCAAAACATCGGTGTCGGAGTTGGACAGCTCAAGTGACCTAAACGCTGAATTTGAAAAAATAAAAATTTTAAAAGACATAACTGAGGCCGAACTTGTAGGTAGTGGCTGGACAATAAAAAAACAATCGACGTTTTATTAATGAGACTGCCTAAATACATTCCCATTAAGCCCAAAAGTCATATTCCTCTTCCGCGCAAAATCAGAAACAAGAAGGCAGTTATTAATGTAAAAAACGAGGATGATTATTGTCTTAAATGTGCAATACTGTCTAAATACGTTTCGAATCGTCATCCCGAACGCGTTAGTGAATGCAAACAAGTAAATATTCCAATTTCTTTTGAAAACTTAAATTTCCAGTCACGTTTAAAAGACATAATTGTATTCGAAAAACAAAACAAAAACGTTTCGGTCAACGATTTTGTTAGAATATCTAAACAAAAATGTGTGTTTTCTAAGTCTTATACTCCAAATTGGTCTGCAGAGATTTTTTAAAGTAACCAGAATCCAGGACACACTTCCTCATGCATACCTGTTGAAGGATATGAACGGACGATCTATCAAATATGATAATACGGGTATTCAAGTTAATCATCATCATCATGTATATAAAGCTGCTAATTTCTTATTTATGTCATGATGTCTATTTGATACTATACAACATATACACGTATCAGGACCTTCGTGTGGACAGGATCACTCCAAATACAGCTAATGTAATGTCCATTTTTTCGAAAAGTCAGATTTTATAACTCTTGTGTAATACATTAGGTCTATCTATTTCTGTTTTAATTTCTGTAAATGCTTTCGCATTCGGATCTGACAGTGTCACCTTCGAGTATTCTTTTATAAAACGTCTGTACAGAGGATTTTTTATAAGCTTATGTACAATGTTTCAACTTCGGCGTTTTTAGCTCCCTCAGCAACAATACAATGTCGAGACCGTGACTGCACCCCGGTTTTTAGTTGAAGACATTTCATTCTCCGTATTTGAGTGATGTAATATTATATTCGTTATGCCCTCATACCTAAAGGTTGTTTGAAAGGTTTTTCATATGTTTTCATCTTTTCTGATAAACTGTTGAGATTGATTTTGTTTAACGCTTGTAACAATGTGTTAAACGCACTTGGGCCACGTTTTGGTAACATTTCGCAAAATTTACGTCTTTTCTCATTAAATTAACGTGCATTATTCATTTTATTTAACATCCAATCATTTAAAAGACGATTGTTGTAAAAGTACTCCATTGTTAACTGAAAATCGTCCTCTTTTCCTAGCTGAGATATGATTTCCTCTTTAAAGATTTCAATTGTATTTCTATGTACTTCATCCATTAGAAAGAAAATACCTCCGAACCAAGTGCACCGTACCACGTCTTTAGTATCTCTGATGACAGAGGCAATGGAGTAATGTATGTAAAAAGACGAGTGACGAGAGTGGAAGTGGGTGACCTTGAAGCAGAAGGCAGAGAGGTGACTGGGTGAATGACCTGAGTATAAAAAAGATATTGCTTAACTTACTGTGTGTAATTATACGGTTAATAAATGCTTGTTTTTCATTTTTTTTTCTATCTATATATATTTTTTTTATCCCTCATATGTCTGGTAAAGAGAAATGTATGTAAAAATACGAGTGACGAAAGTGGAAGTGACCCTGAAGCAGAAGGCAGAGAGGTGTCTGGGGTGAATGACCTGAGATAGTCCCAGAACATACAATTTACTATCTACTCCCTTATAAGCCCCACTCCTGCCCGTCCCTAGAAATGTTAGTATGGCTTATTATAAGGAAGACGTTCGTGCTAATTCACATACCCAGTTTGGTTTAGTTCGGTTGAGTCTTTTGTGCCAAATAAAATTGTTGACTTCTGCTATCACTTTTTGGCGTATAACGCCTCTATAATTAGGTATACGACAAAAGTTTCTCTAAATAACAAAATAAACCACTTTTTTTATGTGCATATTTGCCAAAACCCCAATAGGAAACGAAATATCACTATTTTTAATTTCAGACCACCCTTATAACCCCCACTCCTGCCCATCCCTAGAAATGTTAGAATGGCTTATTATAAGGAAGACGTTAGTGCTAATTCACATACCCAGATTGGTTCAGTTCGGTTGAGTCTTTTGTGCCAAATAAAATTGTTGACTTCCACTATCATTTTTAGCGTAAAACGCCTTTATACTTAGGTATACGACAAAAGTGTACATAACAAAAGTTACTCTAAATAACAAATTAAACAACTTTTGTTATGTGCATAATTGCCGAAAATGCAATAGAAAACGAAATATCACTATTTTTAATTTCAGGCCTCCCTTATAACCCCCACTCCTGTTCGTCTCAGAGAATATTAACATAGCCTAAAGTCTAAGTTGGGCTAGTAGTAATATACATACCAAGTTTCATAAAATTCGGTTCAGCCGTTTACGCGTGAAAAGGTAACAAACAAACAAACAAATAAACAAACAAACAAACAAACAAACAGACACCAAAGAAACAAAATGCAGTTTTGGTGTCTATGACATGTGAAACGAAAAGTTATCGTGAAATTTCGCGAAAAAAATCAATGTACAGACAGAGGTTACAATTTTATATATATACTAGCTCAGATACCCGGCTCCGCCCGGGAATTCATTTGAGGCTGAATGGTGATGGTATTTTTTAGCAGGCTTTACATTGCACAATATTTTGACATTTACCCGTCCCAGTGTTTAGGATTGATACCCGTCGTTGCCGTGGATTTGCTAATAATAGAATTATTTGTTCGATAAGGCTTCACTGTCTTCAATATTTTTATATTTCCCGTCTCTTATACATGTAAATATGGTGAATTTTTATTTCAGGCCAACCCCCCTCCCGTTCGAACCTAAAAATGTTAATATAATTTATAATCATGGAAGAATTAAAGCTAATTGACATTCCGAGTTTTGTTAAGTTCGGTTCAGCCGTTAGTGCCCAATAAAATTGTTGGCTCCCGCTATAATTTTTAGCGTATAACGCATTTAAACTTCGGTATACGACAAAAGTGTATATAACAAAAGTTACTCTAAATAACAAAATAAACAACTTTTGTTATGTTCATATTTACCGAAAACCCAATAGTAAACGAAATATCTCTATTTTTAATTTCAGCCCTCCCTTATAACCCCCACTCCTGTTCGTCTCAGAGAATATTAATATAGCCTAAAGTCTAAGTTGGGTTAGTAGTAATATAAATACCAAGTTTTATAAAATTCGGTTCAGCCGTTTATGCGTGAAAAGGTAACAAACAACCAGACACCAAAGAAACAAATTGCAGTTATGGTGTCATGACATGTGAAACGAAAAGTTATCGCGAAATTTCGCGAAAAAAATCAATGTGCAGACAGAGGTTACAATTTTATATATATATATATATATAGATATAGATAGATACCATATATATATATATATATATATATATATATATATATATATATATATATATATCTATCTATATATATATAAAATTGTAACCTCTGTCTGTACATTGATTTTTTTCGCGAAATTTCACGATAACTTTTCGTTTCACATGTCATAGACACCATAACTGCATTTTGTTTCTTTCGTGTATGTTTGTTTGTTTGTTTGTTTGTTTGTTTGTTTGTTTGTTACCTTTCACGCACAAACGGCTGAACCGAATTTTATGAAACTTAGTATGTATATTACTACTAACCCTCTGATCTATTACTACCCTAATTTTCTCTGAGACGAACAGGAGTGGGGGTTATAAGGGAAGCCAGAAATTAAAAATAGCGATATTTCGTTTTCTATTGGTTTTTCGGCAAATTTGCACATAACAAAAGTTGTTTATTTTGTTATTTAGAGTAACTTTTGTTATATACACTTTTGTCGTATACCGAAGTTTAAATGCGTTATACGCTAAAAATTATAGCGGGAGTCAACAATATGATTTGCCAAAAAAGACTCAACCGAACTAAATAAAACTCGGTATGTGTATTAGCAGTGAGGTCTTCATTATAATAAGCCATACCAACATTTCTATGGACGGGCAGGAGTGGGGGTTATAAGGGAAGCCTGAAATTAAAAATAGCGATATTTCGTTTCCTATTGGTTTTTCCGCAAATATAAACATAACAAAAGTGGTCTATTTTGTTATTTGGAGTAACTTTTGTTATATACACTTTTGTCGTATACCTAAGTATAAATGAGTTATACGTTAAAACTTTAGCGGGCACTAACGGCTGAACCGAACTTAACAAAACTCGGTATGTCAATTAGCATTAATTCTTCCATGATTATAAGTTATATTAAAATTTTTAGGTTCGAACGGGAGGGGGGTTATAAGAGAGGCCTGAAATAAAAATTCACCATATTTACATGTATAAGAGACGGGAAATATAAAAATATCGAAGACTGTGAAGCCTTATCGAACAAATAATTCTATTATTAGCAAATCCACGGGAAAGACGGGTATCAATCCTAAACACTGGGACGGTTAAATGTCAAAATATTGTGCAATGTAAAGCCTGCTAAAAAATACCATCACCATTCAGCCTCAAATGAATTCCCGGGCGAAGCCGGGTATCTGAGCTAGTATATATATAAAATTGTAACCTCTGTCTGTACATTGATTTTTTTCGCGAAATTTCACGATAACTTTTCGTTTCACATGTCATAGACACCATATCTGCATTTTGTTTCTTTCGTGTATGTTTGTTTGTTTGTTTGTTTGTTTGTTTGTTTGTTTGTTTGTTTGTTACCTTTTCACGCATAAACGGCTGAACCGAATTTTATGAAACTTGGTATGTATATTACTACTAACCCAACTTAGACTTTAGGCTATATTAAATTTCTCTGAGACGAACAGGAGTGGGGGTTATAAGGAAAGCCTGAAATTAAAAATAGCGATATTTCGTTTTCTATTGGTTTTTTGGCAAATATGCACATAACAAAAGTTGTTTATTTTGTTATTTAGAGTAACTTTTGTTATATACACTTTTGTCGTATACCGAAGTTTAAATGCGTTATACGCTAAAAATTATATCGGGAGTCAACAATATTATTTGCCAAAAAAGACTCAACCGAACTAAATAAAACTCGGTATGTGTATTAGCAGTGAGGCCTTCATTATAATAAGCCATACCAACATTTTTAAATAACAAACTAAACAACTTTTGTTATGTGGATATTTGCCGAAACCCCAATAGGAAACCAAATATCTCTGTTAGCAGATTTCCCTTGAGGGAAATCAGCTATTGAGGTCGTAACTCATGACGCGACTTTCGAAAAATTTCTTCAAATGTCCATCGATCCTACCCAGGAGATGACGAAAATGAGGTCCGTTCAAAATTATATATATATATATATATCTATATATATATAAAATTGTAACCTCTGTCTGTACATTGATTTTTTTCGCGAAATTTCACGATAACTTTTCGTTTCACATGTCATAGACACCATAACTGCATTTTGTTTCTTTCGTGTATGTTTGTTTGTTTGTTTGTTTGTTACCTTTTCACGCATAAAAGGCTGAACCGAATTTTATGAAACTTGGTGTGTATATTATTACTACTAGC
The DNA here is from genome assembly GCA_019009955.1 of Riptortus pedestris. Taxonomy (NCBI): domain Eukaryota; kingdom Metazoa; phylum Arthropoda; class Insecta; order Hemiptera; family Alydidae; genus Riptortus; species Riptortus pedestris. The sequence continues at coordinate 64,231,706 of CM032228.1, forward strand.
CTAACTTAGACTTTAGGCTATATTAATTTTCTCTGAGACGAACAGGAGTAGGGGTTATAAGGGAAGCCTGAAATTAAAAATAGCGATATTTCGTTTTATATTGGTTTTTCTGCAAATATGCACATAACAAAAGTTGTTTATTTTGTTATTTAGAGTAACTTTTGTTATATACACTTTTGTCGTATACCAAAGTTTAAATGCGTTATACGCTAAAAATTATAGCGGGAGTCAACAATATTATTTGCCAAAAAAGACTCAACCGAACTAAATAAAACTCGGTATGTGTATTAGCAGTGAGGCCTTCATTATAATAAGCCATACCAACATTTCTATGGACGGGCAGGAGTGGGGGTTATAAGGGAAGCCTGAAATTAAAAATAGCGATATTTCGTTTCCTATTGGTTTTTTCGCAAATATAAACATAATAAAAGTTGTTTATTTTGTTATTTGGAGTAACTTTTGTTATATACACTTTTGTCGTATACCTAAGTATAAATGAGTTATACGTTAAAACTTTAGAGGCACTAACGGCTGAACCGAACTTAACAAAACTTGGTATGTCAATTAGCATTAATTCTTCCATGATTATAAGTTATATTAAAATTTTTAGGTTCGAACGGGAGGGGGGTTATAAGGGAGGCCTGAAATAAAAATTCACCATATTTACATGTATAAGAAACGGGAAATATAAAAATATCGAAGACTGTGAAGAATTATTGAACAAATAATTCTATTATTAGCAAATCACCGGCAACGACGGGTATCAATCCTAAACACTGGGACGGGTAAATGTCAAAATATTGTGCAATGTAAAGCCTGTTAAAAAATACCATCACCATTCAGCCTCAAATGAATTCCCGGGCGAAGCCGGGTATCTGAGCTAGTATATATATATATATATATATATATATATACATATACATATAGTATATATCTATTCTATATATATATAAAATTGTAACCTCTGTCTGTACATTGATTTTTTTCGCGAAATTTCACGATAACTTTTCGTTTCACATGTCATAGACACCATATCTGCATTTTGTTTCTTTCGTGTATGTTTGTTTGTTTGTTTGTTTGTTTGTTTGTTTGTTTGTTTGTTTGTTTGTTACCTTTTCACGCATAAACGGCTGAACCGAATTTTATGAAACTTGGTATGTATATTACTACTAACCCAACTTAGACTTTAGGCTATATTAATTTTCTCTGAGGCGAACAGGAGTGGGGGTTATAAGGGAAGCCTGAAATTAAAAATAGCGATATTTCGTTTTCTATTGGTTTTTCGGCAAATATGCACATAACAAACGTTGTTTATTTTGTTATTTAGAGTAACTTTTGTTATATACACTTTTGTCGTATACCGAAGTTTAAATGCGTTATACGCTAAAAATTATAGCGGGAGTCAACAATATTATTTGCCAAAAAAGACTCAACCGAACTAAATAAAACTCGGTATGTGCATTAGCACTAACGCCTTCATTGTAATAAGCCATACCAACATTTCTAGGGACAGGCAGGAGTGGGGGTTATAAGGGAGGCCTGAAATTAAAAATAGTGATATTTCGTTTCCTATTGTTTTTTCCGCAAATATAAACATAACAAAAGTTGATTATTTTGTTATTTGAAGTAACTTTTGTTATATACACTTTTGTCGTATACCTAAGTATAAATGAGTTTTACGTTAAAACTTTAGCGGGAGCCAACAATTTTATTGGGCACTAACGAACTTAAAAAAGCTCGGTATGTCAATTAGCATTAATTCTTCCATGATTATAAGTTATATTAAGATTTTTAGGTTCGAACGAGAGGGGGGTTATAAGGAAGGCCTGAAATAAAAATTCACCTTATTTACATGTATAAGAGACGGGAAATATAAAAATATCGAAGACAGTGAAGTCTTATCGAACAAATATTCTATTATTAGCAAATCCAAGGCAACGACGGGTATCAATCCTAAACACTGGGACGGGTAAATGTCAAAATATTGTGCAATGTAAAGCCTGCTAAAAAGTACCATCACCATTCAGCCTCAAATGAATTCCCGGGCGAAGCCGGGTATCTGAGCTAGTATATATATGATATATATTTGTCTGTTACTGCTCTAGCGGTCGCATTTTCGTTTGATCGTTAGCAACTCGATATTTAAACGTTTTATGCAAAAATAAGATCAAGTTCGTTAATGGCTGAAATCGGACCAGTGGGAGGGTTGTTTAGAGGGGAGGAATTTCGAAAATTCAAAATATCTCCGTTACTATACGTCGGATCGAAAAAGTATATAGAATCAATCTTATTGCAAATTAAATTTATTATAAATAATGTTATATACATTTATTCTGGTATCTTTGAATATTAACCGTGATATTTACTTCGGGTCTAGTACGTGAGTTTCCGTCAAGAGCTAGTTCGGGCTGTCCCTTTAACTGTTGTCCCCCTTTTTTTTTTTTTTTTTTTTTTTTTACTCTCTTTTCTGAAATTTTCTCTATTGTATTCCTTCACGTGGGAAATCTGCTTAGTTTACGCAGCCCCTGCTTCCCGTGACGGACTTTTTTTTGTTTCCTATTTGGATTTTTTCGGCAAATAATTGAAACATAACCAAAGTTGTTTATTTTGTTAATTAGAGTAACTTTTGTTATATAACCTTTCGTTTACCGAATTTATAATACGCGATATACACTAAAACCTACAGCGGAAGTGAACAATTTTATTTGGGACAAAGACCCAAACGAAATAAATAAAACTCGTATGCGTATTAGCCATAAACGCTTCATTATAACAAGCCATACCAACATTTCTAGGGACGGGGCAGGAGTGGGGGTTCAGGAGAGTGGGGGTTATAAGGGACGCCAGAAATTTAAAAATTAGCGATATGTCGTTTCCTATTGTTTTTCGGCCAATATTGATCATAACAAAAAGTTGTTTACTTTGTTATTAGGAAACATTTGTTTTATACAATATTTCGTATACCGAATTATAAACTAGAGATATACGCTAAAACCTATATAGCGGAAGTGAACAATTTCCATTTGGTGACAAAAGGACCCAACTGAAAATAAATAAATACTCGTTTTGTGTAATTAGAACTAACCGACGCTTATTAATAATTCATTCATACCAACCATTTTCTTTCTTAGGGACGGGTACAGAAGTTGGGGGTTGTAAAGGAGGCTTGAATTTAAAAATATCTATATTTCGTTTTCATATTCATTTTTTCGGCAAATATGAACATGACAAAAGTTGTTTATTTTAGCAGATTTCCCCCTTTAAGGAAATCTATCATAATTGAGGGTTGAACTCATGAATGGGAATTTTCGACATTTTTCTTCAAAATGTCATCGAACCTACTAATAGATGACGAAAAAGATGTCCGTTCTTAGTGATGACGAAAATGAGGTCCGTTCAAAATGTATATATATATATATATATATATATATATATATTATAATATATTGTATATATATCCCTACAATGGGAAATCTGGTAAAATGCTAGTTATGGTGTCTATGACATGTTAAACGCAAAGTTAATCGTTGAAATTTCGCGAAAAAATCAATGTTACAGACAGAGGTTACAATTTTAATATATATATAGATAAATAACCATAAATATAAATATAAACATATATCTATATATATCTATATATCAATATCTATCCACACACAATATATACATCATATTTATATTCAATATTTATATATATTATATATTATAATATTTATATATATATATTTTATTTTTATATTTGTCTGTTACCGCTCTAGCGGTACGCAATTGTTGTTTGAATCGTTATCGAAACAACGAAATTTTGTCTGTTTTATGTAAAAAGAAAGATCAAGTTCGTTAACGGCTGAAATCGGACTAGTGAGAGGGGGGGGGCGTTTAGAGTGGAAGATTTTCGAAAAATATCGAATATATCCTCCGTTTACTATATGTCGGATCGAAAAATTGTATAGAATCAATCTTATTTCAAATTACATTTACTATAAATATTGTTCTATACATATTTTCCGTATAATGAGTATTAACCGAGATATTTGTATTTTTTGTAATGCGTTCCGCTTTCAGTAAACCCCTACTCCTACTGGGGACATATTAATAATAAGCTGACATCTTATGAACCACCTCATTATTAGGTTAAATACAAAATATTGTTTTCAACAAAGCTTTATTTTACGAGGTACAAACAAATACGTTCTGTTGACCCCCCCCCCTTTATTTTCTTGGACTACAAAAATCTGAGTGATTGAGACAGAAATTATTTTGATTCATTTCAAATTACTCCACTAACTATAGTAAATAAGTAGTTTCCAATAAAATTAATATTTTATATTCAGATATATTTCTTTAATTGTTTGTTTTTCCGGTCTATCTATCGATACTGCTCTACAAGGTTGGCTAACCTGTTTGTTTACAATCCAGCCGTATTACGTTGTAGGGACTATTAACTTATATTGTAAATTCACTGAAAGATTTCTCATTGCTGTTTGTAATTATTCACTAATATTCAAGGAAGTGTTACCTGTATGTATATATATCTATTGTAAACCTTCGCTGGCTAACCTGTTTGTTCCTTAATCATGTGAAAATCTCATAACCATCTGAATCGTATTTTGCCTTCCCCCTTTCTATTTTCTTCCCGGATTCCTAAATTTGGAATGGTTTTGATTAAAATTATTCTGGTTTATTATTAATTACAGTACTAGATGTAATAAATAGTTATGAATAAAATTTATAACTTATATTCAAATATATTTCAGTAATTGCTTTTATTCCGGTAAAAGCTGGCTAACCTGATTGTTAACAACTCAGACTGTTTGCTATCAGGAAGGTTCTTACCATTTGACTTGCCCTTTATTTGTTTACTTAATATTCACTGCAGTATTAAGTCTTACAAATAATATATATTCTGAGGTACTACTTAGTGTTGGTGTAATAAGTGTTCAGAGCGCTGCTATCATTAAAGGTAAGTCCATCTTTTGTGTTATTGTTGTTTTTTTGAGATTGAATTGTTTTTAATTTAATCTCGGAGCCTAACGGACGAGAGTTACTTTCCCGCCAAAAGCTAGTTCGGCCGTTTCCTTGACTGTAAATTTCTCTATTGTAAAACTTCACGTGGGAAATATGCTTAGTTTACGCAGCCCCTGCGTGACGGACGTTTTAGGTTCGGGAGTGGGGGTTATAAGGGAGGCCTGAAATAATTCAAATCTTTGCATAATACACAGGAGATATGACAATATGGAGGACAGTGAAGTCTTACATAACAAATTAATTTTATTATTAACGAATAAACCCTAAACAGTGGGACTGGTAAAGGTCAAAATGTAGTGCAAAGTAAAGCCTTGCCAAAAAATACCATCACCATTCAGCCTCAAATGAATTCCCGGGCGAAGCCGGGTATCTGAGCTAGTATATATATAAAATTGTAACCTCTGTCTGTACATTGATTTTTTTCGCGAAATTTCACGGTAACTTTTCGTTTCACATGTCATAGACACCATAACTGCATTTTGTTTCTTTCGTGTATGTTTGTTTGTTTGTTTGTTACCTTTTCACGCATAAACGGCTGAACCGAATTTTATGAAACTTGGTATGTATATTACTACTAGCCCAACTTAGACTTTAGGCTATATTAATATTCTCTAAGACGAACAGGAGTGGGGGTTATAAGGGAGGACTGAAATTAAAAATAGCGATATTTCGTTTTCTATTGCTTTTTCAGCAAATATGCCCATAACAAAAGTTGTTTATTTTGTAATTTAGAGTAACTTTTGTTATATGCACTTTTGCCGTATACGGAAGTATAAATGAGTTATACGCTAAAAGCTATAGCGGGAGTCCACCATTTTATTTGGGACAAAAGACCCAACCGAAATAAATAAAACTCGGTATGTGAATTAGCACTAACGCCTTCCTTTTAATAAGCTATACTAACATTTCTAGGGACGGGCAGGAGTGGGGGTTATATGGGAGGCCTGAAATTGATAATAGTGATATTTCATTTCCTATTGCATTTTCGGCAAATATGCACTTAACCAAAGTTGTTTATTTTGCTATTTAGAGAAACTTTTGTTATATGCACTTTTGCCGTATACGGAAGTATAAATAAGTTATACGCTAAAAACTATAGCGGGAGTCCACAATTTTATTTGGCACAAAAGACTCAACCGAATTAAACCAAACTCGGTATCTGAATTAGTACTAACGCCTTCTTATAATAAGCTATACTAACATTTCTTGACGGGCAGGAGTGGGGGTTATAAGGAAGGCCTGAAATTAATAATAGTGATATTTCGTTTTCCTATTGCATTTTTTCGGCCAAAATAATGCACAAAACAAAAGTTGTTTTATTTTGTTTATTAGACAAACTTTGGTTTTATACACTATCATCGTATACGAGTATAAAAGGGCGTTATTTGCTTGATAATATATAGCGGGAGACAACAATTTTTATTTGCACAAAAGACTCAACCGAACTAAATAAAACACTCAGTAATGTGTATTAGCACAACCCTTCCATTATTATAAGTCATACTAACATTTCTAGGGACGGGCAGGAGTGGTGGTTATAAGACAGGCCTGAGAAAAAAATCGCAATTTTGATTTTCTATTTTTTTTTTGGCTAACGTGCACATAGCAAAAGTTGTTTACTTTTGTTATTTAAAGTATCTTTTGTTGTATTCACTTTTGCCGTAAATGAAGTTAACACGGCATATACGCTAAATCCATTGCGGGAGTCATTAATTTTATTAGTGCTTATTTAAGTGTTTTTAATAAATGGATATTATGACAAAAGATGTTATGTTTTAGTCTTATATGATAGTTGCAAGTATGATTCGGATTAGTGAGCTTATAAATCTCCGTCGCCTCCTCATTTATTTATTTATTTTCCCTATAACTTTTTTATTTATTTCTAATAGAATATAAACTATAAGAGCATTTCTGGTATTTAATATATACTCGATATGAATGTTTAAAGTATTACTAGGTTGCAGGGGGGCTCTCTTCCCCTCATCTAGCTTTTTGAACATAAATGAAATTATGTTTAGGGATCTATTATTTAGTTCCATCAGGGAGATAAATTATTAAAATAATATTCTGAATCAATATTCTAAGGAAAACAACGATGATAACGCTCCTGCGAGAGCGGAAATGGACGGGAGGTAATTGAGTTTAGTTATTTCCTGTGGAATGCTGCCACGACGGGAAGTGATTTCCACTGAGGCTTACTAATACGAATATAATCTTATGTATAAAACTATGCTAAAACTATATGTGCTTCCTTTCCTGTTTTCACGCAGAGTATCACTCTAACGTGGGACTCCTTTATTTATGAAATTGTTGTGTGCCTCCCATCATTTGGATTACTCACACACATTTCAGCACATCTATAATATTTCTACTATATAAGACTTACATTGTAAAAAATTATACATCAATCAAATTAATTCAAATAAAACAAAAATAAACTAAAAAAATAAAATCAAAACATATGTTGTATTTCATAGGCGTACACATCTAAATAGGTGTATATCTATCCTAATATGGTGTCACAAATCTTGAATAAATAACATTAAATCCCCTGTTGAATTTGAGTAAAATTTTCGGTTTGATCCGTCGGCCAAGTTCCGTTTTGTAAAGTAATATACTATGATGAGTTTTTGTTCTTGGTCCGAGCATAGTAGATACAGTCATATTAAGAGCGTGGTCATATATCTGTTTTCATGTTCTCATTGTCTACATTTACTTGTATTTGTGCGTTTGTTAGTTTAAATTTTTACAAGTAACTCTTCGTAGGATCCTATGTCCTGATATATAATTTGTATTTGTTTAGATCATTCGCTTAAGTGTTATTTTATGTCTCTGGTTCGTATACAGTTGGTATCCTGGCATCTTATGTATATGTACGTTACCCTCTAGTTGTGTTTGGTCCACATCCTTTTCGTCCCATTTTTTATAAGATCTGTTTATCAAAATACGTTTATTGGTCTGTTTAGTCAGTTTAGATGATATGTAATAGGTATCGTCCTTCGTACTCTTGATGCTGAATTTTGCAATTTGGTCTGCTGTGTCATTTCTTCAAACTTTCCGGAGTGTCCCTTTATTCTCTTGTTATTGGCCAGTCATTACATTTTTCTGCTTGATTGTTTGTACATAGTGGTGATAGTCTGTATTGTCCTCTCTGTATAATATTGCCGTCTTTTAAAATAATGTACGCACACCCAACGCCATCCTTGTTTTTACTTCCGTCAGTGTATATATGATATGTCCACGTTATGTCTAAGTTGTCTAATGGTCTAATGTAGTCCTTTGGGTGTAACCAGTAAGTATGTCTCACGTCTTTTTCTATTTCGTTTGATGTAATATTTTGTAATGTAAAGTCTTGTGGGATTTCATTCAATTTCAATGACATATGTTGCCTTATCATTTGCTCAGCTTTGATGTAAATTGGCACAGCGTCTGCTAATACACATGAAGCCTCATAAGATAAAGTACGATATCCTTTAGCAATTTTTATCGCAATTAGCCTTTGCACTCTTTCAAATTTGTTGACATTTCTTTTCACGACCAAGGCATGGCCCCATATTTCAATTCCATACGGTCAGAGCGTCGGATTTAAGACCCCAAGACACTCTAGCAGCCATCGAGAGTCCATTTATTATTGAAAGCAGTTTTGTTTGTAAGTTATTAATGTGATAGTTCCATTTCAATTTCCTGTCAATGTGAAGTCCAAGATATTTTAAGATATGTTTTTCTTGTAATGTTACTCCATTTAATTTAATGTCTAAGGTAGGTGTGTGTCTTTGTCTTGTAAACAGTGTGTATGATGTTTTTTCTAAATTAAATTTGAGTTTGTGTTTTTTAGCCCATTCATTGATTAGTACCAAAACAGCGTTAGTAAGTTGGGTAATTTGAATTAAGTCTACTCCAATGACCATAAGTAAAATGTCGTCAGCAAATGCAATAATTTCAGTTCCTTCTGGTAGTATTGTTTTAAGTAGACTGTCTAAAATGATTTTCCACAGTAGAGGTGAGCAAGCTGAGCCCTGTGGCGTTCCTCTATTTTGAGAAGTGTGTACTGTAGTGTTTTGAAGGGTCATGTATGCAAGTCGATTACTGAGATAGTCTCTAAGTAATTTGTAAATATTTTGTGGGCATTTTTGTTTATGTAATGATTCGAATATCGAAGGCCACCAGGCGTGATCGAAGGCACCTTTAAAATCCATCGAAACGATCACAATATGTTTCTTTCCTGTTAGATTCGTTCGTAGTAAATTAGTAATTCTGTATAGTGCGTCAACAGTACTTGTTTGGGGTGTGAATCCATATTGATTTGGGTGTAAAGGAGCATGTCTGTTTAGGTGAACAGAAAGCCTGGAATTAATAATTTTTTCTAGTATTTTACCTCCAACTGGAATAATACTAATCGGTCGATAAGTAGAATTTCCTAAATCTTTTGGATTTTTGGGTACTGGAATTACTTTTGATATTTTCCATATATCAGGAAATATTCCGTTATCATAACATTTTTTGTATAATGTTGTAATAAATTTTGGAAAAATTTCAAATAGTTTTTGGAATATATCAACTGTTATTAAGTCTTGACCAGCTGCTTTGTTTGGATTTAGTTGTTCAATAATACTACTTATTTCAATGTCTGTTTTAGGGAGTAAATTACTGTTCCGTCTCATTGTAGTGTGTACGTCAGAATCTGTGTTTGGGTCGTCTTCAATGAAGAAAGTAGTCATTAATTGTTGTATAGTTTCTCTTGTGTCAGTAGTAAATGTTCCGTCACTTTTCTGAATCGTTCGTAGTTGTATGTTGGTTTTCAATTTATCTGTGGTATATCTATAAATCCATGTCCAAGGGTTAGTCTTATCAATTTGATCACAGAAACTTTTCCAAGATTTTAGTTTTTCTTCTTTTATCATTTTACCGTAAATATATTTAGATTGAATATAATTAATCTGTCTTTCCTTTCGTAACTCAGGGTCACTGGTCCTTTAGAATTTTCGTCTTAATTTATTAGTTGTATGTCTTAACTCAGTAAGTTTGTCAGTCCACCAAGGTGCTGACCAAGATGGCGACGGGTGAAGAATTCTTAGAAGAGCTTGAACCCGTTTTAGCTTTCATTAAAGACTCTAAAAGTTCTAAAGTGGAAATTAAGAACAGATCTCAAGATATATTGAACAAAGCTCGCGAGTGTATTAAGAAATTAATAGAAGAAAACAAGAAACTGAAGAAATGTGTTGAGGAAAAAAAGGAACAAGAGATAACCTCTACAATACCTCAAAGAAAAGAACGATCATATTCTGAAATAGTGAAAAATGTAAGTAAAAAACCACATTTATCAAACCACATAGCAATAATTAAAAACAAGTCCAAAGAATCAAATATTGATACGAAAGCCGCTTTTAAACAGGAAATAGATCCCTTAACCATGAAAATTGGGTTTCAAAAAATCTCACCTACCAAAGCCGGCCACTTATTTATAATAAAAAGTCCGTCACGCAGGGGCTGCGTAAACTAAGCAGATTTCCCTCGTGAAGTTTAGTAATAGATAAATACACATATTGCTAACACAACACCGTGAATAAATACAAACGGAAATAAGAAATGTTTCATCCAATTTCAATAGCCTGCCGACAGGAAGCGTTAGGTTAGAAATGTAAACAAACGGGTCCCGCCTCACACCGGAAAGAAAAACAATTATTGAAATATATCAGAATATAACACATTAATTTTATTGAGAACTATTTACTATATCTAGTACTGTAATTAATAATGAGTCAGAATAATTGTTATCTCAATCAATAAAATTTTAGTAGTCCAAAACTTTAAGATGGGGGGGGGAGTAACCTGTACATATTTGCATGTATCTCGTATAATAAAGGTCTCTTGAATACAATTTTTGGTATTTAAACTTCCAAAAATGTGATTTATTATGTATCAGAGTATTGTTTACGTAACATGAGTAGAAGTGGCGGTATGGTGAAAACTGAAAAATGCAAATATCTCGGTTAATATTCAAGATAGAGAATAAATGTATATAACAATATTTATAGTAAATTTAATTTGTAATAAGATTGATTCTGTATAATTTTTCGATCCGACGTATAGTAACGGAGATATTTCGAATTTTCGAAAATCCTCCCCTCTAAACCCCCCCTCCCACTGGTCCGATTTCAGCCGTTAACGAACTTGATCTTTCTTTTTACATAAAACGCTTAAATATGAATTTTGGTAAGGATTAAACAAAAATTGCGACCGCTAGAGCGGTAACAGACAAATATATAGATAGATAGATAGATAGATAGATATATATATATATATATAGATATATATATACAGTTTTGAACGGACCTCATTTTCGTCATCTACTAGGTAGGATCGATGGACATTTGAAGAAAAATGTTGAAAATTCCGTCATGAGTACAACCTCAATAGCTGATTTCCCTTAAGGGAAATCTGCTAAAAGTAGAGTCTAAAGATGATTTACAAAAAATAAAACTAAAATTAATTCTGATTCATCAAAACTTCTAATTGAAGATATCAAGAAATTTAGGCCACGATTAATTATTAAAAATTTACCTGAGGAAGTAAATGAGCATAACCTCATCCATGCACTAAATACTCAAAACGATATAAATTGTGTAAATGAAGACATTGTTTTAAAGTTTATAAGAGATAACAAGAAGACTGGAAGGAGATGGGCAGTCATCGAGGTTAGCCCCGCAGTGCGAAGAGGCCTACTGGAGCAGAGAGTGAAGCTTTTTTACTCTGTCTGCGTTGTAGAGGATTATCTAGCTGTGCGGAGGTGTTCGAACTGCTCTCGCCTGGGACACGGGAATAGCAACCAGGAATGCAAGAACCAACTGACCTGCCCAATCTGTGGGGATCAGCATGACATGAAATCATGTAAGTCCAACTTGAATAAATGCATTAATTGCTTCAATTTTAATAACAGATGTAAGCCACACCTCAGAGTTGATGTGAACCATTCTGCACTATCTAAAGACTGTCCGTCATATAAAGCTGCAATCACAAGGTTAATCCAAAATACAAATTATGATTAGATTGATTTATTTGAACTCAAATATTCCTTTATATTTCCAAGAATTTAAAATCATCATTATCATCACCCTTAATAATACTATCATCACTTAATTACTGAAGTTTAAAGACATTATTGTATAGTAATTTTTTTTTTATGCAATCAAAATAATTTGCAATTTAATTATAACCTTCCACCTTATATATATAAAAACAGTTGAAACAATTATTAGTAATGGATAAGAAAACAGCTGTTGTTAATATTAAGGTAGCACAATTTAACACAAGACATTCGTGGAAGGCTATGAACTTTATAAAACATATGATTGACATAAACAAATTGGATTTACTATTATTACAAGAACCTTACTTAAAACATAATAGAACATATGGCTATTCAAGCAGATATAGAATATTCGAATCTGGCATAAATAAAACAAGAGCTAGTATTATTGAAGTTAATAAGGATATTAATGTTCTATTTTTAACAGACATGTCAGATGATGATATATGCGTTATTATACTCAGTGTAGGTAATTTTCAATTCATTTTAATAAATATGTATTTTGATATCACAAAAAATTTGGATGATGATTTAAGGAAAATAGATAATATATTAAGTCGATATCCTAATTATGGCATTCTTATCGCAGCTGATACCAACTGCAGATCACCTCTATGGTATGATCGCATTAGGAATGAAAGAGGTCGATGTTTAGAAAACTATATCCTATCTAAAAACTTATTCATAATAAACGAGAATGATCAAAAACCTACTTTCTCATCTAACAATGGGAAAAGTAATATTGATCTAACAATAACGAATGGTATTATGGCGAAATACGTACATGACTGGACTAACCATGATGATGAAAACTTTTCTGATCATTCCTTGCTGACATACTCATTAGGCCTAATGTTTCCTAAAAAAATATATCTTACAAATGAAAAAGCATACATAACTAAAAATGCTGACTGGATCATGTTTCAAGAGAAGCTGATATGTATAATAAAAAATACAATTTTCAATAATGATAACAATGATGAAACAATTGAAGAATCTTTGATTGGTTTACTTAATACAATTGGAATTAATCAAACTCTTTATAGATTATGGTTTGAATTATTCAAAAACCGTGAGTCAAAAAGTCGTGAGGGATACATCTATATGTGCTTGGTTTGATTTTTGGCAGGAAATATGTTTATTATAGATGATATTTAATTGTGATAAATGCTACCCATGATTATGGTTTGAATTATTCAAAAACCGCGAGTCAAAAAGTCGTGAGGGATAAAATAAGAACCCATTTTCATATATTCTTCAAAACTAAAATTTCTATTCTATTAACCCTGAAAGTTACACTTTAGGATTGGCTGTTTTGAAAAAACAATACATCGTGGAGGGAAGTGCAATTGTACACATTGAAGTCTTGCTATAAAAATACAATCATTAGTCAGTCAGCAATGATTTCCCGGGCATCGCCGGGTACCTTAGCTAGTCTATCTATATATATATAAAATTGTAACCTCTGTCTGTACATTGATTTTTTTCGCGAAATTTCACGATAACTTTTCGTTTCACATGTCATAGACACCATAACTGCATTTTGTTTCTTTCGTGTATGTTTGTTAGTTTGTTTGTTTGTTTGTTTGTTTGTTTGTTACCTTTTCACGCATAAACGGCTGAACCGAATTTCATGAAACTTGGTACGTATATTACTACTAACCCAACTTAGACTTTAGGCTATATTAATTTTCTCTGAGACGAACAGGAGTGGGGGTTATAAGGGAAGCCTGAAATTAAAAATAGCGATATTTCGTTTTGTATTGGTTTTTCGGCAAATATGCACATAACAAAAGTTGTTTATTTTGTTATTTAGAGTAACTTTTGTTATATACTTTTTTGTCGTATACCAAAGTTTAAATGCGTTATACGCTAAAAATTATAGCGGGAGTCAACAATATTATTTGCCAAAAAAGACTCAACCGAACTAAATAAAACTCGGTATGTGTATTAGCAGTGAGGCCTTCATTATAATAAGCCATACCAACATTTCTATGGACGGGCAGGAGTGGGGGTTATAAGGGAAGCCTGAAATTAAAAATAGCGATATTTCGTTTCCTATTGGTTTTTTCGCAAATATAAACATAACAAAAGTTGTTTATTTTGTTATTTGGAGTAACTTTTGTTATATACACTTTTGTCGTATACCTAAGTATAAATGAGTTATACGTTAAAACTTTAGCGGGAGCCAACAATGTTATTGGGCACTAACGGCTGAACCGAACTTAACAAAGCTCGGTATGTCAATTAGCATTAATTCTTCCATAATTATAAGTTATATTAAAATTTTTAGGTTCGAACGGGAGGGGGGTTTTAAGGGAGGCCTGAAATAAAAATTCAAAATATTTACATGTATAAGAGACGGGAAATATAAAAATATCGAAGACAGTGAAGCCTTATCGAACAAATATTCTATTATTAGCAAATCCACGGCAACGACGGGTATCAATCCTAAACACTGGGACGGGTAAATGTCAAAATATTGTGCAATGTAAAGCCTGCTCAAAAATACTATCACCATTCAGCCTCAAATGAATTCCCGGGCGAAGCCGGGTATCTGAGCTAGTATATATATAAAATTGTAACCTCTGTCTGTACATTGATTTTTTTCGTGAAATTTCACGATAACTTTTCGTTTCACATGTCATAGACACCATAACTGCATTTTGTTTCTTTCGTGTATGTTTGTTTGTTTGTTTGTTTGTTACCTTTTCACGCATAAACGGCTGAACCGAATTTCATGAAACTTGGTATGTATATTACTACTAACCCAACTTAGACTTTAGGCTATATTAATTTTCTCTGAGACGAACAGGAGTGGGGGTTATAAGGGAAGCCCGAAATTAAAAATAGCGATATTTCGTTTTATATTGGTTTTTCGGCAAATATGCACATAACAAAAGTTGTTTATTTTGTTATTTAGAGTAACTTTTGTTATATACACTTTTGTCGTATACCAAAGTTTAAATGCGTTATACGCTAAAAATTATAGCGGGAGTCAACAATATTATTTGCCAAAAAAGACTCAACCGAACTAAATAAAACTCGGTATGTGTATTAGCAGTGAGGCCTTCATTATAATAAGCCATACCAACATTTCTATGGACGGGCAGGAGTGGGGGTTATAAGGGAAGCCTGAAATTAAAAATAGCGATATTTCGTTTCCTATTGGTTTTTTCGCAAATATAAACATAACAAAAGTTGTTTATTTTGTTATTTGGAGTAACTTTTGTTATATACACTTTTGTCGTATACCTAAGTATAAATGAGTTATACGTTAAAACTTTAGCGGGAGCCAACAATGTTATTGGGCACTAACGGCTGAACCGAACTTAACAAAGCTCGGTATGTCAATTAGCATTAATTCTTCCATAATTATAAGTTATATTAAAATTTTTAGGTTCGAACGGGAGGGGGGTTATAAGGGAGGCCTGAAATAAAAATTCAAAATATTTACATGTATAAGAGACGGGAAATATAAAAATATCGAAGACAGTGAAGCCTTATCGAACAAATATTCTATTATTAGCAAATCCACGGCAACGACGGGTATCAATCCTAAACACTGGGACGGGTAAATGTCAAAATATTGTGCAATGTAAAGCCTGCTCAAAAATACTATCACCATTCAGCCTCAAATGAATTCCCGGGCGAAGCCGGGTATCTGAGCTAGTATATATATAAAATTGTAACCTCTGTCTGTACATTGATTTTTTTCGCGAAATTTCACGATAACTTTTCGTTTCACATGTCATAGACACCATAACTGCATTTTGTTTCTTTCGTGTATGTTTGTTTGTTTGTTTGTTTGTTACCTTTTCACGCATAAACGGCTGAACCGAATTTCATGAAACTTGGTATGTATATTACTACTAACCCAACTTAGACTTTAGGCTATATTAATTTTCTCTGAGACGAACAGGAGTGGGGGTTATAAGGGAAGCCAGAGAAGAAATTAAAAATAGCGATATTTCGTTTTCTTATTGGATTTTCGGCATATATGAACATAACAAAAGTTGATTTATTGTGTAATTTAGGAGTAACTTTTGTTATATTCACTTTTTGCCGTATACGGAAGTATAAATGAGTTATACTCTAAAAACTATAGTGGGAGTCCACTATTTGTTTTGGCACAATAAGACTCAAACGAACCCCTAAACCAAACTCGGAATTTGAATTAGTACTGAAGCCTTCCTTATAATAAAAGCCATACTATTTCTAGGGGACGGGCAGGAGTGGGAGGTTGTAAGGGAGGCCTGAAATTAAAAATAGCGATATGTCGTTTCCTATTGGGGTTTCACGGCAAATTGCAATATAACAAACGTTTGTTAATTTGTTATTTAGAGTAAATTTTCTCATATACACTTTCTTTTCAATATTGAACTACCAATGAGTTATACCTTAAAACTTTAGCGGGAGCCAAATATGTTATTGGGCACTAACGGCTGAACCGAACTTAACAAAGCTCGGTATGTCAATTAGCATTTTTCTTCCATAATTATAAGTTATATTAAAATTTTTAGGTTCGGGAGTGGGGGTTATAAGGGAGGCCTGAAATAATAATTCAAAATCTTTGCATGCACAATACACGGGAGATATGACAATATGGAGGACAGTGAAGTCTTACAAAACAAATATTTTATTATTAACGAATAAACCCTAAACATTGGGACTGGTAAAGGTCAAAATGTAGTGCAAAAGCCTTGCCAAAAAATACCATCACCATTCAGCCTCAAATGAATTCCCGGGCGAAGCCGGGTATCTGAGCTAGTATATATATAAAATTGTAACCTCTGTCTGTACATTGATTTTTTTCGCGAAATTTCACGGTAACTTTTCGTTTCACATGTCATAGACACCATAACTGCATTTTGTTTCTTTCGTGTATGTTTGTTTGTTTGTTTGTTTGTTACCTTTTCACGCATAAACGGCTGAACCGAATTTTATGAAACTTGGTATGTATATTACTACTAACCCAACTTAGACTTTAGGCTATATTAATATTCTCTAAGACGAACAGGAGTGGGGGTTATAAGGGAGGACTGAAATTAAAAATAGCGATATTTCGTTTTGTATTGCTTTTTCAGCAAATTTGCCCATAACAAAAGTTGTTTATTTTGTAATTTAGAGTAACTTTTGTTATATGCACTTTTGCGTATACGATAGTAAAAAATGATTTATACGCTAAAAATTATAGCGGGAGTCCACCATTTTATTTGGGAGAAAAGACCCAACCGAAATAAATAAAACTCGGTATGGGAATTAGCACTAACGCCTTCCTTATAATAAGCTATACTAACATTTCTAGGGATGGGCAGGAGTTGGGGTTATAAGGGAGGCCTGAATTTAAAAATAGTGATATTTCGTTTCCTATTGGGGTTTCGGGGAATATGCACTTAACAAAAGTTGTTTATTTTGTTATTTAGAGTATCTTTTGTTATATGCACTTTTGTCGTATACTGAAGTATAAATGAGTTATACGTTAAAACTTTAGCGGGAGTCCACAATTTTATTTGGCACAAAAGACTCAACCGAATTAAACCAAACTCGGTATGTCAATTAGTACTAATTCTTCATTATTATAAGCTATACTAAAATTTTTAGGTTCGGGCGGGAGGGGGGTTATAAGGGAGGCCTGAAATTATAATTCACCATATTTACATGTATAAGAGACGGCAAATATAATAATATCGAAGACAGTGAACCTTATTTAACAAATAATTTATTATTTGCATATCACCGGCAACGACGGGTATCAATCCTAAAACTGGGACGGGTAAATGTTAAAATATTGTGCCATGTATAGCGGGAGACAAAATTTTGTTTGTTACCTTTTCACGCACAAAAGACTCAACCGAATTTTATGAAACTCAGTATGTGTATTAGCACTAACGCCAACTTATAATAAGTCTATACTAACATTTCTCTGAGACGGGCAGGAGTGGGGGTTATAAGGGAAGCCTGAAATTAATAATAGCGATATTTCCTATTGGGGTTTCGGCAAATATGCACATAACATAAGTTGTTTATTTTGTTATTTAGAGTAACTTTTGTTATGAACACTTTTTTCGTATTACGAACATGAACTACCAGGTATACGCTAAAAATTATAGCGGAAGTTGACAATATTATTCTCCTATTAGACTCAAATATCTAAATAATACACATGAGACGGGAAATATGACAATATGAGCAGTGAGTCTTACATAAAAAAGCCATTATTTCTATTATTAAGAAATGCCCATCAACGGGTTATTAACCCTAAATACTGGAACGGGTAAATGTCAAAATGATTGGTGCAAAGTAAAGCCTTGCACAAAAAAAAACCATCACCATATCAAGCCTCAAATGAATACTAAAAATAATACTTTGACTCAATATTTTAAGGAAAACTATGGAGATGCTGGGAGCGGAAGGAAGAGGTCGAAGTCTAAACAGTTAATTGAGTTAATTTAACTTCCTGGCTGGTATTACTGGAAAAATGATTTTCCACTGTGAGCATCTACTATTACGAATATAATCTAATGTACAAAACTATGGTTTAAACTATATTTGCTCGGATTTGGTTTTTGACAAGGAAATAAGATTTCATTATAGAGGATATTTAATTGTAATAAATGCTAACCACAATAATGGATTTGAAGTATTCAAAAAGGTGAGTTGTGAAAAGTGGAGGAGGGATAGATTAGGAACACATTGTTTATTTATCTCTTCCCAAAATTAAATATTTCACGGGAAAAACCAACGCGCCCAGACGGGAAGTGTAGTAAACATTGAAGCCTTGCTCAAAAAAAAAAAAAAAATACTATTATCATTCTGCCTCAAATGATTTCCCAAGCGAAGCCGGGTACCTTAGCTAGTATATATATACGCTAACGTTCAAACGGTCGTAATTTTTATTTGTTACGATTACCAAACTGGACATTTAAACGTTTTACGTAAAAATAAAGATCAAGTTCGTTAACGGCTGATATCGGACAGAGGGGAGGGGGTATTTAGAAAAATCTCCATTGTTATACGTTGGATCGAAAAAGTGTATAGAACAAATCTTATTGCAAATTAAATGTTTTATAAATGTTGTTAAATGCGCTTCTTCAATATCTTGATCATTAACCGAGATATTTACATTTTCTTAGTTTTCGGCCTTCGTCAAACCCCCACTCCTACTCATGTCATATTGACAATAAGCTGTTATATCATGAAGTACTTTATTTTAACCTTAAATACCCAATGTTGTTGTCATTGAAGTTTCATTTTTGAAAATACGTGGCGCATGTGGGAAATCTGCTTAGTTTACGCAGCCCCTGCGTGACGGACTTTTTTCATCATCTATCAAGTAGGATCGATGGATATTTTAAGACATTTTTCAAAAGTTGTGTTGTGAGTACAACCTAATTAATTAATATTGTGAGCTACAAAATGATGTTGAAAGTACATTAAGCCTTAATAGAACTGTAAAATTTAATAAGGAAAACAGTGATGAATATAGCCATTAATAGCCAGAAGCATTAGATCATTCGTGACCCTGTGCATCATCTTTATGTCGTAACTGCTTTAATAGAAGACGCATTCATATCTGCTCAACTAGTTCAATACATCTTGTCTCCGCTATAAATTTCAATTCCAATCGCCTTATCACTGCAAACGTGGATGTTGCTTAATTTTATCTAGCTTGGGTTAGGATTTGACCTCAATAAAATAACTGAGGCTACTTTTTATTTTAGCAGATTTCGCTTGAGGAAAATCAGCTATTGAGGTTGCACACATGACTCTACTTAGTAGATGACGAAAATGAGGTCTATCTAAAAACTTATATATATATCTATATATATATATAAAATTGTAACCTCTGTCTGTACATTGATTTTTTTCGCGAAATTTCACGATAACTTTTCGTTTCACATGTCATAGACACCATAACTGCATTTTGTTTCTTTGGTGTCTGTTTGTTTATTTGTTTGTTTGTTTGTTTGTTTGTTTGTTACCTTTTCACGCATAAACGGCTGAACCGAATTTTATGAAACTTGGTATGCATATTACTACTAACCCAACTTAGACTTTAGGCTATATTAATATCCTCTGGAACGAACAGGAGTGGGGGTTATAAGGGAAGCAAGAAATTAAAAATAGCGATATTTCGTTTCCTATTGGTTTTTCGGCAAATATGAACATAACAAAAGTTGTTTATTTTGTTGTTTAGAGTAACTTTTGTTATATACACTTTTTTCATATACCGAATTATAAACGAGATATACGCTGAAACCTATAGCGGAAGTGAACAATTTTATTTGGGACAAAAGACCCAACCGAAATAAATTAAACTCGGTATATGTATTAGCATTAACGCTTTCTTTATAACAAGCCATACCAACATTTCTAGGGATGGGCAGGAGTGGGGGTTATGAGGGAAGCCAGAAATTAAAAATAGCAATATTTCGTTTCCTATTAGGTTTTCGGTAAATATGAACATAACAGAAGTTGTTTATTTTGTAATTTAGAGTAACTTTTGTTATATACACTATCGTCGTATACCGAAGTATAAAGGTGTAATACGCTAAAAATTATAGCGGGAGTCAACTATTTTATTTGGTGCAAAAGACTCAACCGAACGAAACCAAGCTCGGTATGTGAATTAGTACTAACGCCTTCTTTATAATAAGCCATACTAACATTTATAGAGACGGGCAGGAGTGGGGGTTGTAAGGGAGGCCTGAAATAATAGTGATTTCCTATTGGGGTTTCACCAAATATGCACATAAAAAAAGTTCTTTATTTTATTATTTAGAGAAATTTCCTCAACACTTCTTTTCAATATGAACTACCAGGTACCTCACCTTAAAAAATTAATTCAAATGTATGTCAATATTTTCTCCTTAATAATTCAAATCTATGCATAATACACAGGAAACGGGAAATATGACAATATGCAGGACAGTGAAGTCTTACATAAAAAAATAATTTCATTATTAACAAATCCACAGAAACGGCGGGTGTTAACCCTAAACACTGGGACGGGTAAATCTCGTGAAAAGTAAAGCCTTGCCAAAAATATACCATCACCATTCAGCCTCAAGTGAATTCCCGAGCGAAGCCGGGTATCTGAGCTAGTATATATATAAAATTGTAACCTCTGTCTGTACATTGATTTTTTTCGCGAAATTTCAAGATAACTTTTCGTTTCACATGTCATAGACACCATAACTGCATTTTGTTTCTTTCGTGTATGTTTGTTTGTTTGTTTGTTTGTTTGTTTGTTTGTTTGTTTGTTTGTTTGTTTGTTTGTTTGTTTGTTTGTTACCTTTTCACGCATAAACGGCTGAACCGAATTTTATGAAACTTGGTATGTATATTACTACTAACCCAACTTAGACTTTAGGCTATACTAATATTCTCTAAGACTAACAGGAGTGGGGGTTATAAGGGAGGCCTGAAATTAAAAATAGTGATATTTCGTTTCCTATTGCATTTTCGGCAATTATGCACATAACAAAAGTTGTTTAATTTGTTATTTAGAGTAACTTTTGTGATATACACTTTTGTCGTATACCTAAGTATAAAGGCGTTTTACGCTAAAAATGATAGCGGAAGTCAACAATTTTATTTGGCACAAAAGAATCAACCGAACTAAATAAAACTCGGTACGTGTATTAGGACTAAGGCCTTTATTATAACAAGCCATACCAAGATTTCTAGGGACGGGCAGGAGTGGGGGTTGTAAGGGAGGCCAGAAAATAAATATAGCGGTATTTCGTTTCCTATTGTTTTTTTGGCAAATATAAACATAACAAAAGTTGTTTATTTTGTTATTTAGAGTAACTTTTGTTATATACACTTTTTTCGTATACCGAATTATAAACGAGATATACGCTAAAACCTATAGCGGAAGTGAACAATTTTATTTGGGGACAAAAGACCCAACCAAAATAAATAAAAACTCGGTATGTGTATTAGCACTAACGCTTTCATAATAACAAGCCAGACCATCATTTTTAGGGACGGGCAGGAGTGGGGGTTGTAAGGGATGCCTGAATTTAAAAATAGCGGTATTTCGTTTTCTATTCGTTTTTCGGCAAATATGAACATAACAAAAGTTGTTTATTTTGTTATTTAGAGTAACTTTTGTCATATTCATTTTTGTCTTTTAACAAAGTATAAACGAGATATACACTATAAACTAAAGCGGCAATAACTGAAATTCTATGCATAATGCCACAGGAGACGGGAAATATGACAATTTGGAGGACAATGAAGACTTACATAAAAAATTAATTTTATTATTAACAAATCCCAACAACGGTATTAACCCTAAACACTGGGACGGGTAAATGTCAAAATATTTGCAAATTAAAGCCTTGCCAAAAAAATACCATCACCATTCAGCCTCAAATCAATTCCCGGGCGAAGCCGGGTATCTGAGCTAGTATATATATATATATATATATATATATATATATATATCTATAAACATATATATAAAATTGTAACCTCTGTCTGTACATTGATTTTTTTCGCGAAATTTCACGATAACTTTTCGTTTCACATGTCATAGACACCATATCTGCATTTTGTTTCTTTCGTGTATGTTTGTTTGTTTGTTTGTTTGTTACCTTTTCACGCATAAACGGCTGAACCGAATTTTATGAAACTTGGTATGTATATTACTACTAACCCAACTTAGACTTTAGGCTATATTAATTTTCTCTGAGACGAACAGGAGTGGGGGTTATAAGGGAAGCCTGAAATTAAAAATAGCGATATTTCGTTTTCTATTGTTTTTTCGGTACATATGCACATAACAAAAGTTGTTTATTTTGTTATTTAGAGTAACTTTTGTTATATACACTTTTGTCGTATACCAAAGTTTAAATGCGTTATACGCTAAAAATTATAGCGGGAGTCAACAATATTATTTGCCAAAAAAGACTCAACCGGACTAAATAAAACTCGGTATGTGTATTAGCAGTGAGACCTTCATTATAATAAGCCATACCAACATTTCTATGGACGGGCAGGAGTGGGGGTTATAAGGGAAGCCTGAAATTAAAAATAGCGATATTTCGTTTTCTATTGGTTTTTCCGCAGATATAAACATAACAAAAGTGGTTTATTTTATTATTTGGAGTTATTTTTGTTATATACACGTTTGTCGTATACCTAAGTATAAATGAGTTATACGTTAAAACTTTAGCGGGCACTAACTCGGTATGTCAATTAGCATTAATTCTTCCATGATTATAAGTTATATTAAAATTTTTAGGTTCGAACGGGAGGGGGGTTAAAAGGGAGGCCTGAAATAAAAATTCACCATATTTACATGTATAAGAGACGGGAAATATAAAAATATCGAAGACTGTGAAGCCTTATCGAACAAATAATTCTATTATTAGCAAATCCACGGCAAAGATGGGTATCAATCCTAAACACTGGGACGGGTAAATGTTAAAATATTGTGCAATGTAAAGCCTGCTAAAAAGTACCATCACCATTCAGCCTCAAATGAATTCCCGGGCGAAGCAGGGTATCTGAGCTAATATATATATATATATATATATATATATATATATATAATATACACTAGCGGACCCAGCAGACGATATCCTGCATGATATTTCAAGCGATGAGGATATTAAATTAAATAATATTATGTTTAAAAAAGTCCGTCAAGCAGGGGCTGCGTAAACTAAGCAGTTTTCCAACGTGAAGTTTTACAATAGACAAATTTCACGACAGCCGAAAAGTTAAGGAAACGGCCGACCTAGCATTTGACGGGAAACTCACTCTCATCTGTTATCCGCCCAGATTTAATAAAAATGCAAATATCTCGGTTAATATTCAAGATAGAGAATAAATGTATATAACTATAAATAAAGTATTTAAGGTTAAAATAAATTACTTCATGATATAACAGCTTATTGTCAATATGACATGAGTAGGAGTGGGGTTTAATGAAGGCCGAAAACTAAAAAAATGTAAATATTTCGGTTAATGATCAAGATATTGAAGAAACGCATATAACAACATTTATAAAACATTTAATTTGCAATAAGATTTGTTCTATACACTTTTTCGATCCAACGTATAACAATGGAGATTTTTCTAAATACCCCTCCTCGGCCCGATATCAGCCGTTAACGAACTTGAGCTTTATTTTTACGTAAATCATTTAAATATCCAGTTTGGTAATCGTAACAAATAAAAATTACGACCGTTTGAAAGTTAGCTTATATATATATATATATATATATATATATATATATATAAAAAAAATTTTTAACGGACCTCATTTTCGTCATCCCCTATGTAGGTTTCATGGACATATAAGAAAAAGTTTCAAGAATGACACCATGAGTAGGATCTCAATAACCTGTTTTCCCTTAATGACACAGACTCACACAAACAGCCACACATCAATGTTTTGGCCGAATATTTTTATTTATGACTACCATATTGAAAATATTAATATTCAGTATTTAAATGTATTATGTGAAATTAAAGATCAAGCCCGTTAATGACACAGTCGTGCCATAAGGAGCTGGAGCCAACATTTTGAAATATCTCCATTATTAAGAATCGGACGTGGTCAGTTTGGCCACCCCCTACCATATTTGAGGTAGCAATAAATGCAAAGTTCGCTACTGTTTTATGGGGTATAACTATTCAATTGTGTCACGTTGCTGAGTAGGGATCGGGGAACAGTAAAAGTCCTCATCGAAGCCCGGTAATAAAATAAATTTAAATAAATAAAATTTAGCGTTCAAAGCAAGTCAACAACCTCAATAGCTGATTTCCCTTAGGTGAAATTCTGTTAAAAGTCCCTAACGCAGGGGCTACTTATACTAAACAGATTGCCCACACATGACACACTACTGATCACATGTCTCCATATATTCTCTATTTCCAAATAAACATCTGATGGGTAGAAATGGGTGGTCAATAAAATCTGAATTGATGGCTTCATAACATATCATTTGCATGTACCTCATCTAGTAAAGATCTGTTGAAAACAACAACAATTTTTCGATCCGACGCATAATAACGGAGATATATTGAATTTTCAAAAATCCTCCCCTCCGCCTGGTCCGATTTCAGCCATTAACGAACTTGACCTTCCTTTTAACATAAAATGATTAAATTCCGAGTTTGGTAAAGATCAAACAAAAATTGCGACCGCTAGAGCGTTAACAGACAAATATATATATATATATATATATATATATATATATATATATATATATATATATATATTTCCTTCCTGAAGTAACCCTACAGGAAGGGAGTTTATTAGCCACACGTCCCGTACAGTAATTAGTACATAACGTGTGCTTGATACATAACATTTTTTTTTTTTAAACTATAATAACATAAAATATTTATACAATAAAATTATATACAACAAAGAAAAGAAAACAAAAAAAAGAAAAGAAAAACTAAAACAAAATTTGGATTCAATGCTGAATAATTAATTTAACTGTATTTCAGTTTCAAATAGTTCAAGAAGTCATACATTTCTTCAGCAAACTTTTTTAATGGTTTATTATGTTTATAAAATAATAGTTTTTCCTCAACAGGCCAATTTTCTTGTCGGCATTTTAATTGGGATTTAAAGTCTTCTCTTTGGTCCGTTAGTAGTCTGCAGTCATAGAGCAAGTGTCTGTATGTCTGTTCAGTAGTTAAGTCGCAGTAACAGTTTGGTTGATCTGTTAGGCCAAAACGATTAAAGTAAGAATTTGTTGTTCCGTGTCCAGTTAATAATTGTGTCAAGTAAAAGTCTGTTGATATTAATTTTTGTCCTAAGTACTCTTTAATGTCTGGAATAAATTTCTTTAAATGTTGTCCTTTCATAGTCGTATTCCATTTCTGTTGCCATGTGTTAATTGTGTCAGTAAGTAATTGTGTTTTTAAGTGTGATTTTGTTATTTTGTTGTAGCATTCTGGAATTTTGGTATCTTTTGACGCTGATTTTGCAGATAAATCAGCGAGATCGTTTCCCAAAATTCCCGAATGGCCTTTGATCCAGCAAAAGTGTATGTGTATATTATTTTGTTTAAGTCTTGTAAGTAACTGTCTGATTTTTTCTGTCAAAGGGTCATGAATTGTATAATTTTGAAGTACATATATATATATATATATATATATATATATATATATATATATAGGTATATAAATAATTTTGAACGGACCTCATTTTCGCCATCTCCTGGGTAGGATCGATGGACATTTGAAGAAATTTTTCGAAACTCACATCATGAGTACGACCTCAATAGCTGATTTCCCTTAAGGGAAATCTGCTAATACTAATGTCATCTCACCATATATTATCTATTTCTAAGTCAAAAAAGTCCGTCACGTAGGGGCTGCGTAAACTAAGCAGATTTCCCACGTGGAGTTATACAGTAGATAAATCTGCCTAATAACAGCTGTAGTAGTAAGTAACCTCTAAACCTATTCACGAGGGACTAATAGTTACAGAAACGGCCACCAGAGCTCTCGGGGGAAAGGCCGAACATAGACGACTACACGCAGAATACAAATACAAATATCTCGGTTAATATTCAAGATACAGAATAAATGTATAGAACAATATTTATAGTAAATTGAATTTGCAATAAGATTCATTCTATACAATTTTTCGATCCGACGCATAATAACGTAAATATTTCGATTTTTCGAAAATCCTCCCCTCTAAACCCCCCCTCCCACTGATCCGATTTCAGCCGTTAACGAACTTGATCTTTCTTTTTACATAAAACGATTAAATTCCGAGTTTGGTAACGATCAAACAAAAATTGCGACCGCTAGAGCGGTAACAGACAAATATATATATATATATATATATATATATATATATATATACAGTTTTGAACGGACCTCATTTTCGTCATCTACTAAGTAGGATCGATGGACATTTGAAGAAAAATGTCGAAAATTCCGCCATGAGTACAACCTCAATAGCTGATTTCCCTCAAGGGAAATCTGCTAATTCGGTAAGTAGTAATGGGTGGTTTACTGAAGACTGAAACCAAGAAAGTACATTTGCTTCGCTCCATATTTGAGTTATGAATGCGTAGAACAATGGTAGAGCATCAATAGTTTAACAAAATTGGTTCTATAACATTTTTCGATCCGACTCAATAGTAACGGAGATATTTAGAAGTTTCAAATACCCCTATCTAAACCCCGCTATTTTGTGTTCGATTTTAGCTGATTTTAGTTTAGCTTTTTTAGTTGATTGAAGCATTTAAGTATCGAGTATAGATCAAATTAACATTTTCTAGTTAAGAACGTAAAATCTTAAATGATGACGTTATTCCACAACGTACCCGTATTTACATGTACCTTACACACTAAAAGCTAAAATAAAACAGTATTCCGAACTTCCGATTCCAATACGTGGTTCAAGCTATAACAGTTTATTGTTGATAAGATGTTAGTAGGAGTGGGGGTTTATTTATGTACGTCCACTTTAAGCTACTTTGGCTAATCGGGGCGGGTTATTTACAGGGAACCACCCTTTTCTAGCCAGGGTGGGACTAAGAAATATAATTAATGAGTCCTTCACTAAATAAATTTCTACTGCCCAGGGCGGAAATCGAACCCGCCACTCTAGTTTTACCATATGCGGTTAAGACCAACGCCTTAACTCACACGGCCAACCTGAGTCCCAGGAATGGGAGTTTACTGAAGACTGAAAACTAAAATATTAAAATATATAAATATCTCGATTAATATTCATGATACGGAAAATAATTTTATAACAACATTGATAAGCAATTATAGTTTGAATAGATCGGCTCTGTACAACGTTTCGATTAACTTATAGTAACGAAGATATTTCGAAATTTTCAATACCGCCCTTCTCAATAACCTCTCCTTACCCCAGCCCGAAGTTAATGAACTAGATCTTCGGTTTCACGTAAAACGCTTACAAATCGAGCTCCGCAATGATCAAACAAAAATTGCGGTAGCGAGCATATGTGTATTTCGTGGACTGGGGAAAAATAGTCCAGTTTACTCTTAACTTGTATTTTAATAACAATAAAACAATAATTTGCGGATGGGCATGGAGCTCTGCTAACCAATGAATTTTTATCTATTAAAGCTCTAGCGGCCGCAATTTATTTTTAACGTTACCAAACTCGACATTTAAACGTTTTATTTAAAACTAAAGATCAAGTAAGTTCATAGGCTGAAATAGGGCCAGGGGACTTTTAATTTTCTAAAACTACGGTTTCCCACGTAACCTCTGACACGAATATTAATGAAGCTATTTGGTTTAAGCCTTTTGCATACTCACATTTCTAGTCGTCCGATTTTAGTTCCTGGTTGTATGCTTCTTTCAGCAAGAGGAATAGAGAACAGATTGCGAGATGAGATCATATTCCAGTGCATGGGAAATCTGCATAGTTTACGCAGTGCCTGCGTGACGGACTTTCTCTCCTATAATTGGTGTTGAATATTGTCACGGATTCGGGAACAGGAACCCCTGGTGTGCTTTTGACATGTTTCCCTTATCCATTTTCGTGATCATTAGGACGTCTTGTCCGGGAATAGCGAACAGGCATCTGTAGAAATAGCATATCTAGAAAATATCTATTCCACGACGGAAATCGAAACTTCGTTTAATTGTCTAAAAGAACCTGAGTTTACAATCCATTATTAAGAGAACTTTGGAGAACAAGGACGGGAGGAGGCGGTTTATCGGGGTTATTGACCCAGTTGGGACATCCGTAGGCTTATCAAAAGACCCCAGTAAAAATTGATGACAAGCGTCATTTTTATAGAAAACAGACTAAATGGAGCATTTTGATGGAGGTAAGTTATTATTTATTGAAGCATTTCCCCAAATGGCCAAAAAAATACTTGTGATCAACTACCTATGAAGGATTAATAATAGGAGCACGTTTGTTTGATCAGTGAATGTGTGTTCAAATCATTCAGTGTTTGTGATGTCCTCATTCAAAATTGACTACTTCTTTATACAAATACTCGTAATTCCCAAATTGCCTCTTGACAATGAGTAGGGTATTACATTAAGCCCACTTTAAATATAGTCAATCCGTAACAAAACCTAGCATAAAAGTAAACTCCAACTTCGTTTGCTGAAAGTAGAATAGGAAGGGAAGGAAAATGAAAAAAATGGAAATATTTTAGTTATTCTGTCAGGACCGAAAAATGTTATTTTTATCTATCGTGTTACCATTTTAAATTTGTGCAA
The DNA here is from genome assembly GCA_019009955.1 of Riptortus pedestris. Taxonomy (NCBI): domain Eukaryota; kingdom Metazoa; phylum Arthropoda; class Insecta; order Hemiptera; family Alydidae; genus Riptortus; species Riptortus pedestris. Next base: position 64,261,033 of record CM032228.1, read on the forward strand.
TTATTGTTTGGTGCATTTTTCTTTGTGTCTAATATCAGCTCCCCCACTCCTTCTCATCTCACATTAGCAATTAGTCAAAGTATTGCAGAACGTCTTATTTCAAGCTTAAATTCAATGATTGTTTTAATTGGACATGTACTATGTGAGACATAGCGATGCTATCAACTAACATTCTATGTTGTACAGGCCTTAATTTGTATTTAACCAGTTTATGTAAAAATTTGATACATATTAAAATCAAACATGGAGGAATGTGGGTTTAGAGGAGGGAAAAAATTAAAATTCGAAATATCTATCTATGTTCTGTAAAATGCAATATTCTTCTATACAATTCTTCTGTACTCAAATGTTAATCGAATTATTTGTTTTTTGTTGTAGTTAACTCCCAATCCTACTCATGCGGTTTACGCTTAAAGGAACTGCATTAATAAACCTCCTATACCCAAATTAAAATTTAAGTCCTGTTTACAAAGGCTTCTGATTCTGACAGGAGAAATAGTGAACAGAATGAGAATGGCGACTTCAGCTTGACATTGCTCCAGTTGGGAAACCTTAGTTTACCCAGCATCTGTGTGACGGACTTTTTAGCAGATTTCCCTTAAGGGAAATCAGCTATTGAGGTTGTACTCATGACGGAATTTTCGACATTTTTCTTCAAATGTCCATCGATCCTACTTAGTAGATGACGAAAATGAGGTCCGTTCAAAACTGTAAATATATATATATATATATATATATATATATATATATATATATATATATATATATATATATATGTCTGTTACCGCCCTAGCGGTCGCAATTTTTGTTTGATCGTTACGAAACTCGAAATTTAGCCGTTTTATGTAAAAAGAAAGATCAAGTTCGTTAACGGCTGAAATCGGACCTGTGGGAGGGGGGGTTTAGAGGGGAGGATTTTCGAAAATTCGAAATATCTCCGTTACTATACGTCGGATCGAAAAATTGTATAGTATCAATATTATTGCAAATTACATTTACTATAAATATTGTTCTATACATATTTTCCTTATAATGAGTATTAACCGAGATATTTGTAATGAGTTCCGCTTTCAGTAAACGCTTACTCCTACTAGGGACATATTAATTATAAGCTGATATCTCATGAACCACCTCATTATTAGGTTAAATACAAAATATTGTTTTCAACAAAGCTTTATTTTACGAGGTACAAACAAATACGTTCTGTTGAACCCCCCCCCCTTTTTTTCCTTTTTTTTTCTTTTTTTTTTTTTTCTTACTACAAAAATCTGAGTGATTGAGATAGAAATCATTTTGATTCATTTCAAATTACTCCACTAACTATAGTAAATAGTTTCCAATAAAATTAATATTTTATATTCAGATATATTTCTTTAATTGTTTGTTTTTCCGGTCTATCTATCGATACTGCGCTACAAGGTTGGCTAACCTGTTTGTTTACAATCCAGCCGTATTACGTTGTAGGGACTATTAACTTATATTGTAAATTCACTGAAAGATTTCTCATTGCCGTTTGTAATTATTCACTAATATTCACGGAAGTGTTACCTGTATGTATATTTATCTATTGTAAACCTTCACTGGCTAAAATGCTTGTTCCTTAATCATGTGAAAATCTCATAACCATCTGAATCGTATTTTGCCTTCCCCCTTTCTATTTTCTTCCCGGATTCCTAAATTTGGAATGGTTGTGATTAAAATTATTCTGGTTTATTATTAATTACAGTACTGGATGTAATAAATAGTTATGAATAAAATTTATAACTTATATTCAAATATATTTCCGTAATTGCTTTTATTTCCGGTAAAAGCTGGCTAACCTGATTGTTTACAACTCAGACTGTTTGCTATCAGGAAGGTTCTTACCATTTGACTTGCCCTTTATTTGTTTACTTAATATTCACAGCAGTATTAAGTCTTACAAATAATAGATATTCTGTGGTACTATTTAGTGTTGGTGTAATAAGTGTTCAGAGCGCTGCTATCATTAAAGGTAAGTCCATCTTTTGTGTTATTGTTGTTTTTTTGAGATTGAATTGTTTTTAATTTAATCTCGGAGCCTAACGGACGAGAGTTACTTTCCCGCCAAAAGCTAGTTCGGCCGTTTCCTTGACTGGCTCGGCTCTCGTGAAATTTCTCTATTGTAAAACTTCACGTGGGAAATCTGCTTAGTTTACGCAGCCCCTGCGTGACGGACTTTTTTATTAGTAGGGCCCATGAGCATTTGAAGTTTTTCAAACATTCATTGAGAATAACCTCAGTAGCTGATTTCCTTTAAGATATATCTGATAAACTAAGGGTATAAGAGAACACAAGGATACTTTTATTACTTGTAGAAAAGAAAAAGATTAACTAGTTCTTAATATACTCTAGATTTATAATTTGAAACCAATACATTTTCCAAAAATGAAAGGTTCCTTTACAGTGCGTCTTTTAAGCCAGAGATAAGTTTTTAAGGTTGAAAAAAAACCTTATTTTTTATCTTATCAGATATTATTATTATTTTTTTCAATTTTATGTTGTATTCATTTTATCTCTTATTTTCCCAATTACTATTCATTTACATGGGCAATGAAGGAACATTAAATGGACAAGCTAAATACAATAAATATTGCGACAACGTTATGTAAAACATTGTGATGTTTTCTTGAAATCCCATTTTTGGATAGGAACAAAATGTTTTCAAAGTTATTCGTTTGGAGTTACTGCTTCATGGGAGCAAACACTGAGCTCTATTCATAAGGGAATATTGTCGATTAGAATCACTGCAAATGCGGATTTGTCGCAGAATCAGCGGAACAAGTGGAATTCAAAAAGTCCGTCACGCAGGGGCTGCGTAAACTAAGCAGATTTCCCACGTGAAGTTTAGTAATAGATAAATCTACATACTGGTAACACAACACCACCCTGAATAAATACAAACGGAAATAAGAAATGTTTCATCCAATTTCAATAACCTGCCGACAGGAAGCGTTGGGTTAGAAATGTAAACAAACTGGTCTGCCCGCCTCACACCGGAAAGAAAAATAATTACTGAAATATATCAGAATATATCATATTAATTTTATTAAAAGCTATTTACTATATCTAGTACTGTAATTAATAATGAGTCAGAATAATTGTTATCTCGATCAATCAACTTTTAGTAGTCCAAAACCTTAAGACGGGGGGGGGGGTCACCAGAACATATTTGCTTGTATCTCGTATAATAAAGGTCTCTTCAATACAATTTTTGGTATTTAAACTTCGAATAATGTGATTTATTATGTAGCAGAGTATTGTTTATGTAACATGAGTAGAAGGTTTGCTGATGGCTGAAAACTGAAAAATGCAAATATCTCGGTTAATATTCAAGATAGAGAATACATGTATGTAACAATATTTATAGTAAATTTAATTTGCAATAAGATTGATTTTGTACAATATTTCGATCCGACTTATGGTAACAGAGATATTTTGAATTTTAGAAAATCCTCCCCTCTAAACCCCCTCCCCGTGGCCCGATTTCAGCCGTTAACGAACTTGATCTTTCTTTTTACATAAAACGAATAAATATCGAGTTTGGTAACGATCAAACAAAAATTGCGACCGCTAGAGCGGTAACAGACAAATATATATATATATATATATATATATATATATATATATATATATATATATATATATACACACAGTGGCTCACAATGAAAATGATGCAAACCAACATTTCTGTTGCTAGTTACTCTCAATTTATTTAAATTTAAATGTTAATGCACTTGAGGGTATAATGTTTTATTCATGTCGTACATTAAATTTATACTGCCATTTCAACTCAACAACATTTGTACAAAAAGACAAAAAAATCTGGACTAAAACTCGTAGGGATTGAAGGTCACAGTGAAAAAGATGCAAAGTTCATTTCTGTTTAGAAAATAAGTATTCTTGAATTGTTGGATACATGGGTTTACTAATCTTATAATCCCTTTTCATTCTTTTAATGAAAACAAAAACAAACAATATGAAAAGTCCGTCACGCAGGGGCTGCGTAAACTAAGCAGATTTCCCATGTGAAGTTTTACAATAGAGAAATCTGCCTAATAACAACTGTAGTAGTAAGAAACCTCTAAACCTAAAACATTATTTAGGGCGTAATAACCCAGTAGTTTCTAGCCCCAAAAAACAGTTAACCTAACCTCTAAACCTATTCACGAGGGACGAACAGTTATGGAAACGGCCACCAGAGCTCTCGGCGGAATGTCCGAACATAGCCTACTGGTGACCACACGCAGAATACAAATGCAAATAGCTCGGTTAATATTCAAGATAGAGAAAAAATGTATATAACAATATTTATAGTAAATTTAATTTGCAATAAGATTGATTTTGTACAATATTTCGGTCCGACGTATAGTAACGGAGATATTTCGAATTTTCGAAAATCCTCCCCTCTAAACCCCCCCTCCCACTGGTCCGATTTCAGCCGTTAACGAACTTGATCTTTCTTTTTACATAAAACGAATAAATATCGAGTTTGGTAACGATCAAACAAAAATTGCGACCGCTAGAGCGGTAACAGATAAAATATATATATATATATATATATATATATATATATATATATATATATATATATATACTAGCTCAGATACCCGGCTTCGCCCGGGAATTCATTTGAGGGTGAATGGTGATGGTCTTTTTTTTTTTTTGGCAAAGCTTAACTTTGCACAATATTTTGACATTTACCCGTCCCATTGTTTAGGGTTAATGCCCGTCGTTTATGTGGATTTGTTAATAATAAAATTAATTTTTTATGTAAGACTTCACTGTCCTCCATATTGGTATATTTCCCGTCGCCTGTGCATTATGCATAGATTTGAATTATTAAGGAGAAAATATTGACATATATTTGAATTTTTTTTTTTTTTACTTTGCACAATATTTTAACATTTACCCGTCCCAGTGTTTAGGGTTAATACCCGTCGTTTCTGTGGATTTGACAATAATAAAATTAATTTTTTATGTAAGACTTCACTGTCCTCCATATTGTCATATTTTCCGTTTCCTGTGCATTATGCATAGATTTAAATTATTAATGACAAAATATTATAATTTGAATTAATTTTTTTCCAGGTGGGGTACCTGATAGTTCATATTGAAAAGAATTTTTGAGCATATTTCTCTAAATAACAAAATAAACAACTTTTGTTATGTGCATATTTGCCGAAACCCCAATAGGAAATCATTATTATTAATTTCAGGCCTCCCTTATAACCCCCACTCCTGCCCGTCCCTAGAAATGCTAGTATAGCTTATTATAATGAAGGCGTTAGTACTAATTCACATACTGAGTTTGGTTTTATTCGGTTGAGTCTTTAGTGCCAAATAAAATTGTGGACTCCCGCTATAGCTTATAGCGTATAACTCATTTACGCTTCCGTATACGGCAAAAGTGCATATAACAAAAGTTACTCTAAATAACAAAATAAACAACTTTTGTTATGTGCATATTTGCTGAAAAAGGAGTAGGAAACGAAATATCGCTATTTTTAATTTCAGGCCTCCCTTATAACCCCCACTCCTGCGCGTCCCTAGAAATGTTAGTATGGCTTATTATAAGGAAATCGTTAGTATTAATTCACATAGCGAGTTTGGTTTAGTTCGGTTGAGTCTTTTGTGCCAAATAAAATTGTGGACTCCCGCTATAGTTTTTAGCGTATAACTCATTTATACTTCCGTATACGGCAAAAGTGCATATAACAACAGTTACTCTAAATTACAAAATAAACAACTTTTGTTATGTAAATATTTGCTGAAAAAGCAATAGGAAACGAAATATCGCTATTTTTAATTTCAGGCCTCCCTTACAACCCCCACTCCTGTTCGTGTTAGAGAATATTAATATAGCCTAAAGTCTAAGTTGGGCTAGTAGTAATATACATACCAAGTTTTATAAAAATCGGTTCAGCCGTTTATGCGTGAAAAGGTAACAAACCAACAAACAAACAAACAAATAAACAAACAAACTAACAAACAGACACCAAAGAAACCCACCGCAGTTCTGGTGTCTATGACATGTGAAACGAAAAGTTATCGTGACATTTCGCAAAAACCATCAATGGACAGACAGAGGTAACAATTTTATATATATATAGAGATATATATATATATATATATATATATATATATATATATACACACAGTGGCTCACAATGAAAATGATGCAAACCAACATTTCTGTTGCTAGTTACTCTCAATTTATTTAAATTTAAATGTTAATGCACTTGAGGGTATAATGTTTTATTCATGTCGTACATTAAATTTATACTGCCATTTCAACTCAACAACATTTGTACAAAAAGACAAAAAAATCTGGACTAAAACTCGTAGGGATTGAAGGTCACAGTGAAAAAGATGCAAAGTTCATTTCTGTTTAGAAAATAAGTATTCTTGAATTGTTGGATACATGGGTTTACTAATCTTATAATCCCTTTTCATTCTTTTAATGAAAACAATAACAAACAATATGAAAAGTCCGTCACGCAGGGGCTGCGTAAACTAAGCAGATTTCCCATGTGAAGTTTTACAATAGAGAAATCTGCCTAATAACAACTGTAGTAGTAAGAAACCTCTAAACCTAAAACATTATTTAGGGCGTAATAACCCAGTAGTTTCTAGCCCCAAAAAACAGTTAACCTAACCTCTAAACCTATTCACGAGGGACGAACAGTTATGGAAACGGCCACCAGAGCTCTCGGCGGAATGTCCGAACATAGCCTACTGGTGACCACACGCAGAATACAAATGCAAATAGCTCGGTTAATATTCAAGATAGAGAAAAAATGTATATAACAATATTTATAGTAAATTTAATTTGCAATAAGATTGATTTTGTACAATATTTCGGTCCGACGTATAGTAACGGAGATATTTCGATAATCCTCCCCTCTAAACCCCCCCTCCCACTGGTCCGATTTCAGCCGTTAACGAACTTGATCTTTCTTTTTACATAAAACGAATAAATATCGAGTTTGGTAACGATCAAACAAAAATTGCGACCGCTAGAGCGGTAACAGACAAATATATATATATATATATATATGATTTTGAACGGACCTCATTTTCGTCATCACCTAGGTAGTATCGATGGACATTTGAAGAAATTTTTCGAAAATCGCGTCATGAGTACGACCTCAATAGCTGATTTCCCTTAAGGGAAATCTGCTAGAAATGCATAGAAAAACAGTTGTAGATCATCGATAGTTTAACAAGATTGATTCTATAACATTTCACAAGCCGACTCATAATAATAGAAATATTTGGAATTTTCGAATCCCCCCTCTATACCCCAACAATTCCATGTCCGATTTCTGCTAATAGCATAAGATTATGATATTATGATCTTTAGTGTTGACTGAATGGGTTAAATGTTAAATTGATGAAATAAACATTTTTGAACTTAAAATCTTGATCGATGACATAACACAACGAATTTGCATGTATTACGCACAATAAAGATCTCTTGAAAACAATATTTGGTAGTTAAGCTTAGAATAAAGTGGTTGGTGTACAAGCTTCAACGGGCATCATTATTGTCATCTAGTAGGTGGGATCGATGCACAACCACAATTGCTGTTAAGAATATGAGCATCATCTTGAGATTTGACAGTCGTGAAAAAATTTAAAAAAATCACCCAAAGAGATTTCGCTTAAAATAAATTTAGTTTCGTATTTTATTCTGTGGCTGAAGTCTCCACAGATGTATGACTGCAAAAAGGAATGGGATAATTGTAGCCTGGAGCTGAGAGTGGGCTCAGCGGACTATAAGCGACGATGACTCATAGATGTATGGAGTAAACTGTAGGCGCTATAGATAGTATCAGCGGAAAGACTCTAACAAACTACAGATAATTCTACTGAGTGTGGTCTCTTACAATTCAATCCCCACGACATATACTGCTTGCTATCAACTGCCTCATAAGTATCAGCTGGACCGTGTCCTTGACCGTAGTCCCATCAGCATCATTAAAAGGTTCCTCTTAAGATCGTGAATGGCTGAAATCGGGGGGGGGGGGGGGTAGAAAAAGGAATTTCGAAAATTTGAAATATCTCCTTTGTTATACCTCTGCCCAAAAGATTGTATAGAAACAATCTTATTTCAAATTAAATTTCCATAAATCTTCACATAAACAATAATGTAAGGATTAAGGTTAAAATTATTTATACGAGGTGTGACAATTAAATAACGGGACTGATCTGAAAAACATACTTTATTGAACACTTATTACAAATAACTATTAATCCCCTTCAACATACTCCCCATCCCTATCTATACACCGCTGCATACGCGTTTTCCACTGCTCAAAGCAGTGCTGCATGTCATTAAGTGTCAGCCTCTTTAGCAAATCTGCCGTTTTTTGCTTGACATCTTCAACTGACTCAAAACGTGTTCCCTTCAATGAACTTTTTATTTTGGGAAAAAGGTAGAAGTCACAGGAAGCCAGATCTGATGAATACGGCGGATGTTCAAGCACTGGAATTGACTTTTTCGCTAAAAACCGCTTCACCGAGAGCGCATTGTGAGCGGGCGCGTTGTCCTGGTGCAAAATCCATGAATTGTTTTTCCACATGTCTGGTCTTTTCTTCCTCACTCTTTCTCTCAGTTTCTCCAGGACCTCAATGTAATATTTTTGGTTTACAGTTTGACCCTCTGGCACCCATTCAACCATAATGACACCCTTCAAATCGAGAAAAACTATCATCATGGCCTTCAGTTTTGATTTGCTCATTCGAGCTTTTTTCATTCTTGGTGATGATTTGAGTCTTCCAGTGCATGGACTGTCTCTTTGTTTCGGGATCGTATTGGAAATCCATGTTTCGTCACATGTGACTACTTTTTCCAGCAGCCCTGGATCTGCTGCCAATTGCTGCATGATGTCAATGCAGATGTTTTTTCGGTTCTCCTTTTGTTCAGGCGTCAGGTTTTTTGGCACAAACTTTAGTCATTTTCAGATCTTCATGTAAAATTTTTCTCACCGTCTCTCTGTCAATGTTTGATAAATCTGAAATCATTCGAAGACTCAAACGCCTGTCTTTCCGCACAATTTCATTAACCTTCTTAATGTTTTCTTCAATTCTTGACGTCACAGGTCGTCCAGTCCGTTCGTCATCTTCAACTTCTTCCCGGCCTTCAGCAAATCGTTTGTGCCATTCAAAAACTCTAGTACGTGACATGCAGTTGTCACCAAACACCTCTTTCAATAACTGAAAACATTCACTTGAGGTTTTCTCAATTTCACCAGAAATTTCAAATTAATATGCTGCTCGATTTTTTAACTGATCATTTTTCCGGCACGCCAATAGCAACACACCTTACTCAAACGTGATTTAAAACCAAACTAGACTTGATAGAGAGACGGGATCAAGTGGACTCTGTGCAGTAATAAACAGGATCAATCATGATCCATCCCCACTCCCCACACATGCCTGACATCTGCCGTACGCACAGTCCCGTTACTTAATTGTCACACCTCGTATATATATATATATATATATATATATATATATATATATAACAAGAAAAAAAAGAAATGGGTAAAAAACGAAAAATCACAATTTTTCATTTTCGTCTTCCCCTATAACCCCAACTCCTGTTCGTTCCTAGAAATTTTAGAAATGCATATTGTATGCATATTTGTCGTAATATGCATTTATTAAAAACACTTAAATAAGCACTAATGACTCCCTCTATAGTTTTAGCGTTTATCCCGTGCTCACTTCATTTACGACAAAAGTGAATGCAATAAAAGTTAATCTAAATACCAAAATAAACAACTTTTCTTATGTACATGTTTGCAAAGAAACTAATAGGAAACGAAAAATCACAATTTTTCATTTTCGTCTTCCCTTAAAAACCACACTTCTGTTCGTACCTAGAAATTTTAATATAGCTTATACCAAGAAATTTTAATATAGCTGTTCCCGCTCTAGCGGTCGCAATTTTTGTTTTATCGTTACCAAAACTTGATATATAATCGTTTTATACAAAAAGAAAGATCAAGTTCGTTAATAGCTGAAATCGGACCAGGGGGAGTGGGGGTATAGAGGGGGAGAATTTCGAAAAATTGTATAGAAACAATCTTATTGTAAATGTAATTTTCTATAAATGTTGTTATGACATTTTTTCACTATCTTGATTATTTACTGAGATATTTGAATTTTTTAGTTTTCGGTCATCAGAAAAGCCCCACTCCTACTCATCTCATATTTTCAATATTCTATTATGTTATGAAGCACTTTATTTGAAACTTTAATACCAGATGTTGTTCTCATTGAACTTTTAAGATTTGAGATAAATGCAAATACCTGGCGCACGTGGGAAGTCTGCTTAGTTGACGCAGCCCCTGCGTGACGGACTTTTAGTGTATAGGTATCTCGTTTATTCATTGTTTTATTCCCTTAAGGGAAATCAGCTATTGAGGTCGTACTCATAACGCGAGTTTTGAAAAATTTTCTTCAAATGTCCATCGATCCTACCCAGGAGATGACGAAAATGAGGTCCGTTCAAAATTATATATATATATATATATATATATATATATATATATATATATATATATATATATATATATCTGTTAACGCTCTAGCGGTCGCAATTTTGGTTTGATCGTTACCAAACTTCATATTTAAGCGTTTTAAGTAAAAAGAGAGATCAAGTTCGTTAATGGCTTAAATCGGACCAGTGGGAGGGAGGGTTTAGAGGGGGGATTTTTGAAAATTCGAAATATCTCTGTTATTATACATCAGATCGAAAAATTGTATAGGATTAATCTTATTGCAAATTAAATTTACTGTAAATTTTGTTCTATACATTTATTCTGTATCTTGAATATTAACTGAGATATTTGCATTTTTATGAAGTCTGTGGGACACGTGCTCGGTTATATGTAGTTCGGATTAGGTCGGCCATTTCCGTAGCTCCTCGGCACAGGCGGAAGCTTCTTCTAACCTTACCTTACCTTCATTACTTTGTGAGATTTATGCAAATATGTTCTGTTCATCCGCCCCCCCCCTTTTTTAGTTCTTGGACTACTAAAATTTGAGTTATATATATTATTCTTACAATTTAGAAGCTGTTTCAGTTGGGAATTTATTTTAATTAACTGAAAGATTTCTCATTACCGTTTGTATTTAATCACGGTGGTGTTGTGTTACCAGTCTGCAGATTTCTCTATAGTAAAACTTCACATGGGAAATCTGCTTAGTTTACGCAGCCCCTGCGTGACGGACTTTTTTCACTTAGAATTTGGAAAATCCGAAATTTCTCCGTTATTATGCGTCGGATCGAAAACATGTATAGAACTAAACATTTTGATAATTTAATTATCTACAAATGTTGTTATGTACATATTTTCTCTAAAATTAATATTAACCAAGATATTTATAGCTTTCAGTAAACCCCCTCTGCAACTCATGTAATAATAGCAATAAGCTGTTATAACACAAACCTCTTTATTCTAAGCTTAAATTCCAAAAATTTTCTCCATGGGACCATTATTCGAGATGCGAGCAAATTCGTTGTGCGATCAATTAAGGTTTCACGTTCCTGTTTCGAAAATGTTCATTTGATCTATACCATACCGTATATGGTGAGATAACAGCACGTGGGAAATCTGTTTAGTTTACGCAGCTCCTGCGTGACGGATTTTTCGTCATCTTCATAGTAGGATGCAACTAATTGTAAGCTATAAAGAAAATAGACAAAATTCTAAAAATATTCTATTTTCCTAGATAATCCCCTCCTAACATCAACGCACTGGAATACTCCTGTCCTTCAACATACTGATTCTAGGTCTTGAAACCATTTTTCTGTAGCAGATTTCAGGGAATTCGGGTCATCAAATCTTGTCCCTTTTGAGAACCTCTTTAAATTTCGGTACATAAGAAATCACTAGGTGCTAGATATGGGCTATAGGGAGGGTGATCGAGCTGTTCAAAGCCACAACCACGAATGGCAGCCAGTGCAATGCGAGACTTGTGGCGCATTGTCATGCAACACACCTCGAGTCTACATTCCCCGACGTTTTTAGCAGATTTCCCCCAAGGGAAATCAGCTATTGAGGTTGTACTCATGACGGAATTTTCGAAATTTTTCTTAAAATGTCCATCAATCCTACCTAGTAGATGACGAAAATGAAGTCCGTTCAAAACTGTATGTATATATATATATATATATATATATATATATATATATATATATATATATTTGTCTGTTACCGCTCTAGCGGTCGCAATTTTTGTTTGATCGGTACCAATCTCGATATTTAGTCATTTTATGTAAAAAGAAAGATCAAGTTCGTTAACGGCTGAAATCGGACCAGTGGGAGGGGGGGTTTAGAGGGGGGATTTTCGAAAATTCGAAATATCTCCGTTACCATAAGTCGGATCAAAAAATTGTATAGAACCAATCTTATTGCAAATTAAATTTACTATAAATAATGTTATGTACATTTATTCTGTATCTTGAATATTAACCGAGATATTTGCATGTTTCTGTTTTCAGCTTCTGAGATGAGATCGGCTAACTTCGGGTCTAGTCGTGAGTTTCCGTCAAGAGCTAGTTCGGGCCGTTCCCGTAACTGTTTGACTCTCTATTCTGAAATTTCTCTATTGTAAAACTTCACATGGGAAATCTGCTTAGTTTACGCAGCCCCTGCGTGACGGACTTTTTATTAAATATGGGCGAATGACGGGCGAGAGTGACTTTCCCTCCAAAAGCTAGTTCGGCCCTTTGCCGTAACTGTTGAGGTCTCGTATGGAGATTTCTCTATAGTATAACTTCACGAGGGAAATCTGCTTAGTTTACGCAGCCCCTGCGTGACGGACCTTTCCACGATGGGCTGAAGCAATTACCTAATAACCTCAGCATAATACTGGCCTGTTATTGTACCAATATCAAGTTAATTAATAAAGATAATAACCATTGCATCCCAAACAATTATTGCCACAACTTCCTCAGCTGAGATTTGAATTTTTTTGGAGGGGATGAGTCTGAATGTCTCCACTGCATTGAGTGCTGCTTTGTCTCTGGATCCCACTGGTACAGCCTGTCACTAATCGGGCCATGAAGTTCTCTGTGTGCTGGTTAAACAGTACTAACAACTCTTAATATGACGAGAGGCGATGATACCGATCTTGAACCGACAGATTTCGAGGAACCCATCTTGCACAAACCTTAGACATTCCTAAAACGCCATGTATGTTTGTTCTAATGCTTATCCCAAATCTAGGCCTCTGCTTGAGTCGCATGGTCAACGTCACTTGAGTTTAATGGCCTGCAGGATCTACCTTCCACTTGCACATTCACACAAGCACGTTTAAACTCATTGAACCATCTAGTGACCGTAGAAAAAGAGGGGCAATCGGGACCATATACATTCACCATTCTCTCGTAAATTTCTTTTGCAGAACGTCCTTCTTTAAACAAAAATTTAATGATGCTTCGTTGCTCAAACTTGAACTCACAGGATATTGACATGTTCTTAAAGGCACTGCTAAATACTGACTGTATCGAGGAGTTGATATGTTTGACATGTTTACTCTTGATAGATAGGCTGCCAAGAACAAAAGAAGGATTAACGGTTTAAGGTTTGTTTATACTTTAGTTGCAAAACTGTTTTGATCGCCCCTCGTATGCATACTTTTTTCGAAAATCAATAGCTAATTTCCCTTAGGGGAAATCTACTAAAAAATATTGGGATAGGAGATCAATAGTGTTTGAAAATCTGTTTAGTTAGACGCAGTCCCCGTGTGAGGGACTCTTTAAATATGACGTATCCACCGTACTTTATTTGAGAAACCGAATGTCCGTTAAGGTATCATATTATGTTTTTTTTTAACATTTAAGGGAAATAAATATTTTATCTCATTTGCTTAAGAGGTGCTGACCGGGAACGTGCTAACATTTTTGTAGGCCACCAGCCAGAGGAGGAAGGGATTATTGTTCTGGGAGTAAACCACCTGCTGGAAGGCTTTTCTTTCAGCTGGCTGGCGAATTCCAGCGCACGTCCGAGGGCCGCAGCAATGTTTTTAGGCTGGCTAGTAGAGAGGAGTGAGGGGTAGTCTCTTCTCTCAAGACAAGCCAGTCTGTTTCTGACGGCTGCATCTGTCGGCTACTGGTCCCACTTCCTAGCCCGGGTATGTTGCACCAACTGCATCTTGCTCAATAGCTCATTTAATAAATAAAACAACTCTTCTTTTATGTAGCTGCTGTGACTGCTTTACTTTAAAAAAGAAACAGATTTTCATGTAAATAATTTACATTTTTTATTCATTCAAGAGTACTTTAAAACATTGGTTCAATCAGTTAATAAATAATCAGTATTTATCATTATTATTTAATAACGTCCACTTTTGGCTGCTATGACTGATTGGGACGGGTTATCTACAGGTTGCCATCTTTTTCTAGCCAGCGTAGGACTAAGGATTTTATTTGATGACTTTGGCACTAAATAAATTCCTGTTGCTCAGGCTGGAATTGAACTCGCAACAGAAGTTTTAAAGAAGTGACTATTCATGTTTTAACCTACTGTTGAATACAAGTGGAGCATAGCTTTTTACATTTTTATTGTTAATTATTTTTTACCACTTTTAGTTATTGCGGCTTGGGAAGGGTTATCCACAGGTTACCACCCTTTTCTGCCCAGGGAGGGACAGGATTTTATTTAATAAAATAAAAGTTTTAACGTTTATTTTCTTAAATAAGATCCTTATGGCTCATTTTTAACCTTGGCTTTTTTATTTTTTCCATTCAGAATTTTTAATTTTATATTCTCAATTTTGAACGATTCAAATTTTAAAAAAGCCCAGTGTCACAACCAAAAAGGCATTTTTTTGGCTTGATGATCATGTGTTGTATATAATATTTAATCGGAAATTGAATTGAGAGAGGGAAATATATGTGCAAAATTATGTCCAAAAAAAAGAAAGTAGCAGCCATAGACATGACAATTTTCAAAACCAATTAATAAGTATCATCAATATTCTGAATTACTTAATCTTCTGTCACAATAATATTTTTTACATTGCTGTAAAAATAAGGGTGTAGAGTTTTTTTTTTTTTTTTTTTTTTTTTTTTTTTTTTTTTTTTTTTTGTGTGTGTTTGATTTTAAAATTTCATTTAATACAATTTAATTTCATCTCTTTGTCTAATGAAATATTTAAATCCATGAAACAGTTTCATGGTTTTATTAACTCACGTTTTATTGAGGAGCAGCTTCTTGTGTGCTAATTCTAGACATAATGGCAGAATTAGTATATTATTTTTTAATGAAAAATGTTAGGTGTTGGAATTATTAATGTACAGCTGATAAGTGCCTAGAAAGTGAAGTTCAAAGTGTTTTTGTTAAAAATGATCTGACTTCAATTTTATTTATTTTCTTTTAAATTACAAATCTGGAAGAATTAATTCTATAATCTCCACTACAAAGAAACACAATTTTAACTATAGAAAATATAATTATAAATTTCCTATGGTTTTCATTGTTTTCAGTGCTCGTTAATATCAGGCAATTAATAAAATAAAAAATACAATATGATATATATGCATACTGCAAACTAAAAATTATTGTTTTTGTGCCCCCCCCCCACTTGTTCAATTTCTCAAACACTACATATTTAGAAGATGTTATATGCGATATTTGTATGGAAAATGAAATATTAATTTCATTGGAATCTTTATTCTTTGTCTTAACCTTATTCGTTTTTGTAGTATGGCAACAAAAGTTGTATAAGAAAATGATTGTGCTTGTAAGAAAAAGTGGTAAATCAAATGGATTAACTGAAGATATTATAATACGCTTTTCTAAGTCTCTAAAGGGAATTAATACTTTTGTGGATTATTTTATATCCTGGTGTTTCATCTCTTACACATTTTTTCTACAATACCAGATCCTTGACCAGATATTTTATATTAATAATATTAAAAACTAACTCTTAGAAGAGATCGGGGGCTAAAAATTAATTTAAACATTTTGTCATTGATATTTACCCCCTTGGATCAAGAAATAATACACTAATCAAATGTGACTGTCTAATTTTGTCTTAAAATGGTTTCTGGTGGGGCCCAAAGTTTTCTTGCATGCTATTATAGTTTTAATTCTTAATAGTCAGAGCGCCCAATTCAAGAGCATTAAGGAAATAATATCTTGAAATGCCTTCATTTTAAATGTATTCTTGTGTGAAGAGAAATATTTCAATTAAAAAATAAAGAAAAAATAAAACTGTAAGTTTTTTAATAATAGTTGAGTTCAAAAGCAACTTTTTCTATAGCGTATGAGGAGTTTAAATAAAAAAATAATTAAGTTAATATTTGAGATCAGTTTCTTGAGCAATATAATGCTTAAGGAATTACGTCATCCTAGGATTTCAGTAAGGGCCTTAAACGCCTGCCCATTATTATTGTTAGAAGGCAGTATGAATTTATATATGATGTAATAGGCAATAATAAATGGATTAATTTGGGATTTTTGTTTATAAAGGAATCTGTTGTTAAGAACATAATTAATTTATAATTTTGGTTATATGTAAAACATGAATTACTGTTGGAGGTAAATCATGAGTTCTGTAGGAGGTAAAAGAATAAAAAATACAACCTATTTGATCCACTGGATCTTTTTTTTATTTTTAAATTTCATACACTTAATTACTTTGGAATTATACTTGCACTTTTATTAGAATTGATTTGCCATAAATTATGGTTTCCTCTCTCAGTAGTTTGATTCACCAAGCTTTCATGAAATTTTATATCTCTCTAGTGTTTCCCAAAGAGATGCATCTAGTTGTTCATATTCATGGAGCTTTGCCATTCTTAATGTGTAATACTTATCACTTTGTAATCAATTCTCAGGAACTTGACGATGTGCTAAGGCAAATTCCTTCGTGTCAGCAAACCCCTTTCCTCCACGAGTTATGATAAAGTTGTTATCAACAGATCCGTGTCTTAACTTTTATTTAAGGCAGTACTTAATGTCTATTATGAGAAGAAATGATTTGTACTGAGATCATTGTATGAGCTTTCTTTTTTTAATATAAAAACTTTAATATTATTCCAAACTTAAGTGTATTGCTGGTAAACACTCCATATTCCTCTTATCAACGTCTTAGACTACTAATCAAAGTTTTTAACCAGATTTCTCTGAATTGAGAATGGTTCCACATATTCTTCTAGAATGTCCACCTCTGCCCGAGCCTCCCACTCAATCTTGTGTTACCAGCATACCATATAATGTCTTTCTGGACTGTTTGTTATTCCATTGTGTTATCATATGGATTTTTAATCCTGCATCTCTACTAACTTTTATAACTCCGAAAATCATTATTCCCTCATAAACCAGCAGAGCTTTTCTTTACTTTTCTCTGGGAGAGCCAAAATTTCACTATTTTTATAAAGAAAAAATTTCTCTATTTTATCTGTCTCATGAGCATTATAAATGTTGTAAAAGCATGGTCAGCCCCATTTTATAAATGAAGGGTATATTTCTTATTTGAATAAACATTTTCCTTCTGATCTGTACTGTGTATTTTGGATATTCTTAATCATTGGGCCTCAGCCTGAAGGTACGAGATGAGGAAACATTTTCCATATTCTCTAAATTAAAAATATTGTGTTCATGAGTGTTTCTACTTCCGCTCGACTTAATATTTTTCTAAGTATTTTAACAATTAATGAGTGTTCAATTATCCCAAAAAAGAGAATATTGTTATAAAATTTCGTAGCTACTTCAATATTTAAATTTTAAAAAAAGTGTAACTCGTCTTTCATAATTCAGGCAAAACTCATGTCTTAAGTTGGGGCTTTGCAGGGAGGGAACTACATTTATATTATCATTATACAAATTAGCGTCTTTAGTAGTTATTCTCCAATACTACCTAATAAATGTAAGTTATTTTAAAAATACTGTAAGACTTGTGTTTTACATTTTGTCATATTAGAGGAAAGGGTGAACAAAGATACAATGTTCCAGCATGAAAGCTTTAATTGGAGACATGCATTTCCTTTTATTAGTGAGATTCTTCAGCCCTTTCTTCAGGAGAGGAATCATGAGCAGTCCTGACCAGAAATATTTAAGTAGAACTTAAATTAGCTGAATAATACAGCTTCATAATATTTTATATCATATGTCAAATTTAAATGTCTCTTATTAAATTTTCATAATAGAACTACCATTATTAATAACAAAGCAATTTGAATATTTAATCAATAGATTAGATCTCATCATAGTCAAGTTTTTGTTTCTTTTTCATTAAAAATTTTATGTGCTAAAATATTGTTTGGAAATTGTAGAAATCATTATGTATATTAGACCTTAGGGTTCTTTGTTGAATTAATACTTTATAGTTAGACTATTTTCTAATGAAAATTGAATGAATAACATGGTTATAAGCATTATATAATAAACCTCAGATTGCTTAAGAAATAGATTTATTGTTGATTTTGCATTTTATTACTTTTTTCAGGTTAAAATATAGATAGAAGCAAAACTATTATACAAAATAATTAAAGTTCAGAGTGAATATTTTCCCCCTTATTCATAGCATTTAATTTTGACACAAAGAGATTAAAAGTAAGGCATGAAGAGTAGTTTCATTATCTATCTGTGCAGTTAAAAATAAAAATTCAAAAATAGGCATGTTATAATAATATTGTATGTTAATCATATAATATACTATTTTTGCAATATATATTCAAGGATGCAATGGAACTATAGAAGAATAGGGACATTATAAGTTTTATCAGCAGGAAAAGGAAGTATTTGATAAGGAGTTCTTATTTGCAAGTTTTGGTCACAGATTTAATCACACATACTATCTTAGTTGAATTGATGTTTGAATCCCACTCCCATAAAAATTTAATTTTTTTTTTTTTTTTAAAAAACAAACAATAATCATCATTTTGGAGTGGATATAGAAATCTTTAAAGGTTTATACTGAGCTAATATAATGTGACATAGATTATAATACATTTTCTGTATACTATGATCCTTTGATGAGTAAAGACATTTTATGTCCATTTGTATAATACAGATAAGGCTTAAGACCACACAGCCTCATGCACAAAAAATGAGGGTGGTGACCCTTCACTGGCATTGACCACTCTTCAAGATTTTAAAGATATGTTTACTAAATTATAAAACCGCTTTATTTAAAAATAGTAATCATTAATGCAACCTTATTGCATTAAGAATTCTGCCATATATTTTTATATCTAATAGGAATTTTTATATCTAATTAAATTTAGATGTGTTAGTTGAGCAATGTCTCTTCTATTTTATTTACTTAATAACTTGGTTCTAATTTTGAGAGATGGTCTAATTTATTTGTTTATTTAAGTACACCACATTAAAGTTGATTTCCCCATTCTAACAGCAAAACAAAACAAAATCAAATAGAAAATGAAACTAAGTAATAATTTATAAGTTCCTCAAAACAGATTGAGTTTAGAGCTATTTATTTGTCCATTATTCTATATGCATTCCTAAAATCATAAAATGAAATATTAAATGAGGTTTATAGATGAAAAAAAAATGTAACTATGGTACTATTATTATTTTTAAAATCACCAAAAGATTAATCTGAATGTGGTTAATACAAGAAAATAAGAATTCCCTATTTCATAATTTTAAAATGTATGTACCTACCAAATGTTAACAAGCTAGTACTTAACGTTTTTATTATTACAAGTAAGTATTTTACTTTCAAAATAGTACTGGTGACCAATATGCTGTTCAGATTTATGGGGCGTTTGCAACAAGGTGTATTTTAATTGTTTCAAATGCTACATAATCAAAAGTGGAAATAAAATGATTATATTTTCTTTATTATTCGATGATGATGTAATCAATATAGTTCATATATAAGATACTTTTTGATCTTTTCATATACATTTAAATTATATTCACTTACTTTAAAAGTTTATATAATTATATATCTTTGATTTATGATTGGTTATCGTTCATAAACTAATCTAATAACTACTTAGGAACAGCATTGCTATATAATTTGTTACCCATGTGTTTAATTATATTAATTATTAGAAAATGAAAATATTTGGCACAACAGCACTTGAAGAGCATGTTTCTGCTGTACAGTTACTTTCGCCATGAACGAGTTTGAAAAGGGCTCTACTTGAGTTCTATAACATGTAAACCTCGTGGCCCTGATTTCCTTTATGCACAACGCTATTCCTTCCTCTCTCCCCATCTTATATGGAAGTAGTCAACACATGGTATACTTTCTGGCTTAGACTGCAGACTATTACGACTTGGGAGCCATTGTCCCAGATAAAACACTGACCTTTTAAATTAGTTAAATCAAATCATAAACAATTATAAAAATGATGGCTCAATGCAAAATTTAACAAAAATAATTATTTTTATAATTACGGTATGCTGTCATTTTTAAAATTAGTTTTAGCAGATTTCCCTTAAGGGAAATCAGCTATTGAGGTCGTATTCATGACGCGAGTTTCGAAAAATTTCTTCAAATGTCCATCGATCCTACCCAGGAGATGACGAAAATGAGGTCCGTTCAAAATTATATATTATATATATATATATATATATATATATATATATATATATATATATATATATATATAGATATAGATATATTTGTCTGTTAACGCTCTAGCGGTCGCAATTTTTGTTTGATCGTTACCAAACTCGGAATTTAATCATTTTATGTAAAAAGGAAGATCAAGTTCGTTAATGGCTGAAATCGGACCAGTGGAAGGGGGGGTTTAGAAGGGGGGATTTTCGAAAATTCGAAATATCTCCGTTACCATACGTCGGATCAAAATATTGTATAGAACCAATCTTATTGCAAATTAAATTTACTATAAATATTGTTCTATACATTTATTCTGTATCTTTAATATTAACCGAGATATTTGGATTTGTATTGTGAGTGTGGTCGGCTATGTTCGGGAGTTTCCGCCGAGCGCACTAGCGCTAGTGCGGCCGTTTCACTAACTATTCGTCCTCGTGAGAATAGGTTATTACTAGGCAGATTTCTCTATTGCAAAACTTCACGTGGGAAATCTGCTAGTTTACGCAGCCCCTGCGTGACGGACTTTTTATTAGCAGACATGCCTTAAGGGAAATCAGCTATTGAGGCCATTAACAGTTAAAGTCAGATCAGTGGGATAGTGGCATGTTCAGAGGGCGAATTTGGAAATTAAAAATATCTCATAATAACTCACAAGTCATATCAAAACTTACAGAACCAATCATGTTAAACTATTAATGCTCTACAATTGTTTAATACATGCTTTCATAGCTCAAATATTTCATGAGTTATTCAGTATTTGTACTATAATTGGTATCAGCCTTTAGAAAACCCTTCCTTCTACTTATTGGATTTTTACTTAGAAATAAAAAAATTTATGGTGAGAACAGATCAGTAGTGTGTCAAATCCGCTTAGCTTACACATCCCCTGTGTGAAAGCTTTTATTTTATTTTGATTTAAATGTAAATGTTAATTTTGTATGCCTTTTCAGGAAAAGGAGGAATAACAATGAAGGCGTTTCTCATCGTCTTCGTGGCCCTCCTGGTCATTTTAATTCCACCCTCAGAGGCAAAGGTTAATATTTTACTTGAATTGTACTATTTTTATTGTTGTATTGTATTATTTAGCATTCTACCCGTTATCATTGTATGTTTCATTTTTTTTTAATAGGAATCTTTCTCTTATCTTCAATATGACTCAAATCTTTATGTTATACATATTATTAAATATAATGGTCATTATTTGTTATTACAAATAATCTGTGTATTTTGAAATGAATTTTCAAGTCATTGCTAGCAAATTGGGATATTTGTGTGTTGGTAACTGCTTATTTTATATAATATTCTCGAGGAGCCATGCGGGTTAAGGCAGAATTACATTTACCACTACCCTCAGTAAGCTGAAAGTGAAAATAGGTGCAGGTTTGATCCTCGCTAAGGGAGAGCATTTGTTCACATGGTCGCTAACAGTGTACTAGTGTCAGAGTGGTTATGGATCAGCGGGAGTCTAAAGAGTATATATGTCTGACAGCCCCTGGGGACGTCTAACGATTATGACTCTTAGACTCTATTCACAGGCAGGATGACAGTGTGAACTGGCCACAAACCCCCTTCGGGTACAATGGGGCCCGTCAGTGTTTTGGAGATAACTCATCCTAAGCCCCTCTTGGATAATGGGGGTTGTACGAAAGCCTGATCAAAAAGGTACAAAAAGGGAATGTTCTTCTCCACTATTGTCTTTTGAAGGAAATTGAGGCTGAAACATGCAGTATGCTTGTGAATGTTTACAACTATGCTCCATCAGAGCCAACTAGCAGATAATCTTATCTGATACTTTATAAGTGGAGATTTCAATGTCAATGACATAAAACGTGATGGTACCCCAAAAAAGTTCTAAAATGATGAACTTACCGAACATGATATTTATCCTAGTCAGACACTTGAAGAATTGTCTGCAGCATTGGATTTTGAACAATCCACTATTGGGAAATGCCTACATGTTCTTGGAATGGTTCAGGAGAAAGGAAATTAGCTACCACATAAGTTGAAGGAAGGGAAGGGTCTTTGAAAAGTGTTTGGTCATTTGTAAAATGTTTCAACTAAAAGGAAGAAAGAGCTTTTTTGAACCAGACCATCACTGACGATTGAAAATGGACGCAATTCATTATGTCAATCAACCCCAAAGTGCAAATTCATAGGGTCATGCTCTATATATGGTTGGACATGCCGGGTGTAGTTTGCTATGAGCTCCTGAAACTTTTGGATCTATCAATTCACAATGTTACTGACTTCAACTGATGCATTTGAAACAAGCTATTCAAGAAAAGTAACCAGAATGGCACAATAAACATGAGAAATTGGTTTTGCAGTATGACAACACGAAGGGGTGAAATGGGTGGTTTTACCCATCCCACTGTATTCACCAGACAGCACTTCACCTCATATCACTGCATAAAAAAAATGGAATGATGACTGGATCCCCATTAAAGAAATAGAGTTCTTCACTCGAGGAATCCATTTATTACCCAAAAGGCTGTTGGGTTCAGGGTCAGATGGAAAATACTTTGAATAAGATCATTTAATGTATTTATATTCTAACTATGTTTTTTTCCTACATAAAAAATTATTAAACCTTTTTTCCTTACCCTATAGTTGTACGTCAGTAATAAAAATTTCTTTTGTAATTAATTTTTTACACAAACAATTTTGTTAGAACTTGGGGCTAATTTATTGGTCTTCAAAGAATATTATATTTTGTTTAAAGTTTATTTTTTATCATTTAATTGTATCATTATTTTGTTGTAACGAAAATTATATGCTAATATTATTCTACTAAGTATATATTATTCTTGTTCAGAGGAAATCTAAAAAATACCATAAGGAACATAAGCATATCACTGAAGATCATGCCCAACAGTTGGTTGAAGAAAAGCCTGCTGAAGTTCCAGTTGGCGAGCATAAACCTGCTGAAACGCTACCTGAATCTCTTCCTGACCGTGATGTTCTTGAGGGTGAGTATTACCTTATCATTTATGATTCAGTTTTTATTGTAAATATACCATGGCTTGAGTAAACCAGGTGAAGAAACATACAACCTGAAACTGATTAAAAAATTATAAAAATGTTTTACTCGTAAGTGTTCCTGTTTTCTTTCCCTCAAGGGAAACCAGCTATTGAGGTTGTACTCATGATGCAATTTTCAAAAAATGTATTCAAATGTCCATTGATCCTACCAAGGAGATGATGAAAATGAGGTCTTTTCAAACTATATACGAGGGCGTATTGAAAAGTAAGGTCTCCTATTTTTTTTTCAAAGAAAATTTAATTTATTTACAACTTTGGTTACATCGTTGGAAGGCTTGAATATTTACCTATTTTTCTACATATTCGCCTTGACGATCAATAACTTTTTGCATTCTGTTTACCAGCTTTTTAATGCCGGTGCCGTACCACTCTCCCGCCGCGTCACGAAGCCACCTGACCTTATAACCCTTCAGATCTTTAGATGACCCCTGTGAGAGTCGGGGGATTCATGATTCTTGTTAAAACTTGATTTTCTTGAGACGGTTTTGGAATTACACTCTGTCTTAAGATCTGAAGATCCATTCGACTATTATATCCTAGAAAATAATATGTAGCATTCAAATGACTCTCTATCAAATATGAGTATCTCTTTCTTGTATAAGAAAAAAAAATATTTTTTATGTTTAAAGATAAAAATATTGGCAGACTAAAATATGTAATTATTAGTGTCGGCTCATTTGAATACCACTCTAAAGATTAGAAATATAGGGCAGTTCATCATTTGATAAGAGGTCAAATGATAAATCTACTTGATCTTAACCTTTCCATCTTTATTTACTATTAAGTGTGAATTAAATGTTTGTGTGTGTATATACATATATACATTTTCCCACTAATTTACATATACCATATATATGAGTGTGTGTGTGTGTGTGTGTGTGTGTGTGTGTGTGTGCGCGCGCGTGCTTGTGTGTGTTTTGCACATTTTTATTAATATTATTTATTAGTATTATTAATTTTTCAATTCATAAGTTTTTGGCCCATATGATCCCCCCCCCCCTTAGGAGGCTTAGGATTCTGTGGTTATGATTTCATCATAGAATTGGTTTAAGAATATCTTACATTGAAACTATTTTGAATGGTTTCTTTATAAATTCTAATATTTTCAATGTTTAAGTAAGAAAAACTATATATAAAGACAGTTTTAGTAGGATTAAAGACAGTGTAAATATTAAAGAAAAAAAATACAATATCTATAAAATCAATTGTGAAAGTTATGAAAAATGAAAAGGTGAGGAATCAGAGCTAATGGTTTGTGTTTAAATATAAGCTCCTGAAGAGGTACTTAAAGAGGTGTGAATCATATAGAGTTTTATTAAATATTAATTAAGGAACTAATATTATTCCCATCCATTTTAATAATATGAATAATAGTGAAATGTAGTTATAATGTTATGTAGCCGAAATTGGAAATGAAAATTTAATATTTTTGATTAAGTTTCATTAGGGCAGATAATTAAAACACAGTTTAAAAGATAATATTTTAATCAGATATAGTAGTTCATTGACTTAAAAATAGCTAGAAGTTTCAAAAAGAAAAAAAAAATATATATATATTTTTTTTCTTGATTGTTTTTTGTTATTGTACGACTATTTATTGGGTGAAGCTGTTTCACAAATTGGTCAAAAATATAATACGTTTATTGAAAATCATATCAATTAATTTTTTTTATTTATCATTATATTTTGTGACTTTAAGAAATTATCAATGTTTGTATGAGTCAACTTATTTTTTTTATTCTTTTATTTTGTTTCATCCTGGTAAGCATTTGTTTCCTTCAAAATTTGACATGCACGTCTTGCTTAATTTAACACTTCTAGAATTTATAAATGACAAAATGGTCATGGGAGGCCACTCATTATTTACAGTTTCAAAAGCAAGTATAGCTATTTGCTGTTATGCTATCGCATTAGACTGTTCATACGTGACTAGGTTATCTTAGTTATTCTGTTTCATTTTTTACCAGAAAATGAGTGATCGTTTATTAATACCAGTTGGTGATTGTTTATTATTACACCATATGGACAGCTACCTTGCAATTCATGTGGCAGATGACGGCCGGGGACGACCACTTTATGCAGCTACTCGCGATATCGTCCATTTTGAGCTAACTCTAATTTAAAATTACATTTTGTCATTCAAATAAATTCTAGAAGTGTTGTTTTAAATAATAAAGTTTTTTTTAATATGATTTAATAATCATCTTTAAATGGGTGGTCTCCTGATAAATGATAAGAACCAAAAAATAAAATAAATTTACATCCAACTGTACCTTACATTGATTTGTTCTTTCTTCTTTTTTAATCCTTCTGTTGAAATAAATTTGATTTCCTATTTTTTGAATTTGTTTATCTATTACACTTTCAGGAGGGGGTCAGCCTGAAAAATTCTTTGTAATTTCTTTTTCTTATTTTTGTTTTTATTTCTGCAAAATACTTTGGACTGGTATTTAGTAATGCTATTTAAACTCTATTAGAAATTAAATTTTTAAAGTGGGAAATTGATCATTCTTGCTGAATGGTTAGTTATTCTCTCCTGAATGAGTTTTTACTCAACTTGACTGTGTAGTTCAATATATCGTTACTGTTTATGGGTTTAAAAATGTTGAATTTGAAATTATTAGAAATTTATTAGTATTTAGTATATTTCCCCTCATAGGTTATGTTGTTTCTAGAACATTTATCAAGTTTTTTTTTTCCAAATATCTTTATATTAATTAATTATTTTATAATATAGATGTATAAAAGTGTTTAAAACTTAATGAATGTTGTGTTGTAATCATTCCTAACAGAAGTTTTTTACAATTTGATTCTTTTACGTTTAAGTTTCTGAGCAATTGGCAATTCCTATTTAAGTTAAGTAATCTGAACCTAAAATTAGGCACAGTATTTATAGATTGAAGAATCAAATTATAATCTATTAGACTTATTAAAATAAACCTGGGAAACTTGTATCTTATTCCTGTTTTTCAGAAATTCAATCTGTTCTGTTGTTGTTCTTCTTTTCTTAATAAAGCCTTTTAATCCAAAGCATATCTTCAGACCTTCTTTGTTTAGGTTATATTCAAAAATATATACAGTGGTGTATTCACGTAAAATTCAGAAAGTACTGTAGAGCATTTAGCATAGGTTGCAGGTATACCACTAGTGACAGCCATTAATATAACTTTGGTAGGAAATGGATTTTCTATAATTAATATTAATAACATTTCATTTAAATATTTATTCCCCAAACATTTTTAACATCTATTTGTATTACTTATTAAACTATTTTGCAGCAATGGATCCATGTGATGGAAAATGTGGATCTGGGCAGATTTGTCAGCTTGCTGATGGAATTGCAATGTGTGTCTGCATCCCTGTTTGTCCTGAAGAAACAGACCCTCGTCGAAAAGTAAGTAGTTAGTTGTATATCTGAAATATTACTCAATGTATACTTTGTGGAATATTTGTGTATAAGTCTAGTCTATTAAATAAATAAAAGCAAAGATGCATTGTAAAATACACTTCACACATACCATTTTTCTAAAGACAATGGTATCTCCAAATATCTCATATCTAGCTTAAATTTTAAATCGTGTTTACAGTGGTTTCTTATTTGACGAGCAATAGAGGACAGAATTTGAGGTGACATGAACAGTTTGACTCGTACTAGTGTGTACCTCATGAAGGGGCACCCAAATCTAAAAATTTGTTAAAATTAATATTAACTTCTACTTTTTCAGTCACTTGAAAATCTGCTATTTTATCTTTCTTTGTTTAGGTCTTTGCCGAGTTTGATATTTCAGAGCTGTAAGTGGTATTCTAACTCAATTTGTTCTTTCCTTTTTCTTGACAAAACCAATATTTATGATGATATTGACGAATATGTGTTTTATGTCTACATGCCCCCTCTTCCTAGTTGAAAATTTGAATTCTAAATTCTTAGTTGAATATATATATATATATATATATATATATATATATATATATATATATATATATATATATATATATGTGTGTGTGTGTGTGTGTGTGTATTTCTTAATATAAATACACAATAAAGTATGGAAAGCTTGCATCTTTTTGCTCTCAAATGTCACACTTATTTGATTTAAACAACAAAGATAATTATTATTACCTTATTATAATCATTATTATCTTTATAATTAATACTTTATCTTAACAATAATTAAGTTAATTATTATTAAGGCTAAGTATTCTTTTTAATTTTTTTTTTAATTTATATCATTTAATAAAATAAATATTGTAAAAAAAATTACAATATAGAACAAAAATTTAAACAAAATGTTTAGTAGGTAAAATCTTCTGCAATGAATTATTTACTAAATTAGTTCTAATAGAAAAGGTGAATAACAAATATGTGACAATTCGAAGAACATATTTAGTTCTTAACATGTCATTTTTAATGAATTAATGAGCAAATACTTATTAGCTTCACTAATTTTGGAATGACATCACAATTCGCAGAAATGCCCTGAGAATGTAGCAGACCGATGTTGAGCATTTGTCTGTAATGGGTAATCACCTGGCTTATTGGTTGGGTTAGTGCTATGATTGATTATATAAGTATCATACGAAAAGCCTCTTCGAAGAGGTAGTAGCCACCTAAACTATTTATATATATACAACAAAAAATGTAGTTATTATTATATAATACTATTTCACTATTATATAAATTGTAATAATACATTTGAAACAAAAACAAAATTAAAATAAATATTGTTTTTCTTAATTGGTGGACTTTATTATAGGTTTGTTCAAACTTGAACTCAACCTGGAATTCAGACTGTGAGCTTCATCAAATGAGGTGTTGGTGCCGTGGTAGCAGTGAAAACTGTATAGGTGACAAGGAGGCCCAGAGCCATATGCACATAGATTATTATGGTGAATGCAGGGAGCCTAAGGTAAAATAGAACTTTTTTTTTATACATTTACTGCTCCAAAAGACAAACGGATTAGATATTCTTAGGAACATTTGGCTTTATTTGGAAGAACATATATTGGTGTGATATGTAAACAGGAAGGTCATACATAATTCACTTATAGAATTTGTTGGTACAAAATCATATAGGTGAAATAATTGAAATTATAAAGTTTAAAAAAAAAAATAACCATTTTTTTCAAAAATAAGTAGAAGAGCCACAAATTAGTAGACTTGCATGAGTAGTTAAAATTTGTGGTTGATTAGAAATACTCACAACTGATTCAGAATCTAAAATGATTTAATAATAGATAGTTATTGACAAGTACAGTGATAATCAAGATAATAAATGTCAACTGTTGGCAGAAGGGCAAGGAGATACTTCGTATTCTTTAGATTCCCTTTAAATTCATATTTATTATTTTCATAAAGTTATATTATTGTAAATGATTTACTGTTGGTTCAAATCATATATTTAACCTGTAGCAAATCCATTTTTGATAAATTATAAATTTTAATAAGAGCTTTTACCGTCTTCATGAATCGGGTGAATAAAATGCATATCTACTTCAACAGCTGATTCATTTTTTATTGTTGGTCTAAAAAAAAGATAAAAACATATTCACATTCTGTGTGAAATAGTTCTCATAAACCTTGGGACATATAGCTGATATTTCTTAATCAACTTATTCATTTATCAGTACTACCTATAACCGGAACTCCACAAAATACTATACAAGCTAAGTTACAATGAACATGTACACTTAATTTGTGTTTGATCTGACCACTACTGCGATAACTATCAAATTACTAGAAATTATAGAAATTCATTTTGTTCAAAACACTACAACTTGCTTACTCTAAACAATAAAACCATCTTTCTGGAAGTTCCTTTTATTATTTACTATTTTTTTTTTTTATTATAAAACCTCAAAGAGAATATATAATGACAGGCCAAGAAATGAAATTGCCTATATTCTTTTAAAACTTTACTCATGCATTCTATACGTTTCACTACCTAAATAGCCTCTTTGTGAATATTCTGTGGGGAATATGAATAGTGGTTGAATAAAATGTGAGATAGGCAATTTTATTCCATTAAATCCTGCCATGATTTATTCAATAGTCAATATTTAAGTCATTGTTCCAATTTCAAATTTTCTTTAATTAGTTTTCGAACAATCTCTAATGCTAACAACATTCTGAATATTTTAAGAAAAACAGGCAAATTTCCCAGTTTTATTTAAATTGGTATTTAATTTAAGATATTTCATCTATGAAATCAAGCAATTAATCACAGTTTGCTTATTATATTATTTTATTCTTTTGTGCGATTGTAGTTTTGCCTTCATATTTTGCTTCTTTATTTTTATTATTTTTTCATTTCCTCAGGTATGCACTGAAGACCAAATGGCAGACTTTCCCAGGAGAATGCGTGATTGGTTATTCAATGTAATGAGGGATACTGCAGACCGTGACGAGCTGTCCCCATATTACTTGCAAATGGAACAGGAAGCTGAAACCAATCTTAATAAGAGATGGAATAATGCTGCCATTTGGAAATTCTGTGAACTTGACAAAAGCAACGACAGGTATGCCCACCTTATAAATTTAGGAAATAACTTTATTTACTTAATAATAGCTTTAATAAAAATTTGGAGATTTTCACTAATTTTTTATGAGTACTTGTATGACTACTTCATTTGTTAATCTCTTCCTTTCCCAGACTGGGGACTTTGGTTACCTATTAGACTTAAACCTAAGTTATTTATTAGTGAATTAGCACTAATATAAAGATTAGATTATAGGGTGTATTCTTATAACCAGTGGAATTCATATTCTTAGTTAGGGAGGTCTGAAATCTGTATTTCATTTCTAGTACGTTTTTCAGCAAACATTCACCAGAAGGTTTTTAATTCCCCTCTCCAGCTAACATCACATTCACTTTTATTTAATCTGAATTAAGACTTTTTTCTCATTGACTTCATTATTTATTTTTCTATAAATTTGAATTATTAAAATATTCCAATTGTTTAATGTCCAGAAATAATCATTTAAATGACATACGGGAGTGGAAATTGTGGCATGATAAGCACATTTAATTCTGCTATTTATATACTTAATAAGTCAAGTACATAAATAGCAGAAGTTCTAGTTATATGTTGGCATTATTCAAATTACTATATACATTTACTGTTAGAAATTTTTATTGTTACATGATATTGAATATTGATGAATGCTATCCATGATTATGAATTATGTTATCCTCAATGCCTTAAATAATAAAGAGGAATTTCATTGTACTGAGCCATTTCATTCATCACTTCTGTGACTCGAGAATAGTGTAGGAGCTCCCCATAAACAATAACTAAAGTCAATATATAAATGATATATTCTGTTAAGACCAATAGAAAGAAATTAATCAATAAACTTTACTCGATTTTCACTTAATATGTTGAAAATTATTATATTTTCAGAATAATTTAATTGTTTAGTGTGTAAATTGAGTTGTTTGGATTATAGTCCACATTACTTAAGGGAAATCATCTATTGAGCTTGTACTCATTACATGATTTTCAAAAATGTTCTTCAAAGTCCATTGATCCTGTCCAGTAGGTGATGGAAATAAGGTGCAGTCAAAACTATATATATATATATATATATATATATATATATATATATATATATATATATATATATATTGTATTCATATCGAAAAAAAAAAAAGTAATAGTAACATATATGTGAATAAATATCAACTCTTTATGCAGATACATCAGTATTTGTGTTTATACAGGGTGCGGCACAGAAACTTGCTGATTTAAAAGGTTAATAAAAACAAAAACAGATAACGTTTTAATTCGTTTTACATATAATCTTACATTCTCTGAATTTATTTATTACACTTTTATAAAAATGACATCGAACAAGTGACAGCCTCCATTGTCAATACACTGAGCTATGCGTTTCTTGAAGTTCTGATGAACTCTTTCGAGCATATCAATTGGTATGTCGGCGATGGCATTCCGAATGTTGTCCTTTAGATGAACTAGGGTCCGTGGGCGATCATTGTAGACAACAGATTTGAGGTTAACCCCAAAAGAAAAAATCGCATGGAGTCAAATCAGGTGAGCACACAGGCCAAGGAAGATCGCCTCTCAAGGAGATCAGTCGATTGGGGAAGTTCTCCCTCAAAAGTTCAATTGAACATCGCGTTGTGTGAGCCGTGGCTCCATCTTTTGAAACCACACATCACCAATGTTCATTTCTTGCAGGGAGAAAAAATGTTGTAATCATCTCCTGTAGCGAACTGCATTCACTGAAACTGTGCGCTCGTTTTCTTCAAAAAAGTAAGGACCAATTAACACTACTCTTGAAATTGCACACCACACAGGTACGTGTTCAGAATGGAGTGGCTTCTGATGAAGTTGACATGGGTTGTTAGCACTTCAATAACGCATCTTTTGTTTGTTCACACAACCAGAATTGTGAAAGTGAGCTTCATCACTGAAAAACACGAGCGTGTCGTGAGGCAGGTTTTCACTGAGTGCTTCACATGCATTTCGGTGGGCATTAAAATCGGTTTCATACGGATGGAAATTAAGGTCTTGGTGTAAAATTCGTCTCACAGTGCGGTCAGATAACCCCAGGGCAGCTGCGTGATTCCACGCCGAACGCCGAGGAGATCGGATGAATGACTCTCTCACTCTTTCAATATTTTCTAGAGTTCTGGCCGTCTGATGAGCTCCTGAACCGGTTTTTGCTACACTTCCACTCTCTCTGAATGTGTTCACCCACGAAACAATTGATTGCCGTCCAGGCACCGGACCTGTAGGGTGAATATTAAACTGAGTACGGAAGGCACGTTGAGTGGTGATAATGGGACGACCGTTAGAAAAGTAAGCCTCGCAGACTGCTTCGTCCAATGCATGATGGCGACTGAAGAGGAAAGAAACAAAACTTCAAGACTTCCCCTCTCCAATGACATTGGACTCGCCTATGTCCCCCCATTCCTCACGACAAGGCGACCGTTACAAATCAGCAAGTTTCTGTGCCGCACCCTGTATATGTCAGGTTGTCAAGTGGAAAACAGACGGTGATTTTATTAACAAAACTATTTAAATTATTAACAATGATATCAAAAAAGTAATATAGATGCAGATAATCTAACCCTACTAAAATTCAGAGCATTTAGCTACAAAGTATGCCATATCTGGACTTATAAGAGGTTTTCCATAAGACCATAAGAAAATATGATGAAGAGCAAGTAGAGACCAGTTTCCCTTGAGGTCCTGATAATGAAAGGTGATCTTCCCGCAAATGTTTCAGGCTGAGCGGGTTCTTCCAGCAGTAGCTTGTTTTTTTTTAAAAAGGAAATACTTTATACATTTTTGATTTCTTTTCAAACATTATCTTTTCATCAAACGAACAATAAATTCCTGCAGTCGATGCAATTTTTGTTTATACAAATCTTTAACTCATCGTGATGTTGGTGAAGCGTTCTGCGCACGCGTGTGTGTGTGTTTTAACGCTCTGAGGGTCACAAGTTTTGTTCTATCGTTACAATATTCTATATTGAAATGGTTTATGTATAACTAAAGATCAAGTTCTTTATCAGCTGAAATCGGACTAGTGGAAGTGGAAGGTTTAGAGGGGGAATTTTGAAATATCTCTGTTATTATAAGTCTGACGAAAAAATGGAACAAACCAATCTCATTACAAATTTAGCATCGTATAAATATTGTTATTTACAATTTTTTGCTAACATGAATATTAACCAAGATATTTCGTTTTCCATCTTCACTAAAATCCCATTCCCTGCTCATGTTAACAATAAGTTGTTATGCCATGAACCACTTTATTTGAAGTTTAAACAGCAAATATTTTTTCCATTAAACTTTACAGGGTGAGATACATGCAATTATGTTACTTGATGACATAATCAATTAAGTTTTTAACTCAAAAATATTTATTTCATCTATACCAAACTCGATATTCAAGATATTTTATTTTTTCAGTCAACACTAAAGATAATATTCACTAATGGCTAAAATCAGACCAGAAATAGGGGAGTTTAGAGGGAGGGGAATTTTAAAATTCAAAATAATTCCATTATTCTGAGCCAGATCAAAAAATGTTATAGGTCAAATCTTGTTAATCTAGTGTTGCTCTACTATTCTTTTTTTATACATTTTTTCATATTCAAATATTAACCCTTTCCTTGCGCAAAGCCACTATAGTATCTTGAATCAAGTCACTATAGTGGCTTTGCGCAAGGAAAGGGTTAAGCAAGTTATTCCTACTTTCTTGTTTACAGTCTTTAGAAAATCCCCCACTTCTACTCATAAGATTTTCATTTCAAAATTGAAAATATTTGGTGAGATGAGGTTAGTAGTGTGTCATTCTAGCATATGAGAAATCTGCTTAATTTACACAGCTCCTGCGTGACAGACTTTTTATACTTATGTGTCATTTAATTTTTTCAATTTTTTTAACATTAGGTTAATTATTACATTGCTATTTTTTGCTTTTCTGATATAAATAATATGTAAACAAAAATTACTGATAGGTAGTGAAAATACAGGGGAGGTCATTTATGCTACTTATATATTTCTGCTATGTGCATATATTGCTTCTTTAAAATGCTCCATAACATTACTGAGCATACTATGTACTTACATGTATTATTTTGAATATAAAGTATAGTCATAAGCTTTGGACATTCACCTTTTAATAATATGTGCAGTTTTAAAGTAGTTTTTAGGCACATAAAACAGCTAGGATTATTATGCTTTGGACTGCTTTTAGCAGATTTCCCTTAAGGGAAATCAGCTATTGATGATGTACTCATGACGGAATTTTCGAAAAAATTTTCAAATGTCCATCGATCCTACCTAGTAGATGACGAAAATGAGGTCTGTTCAAAACTGCATATATATAAATATATATATATATATATATATATATATATATATATATATATATATATATATATATTTGTCTGTTACCGCTCTAGCGGTCGCATTTTTTGTTTGATCGTTACCAAACTCGATATTTAGTCGTTTTATGTATCAAGAAAGATTAAGTTCGTTAATGGCTGAAATCGGACCACGGGGAAGGGGGGATTTAGAGGGGAGGATTTTCGAAAATTCAAAATATCTCCCTATTCGTCGGATCGAAAAATTGTACAGAATCAATCTTATTACAAATTAAATTTACTATAAATATTGTTATATACATTTATTCTCTATCTTGAATATTAACCGAGATATTTGCATTTTTATTAAATCTGGGCGGCTAACGGACGAAGAGACTTTCCCCCCAAAAGCTAGTTCGGCCTTTCATTAACTGCTCGGCTCTCATGAAATTTCTCTATTGTAAAACTTCACGTGAGAAATCTGCTTAGTTTACGCAGCCCCTGCGTGACGGACTTTTGTTTAAGATATTTGATCATTGCCTTGAAAATTCACTAAAACAGAAATTTAATATTAAATTTCTCTTTAGAATTGCCTGTAGTTATTTTATTTCATTTTAAACTGAATTTCAACCTAATAGCTCAAAAACTAGATATTGTTTAAGCTTGTTCTGTATTTTATTTAATTATCTTATTTTTATTTTTTCAGGACCATTTCAAGGCATGAAATATTCCCAATTCGAGCACCATTGGTAGCCTTGGAACATTGCATTTCTCCATTTTTGGATGGCTGTGATGCTGACGGAAATCATAGAATTACACTGAAGGAGTGGGCATCTTGTCTTCAAATTGAAGAGGTGCCTATTTAATCAGTATACTTATAAAGTAAAAAATGTGATTTATGAGCTACTGTAAAAATGGTTTTTGATGTTTCTAAATTAATGCACTTCTAAATAGAAATAAGTGTTTAATTAGTGAGAAGACAATACACTCCTTGTAAAATATTTTTTATCATAGTAATCTTTAACCTTCTGCCCTGTGCACCATTCTGATTTACTTGTTAGCACATGCGACACAGGAAACAAGTCATGCCAGAAAAACAATTTAGTAATACAAATTGTTATGATTTGTTAGCAGAAAGGCATTGTATAACTTTGGAAAGTGGCTGGGGTAAGGAAAGAGGAAATTTTTGTTAGTGGTTAATAATCTTTTTGCTATTTCAATTGCTTAAGTTGAAGTTGCATGTGGTTCTGGGTTGCGATTCTATAATGCAAGTATACGTTTTGCATTTACAAAATAAATAACTTTTCAGGATATAGGCAAGCTTATTGAACAAATATTGCACAATTCCTCTATGCCTATGAAACAGTATTTTCTTCATCATGACAAACTCATCAATTATATAACTACCTATATTTACAATTCTTGATGAATTACATTTTCTTAACTCTATAAGGAGTCTGCCTCACACTGACAACTCCTTGGTCCCTAAAGAAAGGTGAGATACTCTGGTAATTATTTGGAATTTGGTTGATCAGAAAATAATCATGGAAACGATATGTTTGGTTAGACTTTTGCATAGGTGGTTACTCTAGGTAGATGGATAGGTTCTGATAGTAAAGAGTGTTTTGTAAAAGACAGGTTACTGCACATATTAGCACTCAGCAAAAAAAAAAAAAAAAAAAAAAAAATAAAAAAAAACCTGTTAATCCTCTTAAATGAGAAACCTCATTGTTTACACAGTGAATTATTGCTTAGTAAGATGTTTTACTGTATTTGCCCTAGAATCGCCTTAATGTGAAAAAAATAAAAACCGTGAAAATGAGGTTTAATCCCACCCTTGACAATGGTGACCACGGCCATTTTGTTTTCCTAACTTTATCTTTTTTAACACACTTAATTTGGTGGATCCTTAGACTGCGGAGGATAGACTTTAATGACTGTATTCAAAAATTTCCAAAATACGTCATCGGTCATTTACACCAAGGGCGGGAACTTTAATTTTAAATTTATCTTTTTTTAAAGCACTTAAAAAGCAAGATGGCATACGGTGACGTAACAAGGGTGGGATTAAACTGCATTTCACCCAATAATAACTTTCAATGGATTTTAATAGAGTCTCAGACATACTTTGAAGTTTCTTTATATTAATGTAAAGTATGTAAATGTTTGTTATTAATCGATATTCATTTCTCAATTTCAGGGTGAACTTGAAGACAGATGTGAAGATGTGAGGGAAAGTGATGATGAATAAGTAAAGCTACTTAGATTTTTAAAAACCAAAGTTTTTTTTTTTTTTTTTAATTTTTAAAATTCCTATTATAATGATTTAATTAAATGTAATTAATATATAATATATAAAATATTTTGTCAAATTTTAGTACATAGTATTTACAGTATATTTATGAATCTTATTTAAAGTGATTTAAGTATGTGTATGCCATAAGTAAATTTTACTTTTAAATTGTAAAAAATGTCACTGCCATATTAAAATTATATTGTACTTTAGATGATAAGAATTTTTTTCTTAAGTTTATTTACAAACCAATTATTTGTACTTATTTGAACTTGAATTATAGTAGCTTTAGATTTTTTCAATTTTTATTTTTATATTTTTTGTGAGCATTAACTTCTTCAGCCCTCATGTGCATGTATGAATTCATTTATCAAATGGTACATTATTCATTTAGAATTAAATTTGGTTTTCAATTTCTTTTTAAGTCTGTACATTATCTTCATTAATTGTGCCATCAAATTTAATGTTTTTTCCTTGCTAAGCTTAATAAATGTTTACAGTCAACTTTGTCAACCCATTCAAGAATAAGCAGACAGATTTTGTAATTCCAGGTTGGGAGAGAGAGGGTATCAGTATTTGAATTTCAGAATCCATATAGATGTCAGTCTTTTGTGCAAAGTGTATCCACACTTTATAAACTACAACTGAAAAATAAGACAGACACTTTATTTTGGTTGCCTGGATTTATGGTTATAACTTAGAGTACAATTGTTGATAAAGAAGCCAAAATTACAACAAACGAAAGTGATATCAAATAATGCTAACTGATACACAACATTACTATAAAAACAAAATTATACAGAAGTGTGGTCAAGTAATCAGCTGGTCATCAAGTAATCAAAGTTCAAGACAAAGAAGAGGTGGCTCTTATTCAACTGCAACATGGCCATCCATGCCTAACACAAATGTACCTTATGGCAAACTCTGAAACTCCAACTTTTTCTCAGTGTAATAGGCTAGCCACTGTAAAACACTGACTTATAGCTGCAGAAGAGGACATAACATGGACCTTCCTTACAATCTGGACAAACTACTAAATGACAAAAGTTTACATCTGGAAATTGTATTTAGCATATTTAGAATGTGAAATTCTATATCAGCTCACAATTTTCTCTCTCTTCCTATTCCAGAGAAGTATAGTCATAAATGTTTAATTGAAATATTGTTTTAAAGATTTAATTGCAACACCAATGCAAAATGACATTTAAATCATTGGTTATTTTATCATCTGATTAATTGAACATGGTAACATGAGATTTATTCGTCTTGAATTGCGAGACACAAGTAAATAAATACTAAAATAGAGATTAATAGTTAGGATTAATTGTTATAAATTAATACAAGAAATATACTCTTGCTCTTAATAGTATAAATTATCTTAGCACTTTCTTTTGTCATATACAAATATAAAAAGTCCTTTATGCAACAACTCCTGCATGAACTAACCAAATTCCCAAGTGCTGAAACAATACACTAATAATCTCATCTCACCTTATACTTATTTCTGCTTAAAAATCTGATTAGTAGAAGTGAGGGTTTACTGAGGACTAAAAATAAGAAAGTACAAATAACTCTCTTAATATTTGGATTACGATAAAATGTTTATAACAATTGTAAACCACCTATAATTTAGCAAGATTGGTTCTTTAACATATTTCAATCTGACTCTTAATAACAGAATGATTTTGAGTTTTCAAATTCCCCAGTTCGAATGTTGTGAAGTCCTCATCCTCCCTGTTTCCACAATAAATACAGCCTTGACTCAGATGTTACATTCTGGATTTTGTCATCTCCGTTCTCAAAAGTCTTTTCAGCTCCCAGTAGTAATGTCTCACCATTTAATTATGCCTAAATTATAGAGAAAAGGTGGAATTACCCACGTATTTACTGATTTTATTTTATATCGGCTTGAAACATATTTTTTTAAATATACTGCTCAAAAATGAATAGGGATATTTGTTATTTTTTCTTATCCTATTAATTTTAATTAAATCGATCTTAATTAAATTTCTTTTTTATGGGGGAAAAAGACAATAATTTGTAATAAATATTAATGATATTTATAATAAAAAAAAAAAAAAATATGCTAGGCCCCATACATACCACAAAACAGCCAATATCCCTATTCATTTTTGAGCAGTTTATAAGACAGAAGCGCTTAATAAATGCATTTTTGAAGTTTTCTTTTAAATATTTTTTTTTGATATTTTCAGATGCTGTTTAAAACCAAAATATTTGTATGACTCAGTACTTTCTAGCTCTTGAATATGGTAACTATTATAATATGGGAAGTTATTTTCTGATCTCATAAAATATGGAAGACAGCACATTCGTCTAACCAAAAAGACACAAAAGAATCAAAATAATTTTGGAGTATGTCTTATCATTCTTTACAACTGGGTAGTTGCCATAGCATATAACTTCAGGTCATCCATATAAAAGCTATGTCTTACTCTACTTTCATTTTTAGCTATAGAAATTTTGTAACCGTAAAACCTTTTGATTTTGTCGAGTGCCATCACCCCATCCAAGATATCTGGCTCCTTAACAATAATTCTTTCCTGGTCGCCAGCTTGGTTCATATCCTCATCCACTGCAAGACTTACCCTATTCAATAATTACTGGAAGTACTCCTTCCAAATCTTCAGCACTTTCTCCTTTACTGCAGTCATTTTTCCGGTTTTATTTCTTTTCATTTAAGTGCTTCTCCCTTTATAACCTGTTTTTTCTTTTTGTATATCAGCATAGGACTCACACAACATGCCACTCAGTCAATTGTCCTCTATGTCTTGAAGTCTCTGGGACAGGAATACTTTCTTGGCTTTTCAAAGAGTTTTATAAGCTACTTTTACAAGCATCCTCATGCCATTCGCACTCTGGTAGAGAACTGGTGTGCTATCATCCTCAGTGGTTAGCCACTAAATATTTACCATGTTCTTAAGACAGATAAACATCGAGCCCAGGTGCTGCAATTAGAAAACAACATCACATAATCTCTCTGGACCTTTAGAGGTATTTAAGTACTTGGTATTTCATAAAATGAGTTTTCACTATTTGTGGAAACTCTTCCAGAGCACCAGCCAAAGTAGCGATATTTCTAAAACAGATCAACACATTGCAGTAAATACCATGATCTCTCCACCAAGCTGGAGGTTTACTGGACATCCATTATGGGCTATAGGTTAAGCACAGGCACGAACATGATCTAGGATCAATGAAACATCCAAACTTTTGTCGGAAGACTCGAAGGCTACTGGACTGGTCGATTTTACTCCAGAAAAATAACAGGCTATTCCTGGCGTGCAATACTGTAGCTTGGCTCTTAGTAAGGCTCTGTTGTTTTCCGTCATTTACACAAAATGTTGGCATTCACAGTGACATCTGTTGTCTAACATGTTCCGGAAGAGAAAGTGTTTCTGAGTGGCATTAAGGTATTGCCAACAATGTTTTTCTCTTGAACTCTGTACTCCAGAATAAAGTAGAATATTTCTTAAACAGTTCTGTATGTCAAAAGTGCTTTTGATTTGGCTTGTCGTCATGTGGTAGTGTGAGCCGCTTTCATCGGTTCTATTCAACATGGCTATCGACCACGTTATTAAAGCATCACAGATCCAAGCATGTGTCATGCTAAACACAGGTAAGTGTGACGGGTTGGAGCTTAGGTCCTCAGTCCGACTTAGGATGGTTAAGGTTTGCTTGGCGACAGGTTTAAGGGTTGAGTATGTTTGAGTCTACCTTGGTGTCCCATTCTTCCGTAGTGGTGGACGTCTTATTTGAGATTTGAGAGCGCTGCTGAAGCTGGAGGAGAAAATAGAGGCTTTGAGGGCTTCCCCTCTATTACAGTAGTACCATGACTAGGGCTGGGTAGTCCAATCTGGTTGAGCTTCTTCCAATGGATCTGAGAACAAGGTTTTCCTCGCTAGTGGTTGTACTTCCCACCCGATCTCTATAAAGCTTGCATTCATTTGATGCCTTATTTCATACCTTGGGACAATGTGTTTAGGGATTACTGGTCATGAATTAGGTGATGGGGGCAGCAGTTGAGGAGAGACAATCACTTGGTATAGGTGCCACCTGAGAATCTACTTGATGTGAATACAGTATGTATGAATAAACTGTATATGTCTGTTGAATGTAAGGATTTTAGCGAATGTAATAAGGTGTTTGCCTCTCCTGGATGAACAAGTGCAGCAGAACTGTTGGGAAAGTAGTAGGTTATTTTCACAAGGATTGTAGAAGGACCAATCCTAACCAAGATGAAGACTTCCCTGGTCATATGGAGTGAAGAAGGATAGTCACTAGCTGACCTGGTTGGTTACCCTTTGGGCAATATGTCTAAGAGTTGCATCAGAAAATATGTAGATGAAGTGAAAATTTTTGGATTAATTACGAATACTTTTGAGTGATTTCGTTTTAAATACTTACCCCCCCCTCCTCTTCTTTTCATCTTGGATTACTAAAATTAGAATGATTGACATAAAATTATACTGATTAACTATAAATTACAGTACTAGATATAAGAATATATTTTTCAATAAAATTAGTTTATTCAGATATAATTCATTAATTGTTTTTCTTTCCGATCAAGAATATTTCCAGCTCTGAAAGGTTGGTTAAACTGTTTGTTTATAATTCAGACGCTTCCTGTTGTGGTTATTAAAATGGAAATTTACAGAACAATTTCTCATTGCCATTTGTATTTATTCACTTAATATTCACGGTGGTGTAAAGGTAAGTGTCCACTTGAGGCAAAATAGTCTCAAGACACTTGAGTTTCAAATGTATATGGGCCTGAGAGTAGTCTCGGAGACCGGAGAGTACTAGTTTCTGAGGCAGATTTGTCACAGGCTCATTCCTGCTCTCGGCCTCTAGTCTCACGTCTTCCGTCAAAGTTGGAAGTGCTGAGACCTCAGTCTGAGACTTGCTTAGGAGATTTCTTTTAAAGAGGGTGTTTTTTTTTTTTTCAAAATTTATTCTTTTAACCCTCCGTCGGGCGCAGCTGGCCTTAGGGGCCAGGAAAACATACTTTTTGATGCCCCGCCTCATTCTGTTTCCCCTGTGAGGCGCCATTCCCAGTAGCTTCCTGATTCATGCTCATGCTTAGAATCCAATACTATAGTCTGTTGTCATCCTTCATCCAGCCCGTCTGGTCCCTTTGTGACTGCGCCCAATTGCTCCTTAATTTCAAAGATGAGTTTTTTTTTCTAGATACAGTAGCTCACAGTGAAAAGGATACACCTACTATATTTCTATAAATATGTCAAAAATAACTTATTTCACTTATTTTTATACAACGTACAAGTGTATATGGAATGAGAATACATTCTTGATTACAGATTAACTTGCCTAGCTCTCTAATATTAGCAAGGATTAAGTAAGCTACATAAGAGGATTACAAACCTTTGACCTATCTCACAGTGAAAATGATACACCACTCATGTTGCCTTTAATCCGTTTTAGTTCTATCCAGGCTTTCAGTGTCTTCTGTGCTATCAGTCTCTAAGACAATTTTATTATATTATTTCGTGATTGTTTTTGTTTTATTATAATGGGTCGGCAC
Source organism: Riptortus pedestris (assembly GCA_019009955.1). Lineage (NCBI taxonomy): Eukaryota > Metazoa > Arthropoda > Insecta > Hemiptera > Alydidae > Riptortus > Riptortus pedestris. The sequence goes on from CM032228.1 coordinate 64,303,352, forward strand.
ACAATGGTAAGAGAAAGAGAACTAATTATACAACAGTTCAACAGAGGAAAATCGTATCGAGAAATTGGCGAACTTTTTCAGAAAAGTCATGCAACAGTACAACACATTGTAGAAAGATATAAAAGGGAAAATAGGCTTATTAGTAGGAAGAGGAAAAGCCCCAAAAAGATACTTTCCGATGCTGACGAAAGGTGGATTCTGAGGTACGTAAAAAAAAACCCTAGAATGAGTGCACCAAAAATTGCAAGTGAAGTGGAATATCATTTAAAGAAGATTGCTAGTGCGGAAACTGTGCATCGCGTCCTAAGGAAACACAATTTTCATGGTAGAGTTGCTAGGAAAAAGCCGTTCATTAGTATAACAAATCAAAAAGACCGGCTAAAATTTGCAAATGAGCACATTTCCAAAGATTTTGACTTTTGGAAAAAGTTTATTTTTGCTGATGAAAGCAAATTTAACATTTTTGGGACGTGGATACGTTTGGAGAAAATCTGGAGAAGCATTTTCCAAGCAAAATCTCTTACCGACTGTGAAACATGGAGGTGGGAGTGTGATGGTGCGGGAAGCATGGCAGCCTCTGGTGTGGGAAGTCTGCATTTTATAGAAGGTATAATGGATAAACATTTATATGTGGACATATTAAGACTAAATCTGAAGGTAGGTGCTGAAAAACTTGGATTAAAAGATATTTTTACTTTTTACCAAGATAATGACCCCAAGCATTCTTCGTTGATAGTGAAAGAATGGGTTACATTTAACTGTCCCAAACTTATAAAGACACCTGCGCAGTCACCAGATTTAAATGTCATTGAACATTTGTGGGTAAAATTAGAGACAGAAATTCGAAAACATATTGCAAACAAAGAAAATAAAAAAAAAACACTCTTGGAAGAATGGGAGAAAATTACCCCAGATTTTACCCAAAAACTCTTGGAACCTATCCCAAACCGCTTAAGAGAAGTAATCAACAACAAAGGACTTCCAACAAGATATTAAAGTTATATAAAATTACTTTTAATTTGAATTTTATTAAAGTGTACCATTTTCACTGTGAGGTCTGGAATTTCATTTTTGTTATTTTTATGCTCAGGCATTATTAATTATTGTTCAAGAGAGATATTTATTTTTTTCTAGATAAAATGTGTAATATTTTAGGGAGAACCTTTTTTAAAAAAATATATTATTGTACATAATAAATGAACATTTTGTGAAATTTGTATGGTGTATCATTTTACTGTGAGCTACTGTATATCTATTGCAAACATTCCTTTTACTAAGATTAATTCTATTCTGTACGGAAGTTCGTCTATACCTTGAGAAATAAGTGCTAGTCTAACTCTGACCTCTCAGGCCGAGTGCACCTGATCAATTCTACTTTTTTTTTAGTTTAAGCTTCATTCTATTCTAATAAAGTCTTTATTTTACGTTCTAAATTTGTTTTCCTTAGATCCTAGCGAAGTCTGTCCAACCGGTGTTTTAAATAAAAATGGATTAGTTGGCGAGTGGGTGGGTTAAAATATGTGGGCGGCCTCTCAGACCGGGTGCGCCCGATTTTGTTTCGTCCAGAGGTGCGCCCGACGGAAGGTTAAGTTTATTTATAAATTTGGTAAAATGAGTGTACAGACGAAGAAATTTTCAATTTGATTAATCTTTACGAGGAAAAGGAATTTTTTTGTGGAATATCAAACACAAATTATACAGGAATCGAGATTTGAAAATTAGTGCATATGACGAAAAAACTCGATTGTGATTTGTGGCCATTAATCTGTCATGAACAGGAATTGCATCACGCAATTTTGTATCTTGCTTGATAATCTGATGTTTAACTAAATCTAATAGTTGTTGGAAGTTCACTGCAGTCATCGGAGTAACATTTTGAAACTGATGTGCATCCTCTAACTGTAACTCATTAATGAGAGTTGAACCGGCTCCCAAATTAATTCGACGATCCACCCATTTCCTTACCCAGCACTTTTTTTTTTTTTAATTTTGCATTTTTGTACAATCTTATATGCAATTAAAAAAGCTAGGGCCTGACGCGAATCCATTTTGCAAAATAAAAATGCTTATAACCACAAACAATCAAATTGCAATATAACTATCTTGGTGTCACAGAGAATACTGCAAGATGTGTCTCTAGTCGACAAGCAAATGTCTTGGTCTCAAGACTAAAGTCGAATCTCCCGCACCAGTCTCGAGATCGCAAGAGATCTCAAATGGACAAGAACCTGAAACCAATCTCGAGACTTTCTCTTGAGATTTTGTCTCAAGTCGACACTTAGCTTTGAGTGTCAGTATGTAGATATATCATTTGTAAAACTTCACGTGGTAAACACACTTAGTTTACACAGCCTCTGATTGACGGCCTTATTTTTCCCTTATGGGAAATCAGCTATTGAGGTTGTACTCACGACGCGATTTTCGAAATTTTTCTTCAAATGTCCATCGATCTTACCCAGGAGATGACGAAAATGAAGTCCGTTCAAAATTTTATATATATATATATATATATTGTTACGTTTTTATTACCAAAACCAGTAATAAAACGTTTTTAATAAGAGTTCTTTTGGATTGCAAAATTAAATACTCGCAAGTTTCACAGTTTTTATCACTGCAAAATTAATTCACAATGCACAATAAACTTGGTGATTATTCTTAATTACTACTCACAGTATACACTGATAGCGTTACTGTTCTTCAATGAGTCACAGTCCAATAATTCACTGAAATTCACAGAAAGACGGCACTGCACTGTCCTTTACTTCGCGGCACTGCACTGTCTTCTACTTCGCGGCACTGCACTGTCTTAAACACGGCACTAAACTGTTACTTACAGTCACGGCACAACACTGTTCTTCTTATAAAAACACTTTACCGCACTGTACTAAGTCGCACTGTAGCACTGATGTGAACATCAAGACAGGAGAGAATAAAACTGACTCGCTCCCAGCAGGCCCTCTTTATATATCGTAGTGGCATACATCAAAGGGGAATTGTCTAGTTCATTCGACGTCTGGCTGGAAGGTACTGGTCAGACCTAGAACATTCTTTCGGTCTCTTTGATCTACGTCACACTTTCCAAATACGCGACTCTCTCTCTCTCTCTGAAGGATTATTCATCTATTTAGTTTTCGCAACACTGCCGCCCACTTAAGCCTTTTCGTCCCGAATAGGCTCAATATCGCCGTTGCCATACTTGGCTAGTCGCTCTAGGTGTACCACTTTCATTTTAGACCTCGGATTGTGGTATCTCTGTATCCGGTAGACAACGTCGTTCAATCTCTTGATCACCTTGTAAGGTCCCTCCCAGTGCGTTTGCAATTTCGGGGATAGTCCTTTCTTTCGTTGTGGGTTGAATAGTAGAACCATTTGCCCTTCAGAGAATCCCTCCGTGTTTGCTGCCCGATCATACCTGGCTTTCATCTTATCACCTGTCATTTTAATACGGTTGCGAACAAACTCATGGAGCTCATGCAGGTCTTCCTGTGCCTGGGGAGTATTTCCATTGTCTTCGCTGGACGGTCCGGGTTTGGCCCCAAATTCCAAATCCGCTGGCAGTCTTAATTCTGCTCCAAATAAGATTTTTGCCGGAGTACGTGAGGTGGAATCATGGATTGCCGACCGGTAAGCCAGTAGTAATTTGGGTATGTGCTCATCCCAATCCCTTTGTTGTGTGTTAACCACTTTTCTGAGATATTCCTCCAGTGTCCGATTAAATCTTTCGACCATGCCATCAGATTGTGGATGAAGCGGTGTCGTCCTTGTCTTTTTGATGCCATACAATTCACACATTTCCTTGAATATGGCCGATTCGAAATTTCGGCCCTGGTCAGAATGAAGTTCTATTGGAACCCCGTATTGGCACACCCAATTATTTACAAAGGCATCTACAACCGTTTTCGACTCCTCGTCGATGGCATATACTTCGGGCCATTTACTGAAGTAGTCCATTACAACTAGGACATACCGGTTTCCAGCCCCACTGACAGGGAATGGACCAGCAACATCCATGGCTATCCGCTCGAAAGGGGCGCCTGCGTTGTACAGCTGAAGTTTGCCACGACTTCTTCTTGTTGGACCCTTGGCTGCAATGCACTGTTCGCCATTTTCTATCCAATCGGTTACAGATTGCTGACACCCCACCCAGTAAAATCGTTGTTTTATCATTTCCAGGGTTTTTTGTAATGCCCATTGTGATGGCCTCCACTGGGACCATTCTGGAACTGCTTCATTACCTCATTTATCTTGGAAGTGGGCACGACAATTAGGTCGGTTGTGGTTTTGCCATCTGCACTCTCCCAAGATCGATATAAGCAGCCCTCTACCAGATTTAGGCTATTCCACTGAACTCAGTATGATTTCGCAAGTGGGCTTTCAGCTGATGTCTCATTTCGGGTTGGTTTTCGGTTGCATTCCTTAGCCGATATAATCTTCGCCAGAATCGGGTCATCTTTCTGAGCCTTCGACCAGTCCTCGTCTGAGCCAATACGGGTAAGTCGCACATCAATCACGCTTTCCTCTTTCTCTCGGCCTTTAGTACAATGTTTGCATTCTATGTTTACAAGGCCGTCTTGAAAGGGCATCAGCGTTATTGTGTTTCCCACCTTTTCGATGCTCGATACTGAAATCATAGCTCTGCAGACGTTCAATCCATCGTGCCAGCTGACCTTCTGGGTTCTTGAACTGCAGCAGCCAACGTAGTGCGGAGTGGTCTGTTCTTAAGGTGAAGTGTTGACCATACAAGTATTTGTGGTAATGTTTGACGCACTCCAACACTGCCAGAAGCTCCCGTCGGGTAACACAATAATTTCTTTCGGGCTTGGAGAGTACCCTGCTGTAGTAGCCAATGACTCTTTCTGCCCCATTAACTACTTGAGAAAGTACTCCTCCTATTCCATAGCCACTGGCGTCCGTATCAATTATGAACTTCTGTCCAGCGATTGGATAGGCAAGGACTGGTGCTGTGCACAAGAGTTCCTTGAGCCTCTGGAAAGCATCTTCCGCTGCCTCACTCCAGTGGTATGGGTCGCGACTTTTTGGTTAGCTCGTGCAAGCTGGCAGCTACCTGAGCGAAGTTTTGGCACGAATCTCCTGTAGTATGTACAAAGCCCCAGAAGCTACGCAGCTCGTGAAGATTTCGTGGTCGAGGCCAGTCCTTTACTGCCCGTATTTTGTCCTCGTCAGTGGAGATGCCCTCTGCTGTTAACCCGATGTCCCAAGTATTTGACCTCTTTCTGAAACAGAGCACATTTCTTTATGCTTAACTTCAGCCCAGCTGCTGTTATGCGACTAAATACTTCATCCAGGTTTTTTAAGATGTTCCTTCAAAAAGTCTTCCCCATAACGATTATGTCATCTAGATACACCAAGCATGTCTTCCAATTGAGACCCTTTAGCACACGTTTCATTAAACGCTCAAAAGTAGCTGGGGCGTTGCAGAGCCCAAATGGCATCACCTTGAACTGCCATAAACCATTGCTAGCGCTAAAGGCGGTTTTCTCTTTGTCCTTATCGGCTATCTTTACTTGCCAGTAGCCGCTTTGCAAGACCCAAGGTAGAAAACCATTTTCGTTCCAGACAAACGTGTCTAAGGTGTCGTCAATTCTTGGCAGCGGATAACTGTCTTTCTTGGTGACGTCATTGAGTTTTCTGTAGTCGACGCAGAATCTGGTAGTGCCGTCTTTCTTCTTTACTAGAACTATTGGCGAGCTCCACGGACTCGAAGATGGTTCAATGACTCCATTCCGCTCCATTTCGTTGACAAGTTCTTTAACTTCGTTCCGCTTTGCTAGGGGAACACTCCTGGGTGCCTGTTTTATAGGACTCGATTCACCGGTATTTATTTCATGTTTCACTACAGCTGTTCTACCTGGGCTTTTATTGCTTAGGGCGAAGACGGATGCATGTGATCTTAGCAACTCCTTTGCCTTGTTTCTTTCAGGCGATGTCAGTCCTTTCATCCACTTTTCCTCTTCTTCTGCAAGTAGTTCGCGCTCCTTGGCTGTCATTTTTGGGCATCCTGAATTTTTGGCACAGTTAATTATTGCTTCTGCTGGCTCACATTGACCTATTTCAAAATTTTTGTTAATGATCTTCTCATTGTTGGATAGGTTAAGTACTCTCACCGGAACTCGTCCATCGTCGCAGGTTTTCACGAGGGCTTTAGCTGTTATAATGTCATCTTTAAGTTCTTTAGGTTCTACTACCCACAACCGGTTATCCTCACAATCTTCTTCCACACGCGCCCATACTAAGGTTTCCGACTGGGGTGGTAATTTCTGGCGTCCGACGGTAAATAGCCTCCTTACTGTGGTCTTGCTCTCATATCCAACATCCAAGGGTATCTCGACGTTGCGCCAGATCATAACTTGCTGACCCATGTGCAGATTGATACAAGAGCTATCATGAAGTCTGCACCGATGATCACTTCGTTCCACTATGTCGGCGACAACAAACACATGATCGGCGCTAGTGTTGGCAATAGTCAGTCGAACCTTGCTCTTCCATAGACGGTGGCTGATTCCCCAGTAGCAGTGCGCAGTCGAACGTCGCTTAATGGTTCCACTGATCCTTTTACCAAATCGGGCCTAATTATGGACTGCGACGCCCCTGTGTCTATGGTGAGAATCTGCTTCCTTCCGTTAATGAGTCCACGAGCTGTAAGGTTGCTATTCTGCTGTTGTATTATGGAAATGGAGATTGTGGGGCCAGCGGTTGTAGGAGCTAGCTCTTGCCCCTCAGTGCTAGCTCGTTTTAGTTTAACGGTGTCTCTTGAGATTTGGGGTTATTCGTCCGTTTGTTCTCCCTTGGTGGCGAAACAGATCTTGACCTTTTCTTTGGAGCTTTACAGTTACGTTGAAAATGGCCGGCCTTGCCACAGTTGAAGCACTTTGAGCATGATCTGTTCCTTTGCTCCTCCATTATTCGCTTGACTAATTCTTCTATGTCACTCCTTGTCATTTGGGCGTCATTTTGAATATCAGCCTCAAGACGTCGCACCTTGAAGACTTGTGGTTTTGAAATTACTTTAGCGGTCTCCTGGGCTAGCGCATATGAGATGGTTTCAGCAAAAGATGATTTCTGCATGGCGCATACCGCAAATTTAACATCTGGATCTCGAATACCATTCACAAATGCTTCAATCTTGAACTGATCTAGAAACGGATGATTTTCACCTGGGTAAGTCAGTTGTACCAGACGTTCGATTTCCATGGCAAAATCTTGGAGCGTCTCATTCGGTTTTTGCACTCTGCCCCGTAACTCCATCCTGTACAGTTCTCGCTTATGCTCACCGCCAAACTTGCGCTGTAAGGTCACCATGATGTCCTCATAATTATTTCTGCAAGCGGCCGGTAAACTCTCCAGGACTTCTGCAGCGTTTCCTTTCAGTGCCAAAATCAATTCTACCGCTTTCTCTTCATTATTCCATCCATTTCTACTGGCCACCGTCTCAAATTGGAATTTAAAAACGTTAAAGGGTACATTACCGTCAAAAGTCGGAGTCTTTATCTTGCTGGAATGCGCTGAAATGAGCCTCACCGGGCCCTCTCGAACTTGTAGATTATCCATTTGGAATTGCAGCTCACGTATTTCATCGTCCACCTTCTTTCCTAGATTGGACACTTTCTCTTCAACATTATTCAGTTTTTCATCAAATCCGCTTACTCTCTGCTCAATGGCTTCCACTCGTTTGCCCAATACTTCTGATATTTCGTGGAGTTTTTGGTTTGTTGTTCTAGAAGCTTCCTGAAGTTCCTCGAGTCTCTCACAATTAGCTCTAGAAGCTTCCTGGAATTCTTGTCTGACTTCCGCTAAGATTTTCTCGCTGTTACTTTTTGAAGCTTCCAAGAGTTTCTGGTTATTTTCCATGATAGCGGCTAAAATTGAATTTAAGTCCAAATTGCTACTTGAGATAGGATTACTTACAGCAATGTCTTCTTTATCGTCAAATTCGTGTGTACTTATATCGATTCCTCGTCTTTGGAATTCATCTGTCAACCGCCTTTGTAATTCAGCCTTATTTCCTGTTGTTGGCATATCCAGTTTAGCCAGCTCCTTCTTCAGCTGTTCCACTTTTAGTTCTTCAAACTTCATTTTTGTTGATTTTAATTTTGCAATCCCACTTCTGACACCAGTTGTTACGTTTTTATTACCAAAACCAGTAATAAAACGTTTTTAATAAGAGTTCTTTTGGATTGCAAAATTAAATACTCGCAAGTTTCACAGTTTTTATCACTGCAAAATTTATTTCACAATGCACAATAAACTTGGTGATTATTCTTAATTACTACTCACAGTATACACTGATAGCGTTACTGTTCTTCAATGAGTCACAGTCCAATAATTCACTGAAATTCACAGAAAGACGGCACTGCACTGTCCTTTACTTCGCGGCACTGCACTGTCTTCTACTTCGCGGCACTGCACTGTCTTAAACACGGCACTAAACTGTTACTTACAGTCACGGCACAACACTGTTCTTCTTATAAAAACACTTTACCGCACTGTACTAAGTCGCACTGTAGCACTGATGTGAACATCAAGACAGGAGAGAATAAAACTGACTCGCTCCCAGCAGGCCCTCTTTATATATCGTAGCGGCATACATCAAAGGGGAATTGTCTAGTTCATTCGACGTCTGGCTGGAAGGTACTGGTCAGACCTAAAACATTCTTTCGGTCTCTTTGATCTACGCCACACTTTCCAAATACGCGACTCTCTCTCTCTCTGAAGGATTATTATTATTTAGTTTTCGCAACAATATATATAAAATTGTAACCTCTGTCTGTACATTGATTTTTTTCACGAAATTTCACGATAACTTTTCGTTTCACATGTCATAGACACCATAACTGCATTTTGTTTCTTTGGTGTCTGTTTGTTTGTTTGTTTATTTGTTTGTTTATTTGTTTGTTTATTTGTTTGTTTGTTACCTTTTCACGCATAAACGGCTGAACCGAATTTTATGAAACTTGGTATGTATATTACTACTAACCCAACTTAGACTTTAGGCTATATTAATATCCTCTGAGACGAACATGAGTGGGGGTTATAAGGAAAGCCAGAAATTAAAAATAGCGATATTTCGATTCCTATTGGTTTTTCGGCAAATATGCACATAACAAAAGTTGTTTATTTTGTTATTTAGAGTAACTTTTGTTATATACACTTTCGTCGTATACCGAGTTATAAACGAGATATACGCTAAAACCTATAGAGGAAGTGAACTATTTTATATGGCACAAAAGAATCAACCAAACTAAATAAAACTCGGTATGTGTATTAGCACTAACGCTTTCATTATAACAAGCCATGCCAACATTTCTAGGGACGGGCAGGAGTGGGGGTTATAAGGGAAGCAAGAAATTAAAAATAGCGATATTTCGTTTCTTATTGGTTTTTCGGCATATATGAACATAACAAAAGTTGTTTATTGTGTAATTTAGAGTAACTTTTGTTATATTCACTTTTGCCGTATACGGAAATATAAATGAGTTATACTCTAAATACTATAGCGGGAGTCCACAATTTTATTTGGCACAAAAGACTCAACCGAACTAAACCAAACTCGGTATTTGAATTAGTACTAACGCCTTCCTTATAATAAGCCATACTAACATTTCTAGGGACGGGCAGGAGTGGGGGTTATATAGAAGGCCTGAAATTAAAAATAGCGATATTTCGTTTCCTATTGCTTTTTCAACAAATATGCACATAACAAAAGTTATTCGTTTTGTTATTTAGAGTAACTTTTGTTATATGCACTTTTGCCGTATACGGTAGTATAAATGAGTTATACGCTAAAACCTATAGCGGGAGTCCACAATTTTATTTGGCACAAAAGACTCAACCGAACTAAACCAAACTCGGTATTTGAATTAGCACTAACGCCTTCCTTATAATAAGCCATACTATTTCTAGGGACGGGCAGGAGTGGGAGTTGTAAGGGAGGCCTGAAATTAAAATAGTGATTTCCTATTGGGGTTTCGGCAAATATGCAAATAACAAAAGTTGTTTAATTTGTTATTTAGAGAAATTTTCTCAACACTTCTTTTCAATATGAACTTCCAGGTACCTCACCTGAAAAAATGAATTCAAATGTATGTCAATATTTTCTCCTTAATAATTCAAATCTATGCATAATGCACAGGAGACGGGAAATATGACAATATGTAGGACAGTGAAGTCTTACATAAAAAAATAATTTTATTATTAACAAATGCCAACAACGGGTATTAACCCTAAACACTGGAACGGGTAAATGTCAAAATATTGTGCAAAGTAAAGCCTTGCCAAAAATATACCATCACCATTCAGCCTCATATGAATTCCCGAGCGAAGCCGGGTATCTGAGCTAGTATATGTATAAAATTGTAACCTCTGTCTGTACATTGATTTTTTCGCGAAATTTCACGATAACTTTTCGTTTCACATGTCATAGACACCATATCTGCATTTTGTTTCTTTCGTGTATGTTTGTTTGTTTGTTTGTTTGTTTGTTACCTTTTCACGCATAAACGGCTGAACCGAATTTTATGAAACTTGGTATGTATATTACTACTAACCCAACTTAGACTTTAGGCTATATTAATTTTCTCTGAGACGAACAGGATTGGGGGTTATAAGGGAAGCCTGAAATTAAAAATATCGATATTTCGTTTTCTATTGGGTTTTCGCCAAATATGCACATAACAAAAGTTGTTTATTTTGTTATTTAGAGTAACTTTTGTTATATACACTTTTGTCGTATACCGAAGTTTAAATGCGTTATACGCTAAAAATTATAGCGGGAGTCAACAATATTATTTGCCAAAAAAGACTCAACCGAACTAAATAAAACTCGGTATGTGTATTACCAGTGGGGCCTTCATTATAATAAGCCATGCCAACATTTCTATGTACGGGCAGGAGTGGGGGTTATAAGGGAAGCCTGAAATTAAATATAGCGATATTTCGTTTCCTATTGGTTTTTCCGCAAATATAAACATAACAAAAGTTGTTTATTTTGTTATTTGGAGTAACTTTTGTTATATACACTTTTGTCGTATACCTAAGTATAAATGAGTTATACGTTAAATCTTTAGCGGGCACTAACGGCTGAACCGAACTTAACAAAACTCGGTATGTCAATTAGCATTAATTCTTCCATGATTATAAGTTATATTAAAATTTTTAGGTTCGAACGGGAGGGGGGTTATAAGGGAGGCCTGAAATAAAAATTCACCATATTTATAGCTGAGTTCATAAGACATGAGACAGTGGCTAGGATGCGCAGTAGCAAAGAAGGCTATTGCGCATGCTCCCGTTATCAGTCTGTTAACGACTCTCGTGAGCTACGGATATGTATCGGGCGTCCTGAAAACATTAGCCCTCAGTGTGTATGTAGTGTAGCTTGAAGCTAAAATCTAACCCTATCTTGGTTATGTAGGAAGAAATGTCGATATAAATCCCTGCAAGGTCTTGCTCTAACCTCAAGCTAATACGTTGCAACAATTATTTTTGTTTTTAAAAAAAGAAATCGGTTTTCGATACTTGAATTTTAATATCGAAATCCGATATATCGGGGGGGGGGGGAAATATCAAGTATTATTTAGATATTTTTTCACCATCCCTAGTGTACCTGTCAATAAGTCGCCATTTAAATTTAAATTGACAGTGATAGTGACATACATTCAAGCGGCGATGATAATGATGAGCCCTTAAGCGGCAATGAGGAGATGGCTTTGTCATTTGACCAATTTTAAAGCAATTATATATATATATATATATATATATATATATAAAAGTTAACTTGTTATATTTCATTTAACTTTATTAATTTAGGTGGTAAATAAGTTATTTTGATATTTTTTGAAATGTAATTTTGGTAAGAAAATTATCTGTAGGTTTTTAAAAAGGTATTTGTAAGTTTTAAGTATCACAAATCATTGTGTAATTTATAAAAAAAAAATGATCTTTACATTTTTAAAAATATATCTTTAAGTATTAAAAATAATTATCTGTAAGATTATAAATTATCTTTAAGTTTCTAAACAAATATCCATAAGTTTTAAGTATAAATAATTTTCTGCAAGTTTAAAAAAAAAATTTAAATAATAATGTCAAAATATTATTTATGTAAACTATGCAAGTATATGCAATTCCACTAACTTTCTATTATCACTAATCAATAATAAATTACGTTTTCTGTGCATTAAATAAATTATTACTTTATTTTTTTATTCATGTTTGATTTTTAATAATGTTTAATCAATGCTGCTTCTCATTTTCTGCACTATATTTTTATATAAATTAGGAAAAGTAGAACATATACTAGAGAAAGGTTAGACTGCAGGTACTCAGTATCGATACTTAAAGGACTGGAGCAAGTGTACGGCATGCTGGCAAATATGTTCAGCTTGGGTAGTACACGTCCTCTCATCCCCACCAAGCCTACCACCCATCCCCACCCCCATGCGCGGACTGTCTCATCTCTCATGAACTCAACTATACATGTATAAGAGACGGGAAGTATAAAAATATCGAAGACTGTGAAGAATTATCGAACAAATAATTCTATTATTAGCAAATCACCGGCAACGACGGGTATCAATCCTAAACACTAGGACGGGTAAATGTCAAAATATTGTGCAATGTAAAGCCTGCTAAAAAATACCATCACCATTCAGCCTCAAATGAATTCCCGGGCGAAGCCGGGTATCTGAGCTAGTATATATATATATATATATATATATATATATATATATATATATATATTATATATATATATATATATATATATATATATATATATATATATATATATATGTCTGTTACCGCTCTAGCGGTCGCAATTATTGTTTAATCGTTACCAAACTCGATATTTAGTCGTTTTATGTATAAAGAAAGATCAAGTTCGTTAACGGCTGAAATCGGGCCAGGGGGAGGGGGGGGGTTTAAAGGGGAGGATTTTCGAAAATTCGAAATATCTCCGTTACAATAGGTCGGATCGAAAAATTGTATAGAATCAATCTTATTGAAAATTAAATTTACTATAAATATTGTTATATTTGTTTATTCAATATCTTGAATATTAACCGAGATATTTGCATTTTAGCAGATTTCCCTTAAGGGAAATCAGCTATTGAGGTCGTACTCATGACGCGAGTTTTGAAAAATTTCCTCAAATGTCCATCGATCCTACCCAGGAGATGACGAAAATGAAGTCCGTTCAAAATTATATATATATATATATCTATATATATATATATATATATATATATATATATATATATATATATATATATATATATATATTTGTCTGTTAACGCTCTAGCGGTCGCAATTTTTGTTTGATCGTTACCAAACTTCATATTTAAGCGTTTTACGTAAAAAGAGAGATTAAGTTCGTTAATGGCTGAAATCGGACCAGTGGGAGGGGGGGGTTTAGAGGAGGGGATGTTTGAAAATTCAAAATATCTCCGTTAATATGCGTCGGATCGAAAAATTGTATAGAATCAATCTTATTGTAAATTAAATTTACTATAAATATTGTTCTATACATTTATTCAGTATCTTGAATATTAACCGAGATATTTGCATTTGTATTGTGTGTGTGGTCGACGGAACCCCGGACTCTCCGCCGAGAGCTCTGGTGGCCGTTTCCAGAACTATTCGTCCCTCGTGAATAGGTTTGGAGATCCCTTCCTACTACAGCTGTTATTAGGCGGATTTCTCTATTGTAAAACTTCACGTGGGAAATCTGCTTAGTTTACGCAGCCCCTGCGTGACGGACTTTTTTAGTTTTTAGCCATCAGGAAACCGCCACTTCTACTCATGTTACATAAACAATACTCTGGTACATAATAAATTACATTATTCGAAGTTTAAATACCAAAAATTGGATTGTAGAGACCTTTATTATACGAGACACATGCAAATATGTTCTGGTGATTCCCCCCCCCCCCCTTATTATGAATTGGACTACTAAAACTTGATTGATTGAGATAACAATTATTCTGACTCATTATTAAGGTCTCTAGTACAGTACTAGATATAGTAAATAGTTCTCAATAAAATTAATATGTTATATTCTGATATATTTCAGTAATTGTTTTTCTTTCCGGTGTGAGGCGGGCAGACCCGTTTGTTTACAATTCTAACCTAACGCTCCCTGTCGGCAGGTTATTGAAATTGGATGAAACATTTCTTATTTCCGTTTGTATTTATTCATGGTGGTGTTGTGTTACCAGTATGTATATTTATCTATTACTAAACCTCACATGGGAAATCTGCTTAGTTTACGCAGCCCCTGCGTGACGGACTTTTAATTATTTTATTATTCGAGTTTATTGAATTAATTAGTTTTCTGTTTTAGTATTTGATTATTACTAGGAAAAAGTATTGTTCATTTGTTCTATATTCTTAGTATAATAAAGTGTCTTTTACTTCCTTGTACGATATAAAGGTAGTGTTGTAAAATTTTCGTTTTTCACTTTGGCTCACCTGAACCCAATTGAACTCCCTTTTTAATTAAAATCGATTTAAGTGAAGGAGGGGGGGGGGTGGAGTTCGAGGGCACGGAAATAAAAAATTGCAAACTCCTCCGTTCCTACTAGAGATACAAAACATTAGCCTAGAACAATTTTCATTTATCATGGAAAGATCTATAACATTTATTTGATCCGATGATAGAAACAGAGATTTGATGAAGTAGGTACATAAAAAAAATCAATTGCTATTTGAATCAATCTTTATATTCTTCTGTATTTATAAGATATTTAGTTAGAGGAAGTATTTTTTTATTATTTTTTTTGTTAGTAATTTGAACAAGGGAAATCTACTACAAGAGATTATGTAAATCTACATCATACTGATAAGCCATTTCAAGCCCTTGTCTTAAGGTGTAGATGTGGTTTCTAGTGGAAGTCTACTCTGGCACTCTCCTAGTATCTCTGCACTACACTCCTCCGTCCTCCAACGTATGACTACCGACGGAATCTTACCATATAGGCAGCTGGAAGAAACACTATCCCTCTATGATCTTATTCGTTAATGGTTCAAATCGAGCCAGAAAAAGGGGAGGTTTAGATATAGGGAAATTCGAAAATCCATAATATCTCAAATATTTTGCATTTTTTCTCAACCTCCGTATTTTAGAAAATTTCCCTTTTTTTCAACATAGGCCTTTCTCCTCCATTACTGGCACATATTTTTGAGTCTTTTGTGTTAGATATTGAAGAATATATATTTTTACTTCCAAATTATCATATAGTCTACGGACTCAGGCTAAAATTTAGTTTTGATGCCATTGGTCATAGACAAAATTGTATTCCCAACGAATTTAAGTTGAATTGCAGACAACACTTCGGGATTTTCTTTTCTTTTTTTATATTGACTTATTAAATAAGTTTCAATGTACTTTACACTAAGCTTGAAAAGTTAAGTTACCTTAACTTAAATTCACCAAATTAATTGGTTTGTATTATTTCACAGAGTTCCCAAAGCTGTAAAACGTTTTCGACATACAGTGGAAGGGGGGGGGCAGGAAAGTAAGTCAACCACATTTAAATGTATCATACTTCTAAATTTAATTTCTTTTTAAGGCTGTTATCGAATACATATTTTCATTTAAGTCGTCAAGCTAAATTTGTAGCCCTAACTCTACCACAAAATGTTTATTTATATAAAGTCGATTTTTAAAACAATATATTTGCTTAATTTGTTTTATAGAAAATTGAATGGAATCAAAAATGAAATGAACCTCATATATATCATAATGTTACATAAGAGGTAACGTTTATTTTTATTTTTTGATTTTGTGTTACATGATGGTTTTCTGTGTCACATGTTGTATGATATCGAGCTGGCTATGTACCTTCTGTGTATGTAGTGAAGTTTTTACGGTGCCGTAGTTTTCGGGGTTTTATTTGGTTTATTTTTTTATTTGAAGTTTCAATATTACCATTTTAGGTGAGTTTATATTTTAGTTATAACAAAGTTAAGTTATGAATTTCAATTTATTTCAGATTCTTAGTCGCCTTATATGTTCATCCACCCGTCTTAAGTTTCATCGGTTATTTGTGTATATTTCTGTATGTACATATTGAAAAACCATTAATTTTAATGTCAACGTTTTAATCTATTTAGTAGATAGAAACTGCCAATTGTTTACAATATTTGTGGAGAGAAAAATCTTAGATAAATGAATTGCTTGAAACAGAATACCTCAATCTTATAAAAGCTTTTGACTTTAAGAATTAACTTATCTTTTATTTGATTAAGTTACTCCTCTAAATTCAGATGGACTCTGACCCCTAATACATTTATATTTATTTTACATGTTGAAGCTGTATTTGTTTTTGTTGTTATAACCTTTCTTATAGTTAGGTACTATATTTATCATCACTTCTTGAACACTAATGTATGGTCTCATTGCCCTTTGAATCTGATTAAGCAGATTAAATTATTTGTAAACTGGGTGATTGTTATAAAAATCCAGAACTAACCTTCTATAATTTTCTTATTCAATGTTGCAGATATTTGAAGTTTTATATCTAATTGTTCATTTTCACGTTTTCTCTTATTATTCCTGTTGCTATAAGGGAAATTGAATGTACCTATTATTTATTAACCTAGTCAGTTGCTTTTTAGATTCTTTGTGATGATTTGAACCAAGGAAGTAAGAATGTTACTTTTGACATATGAAGTAGTGGGTTGGTTCCACCAGTATGTGTGATGCTATTGTCAAATTGTTAGTAGGTCCCGTTATTTAATTACTGGGTGTTCAAGTTACTTTTATATTTATTTATGGAAAGGAGCTAGGAATTTTTGATAGATTTATATTGTGAATATAGTTTGCAGCCTATGTTATAAATTCTATGAAAAAGATTGTATTGCAGTATTCAAGACTTGTCAGGAGGATACATCTGGAAGTCTCTTATTGTATTTAGTATTAACATTAAAAGTTTAAACTTTGTCATAAACAATAAATAAACATTGTCTATTATCTATGTTGATATTGTTTTATTTAAAAAATGGTATGAACAAAGTAGCTAAGATTTATACATGTATAAATTCAGTTTTCTTTCTTAGTCCATGTTTTCCCGAGGGAGTCATCTGCCTTGCTCACCATTCTAATCATGACAAATACCTCTCAAGAGAATTTTAATTATCTGAGGAACATTTGGCATGTGATGTTCATTTTAAAACGTGAAGCTCTTGGCTAGTTGCTCTGAGGAGAGTAAAGGGACATGTCATTTTCATTAGTCATGCAATTTTAGATTTTGGAATCATTTATTTTGATATATTGACATTTTCCTGGACAGATTTCACATTTGTCCTGCCAGGTGTTTAGTTTAGTAACTCATTGATTGTGAAGTGAGGTCAGTAACTATACATGAGGAAAATAAAAAACATTGTTCTTCCTGTTAATCTTATACTTACACATTTCACCCCTGCAATATCATAAAACTGAATTAAGTTCATGGGAAATCTATTTAAGTAAACATTTGTAGATTCGAACCAACCTATTTTAGCAGATAGCAGTTAATATTCACCAATTAAACTTCCCTGCAAAACAATAAAAAGTCAAGAATAAATATTTAAAATAAAATATACGCTTGCAATTTTTTTTTTTTCCTATTCAGGGGTATGAATAATATAGTCCAATCCTTTGCATGTATTTACTCTGCTAAATGCTTTTGACAGCTTTTAATTCAATTTTAGAGCTGCAGTAAGCAAATGGGAAAAAATGCTGGGAACTATACTAAAGATTCTAAATTTCGATTTGACTTTATTAGTACTTTTGAGTAAAATGTAAAAATATTAACATTTAGCTTTTATCGTGTAGAATCTACTAATTTGCAATTTTTAAGTCATTTGAGAAGTAATAACTCCGTTTGTAATTTAAGTACCATTTTGTTCTACATAAAAATTATAACAATTTTAAAAAAAAAAAAAAAAATGCAATACATTGCAATTCGATCACAGATAAATAATTAATGTATCATCATCATCATTTACACCTTACAGTTACAACCAATGTGATCTTTCAGAAACTCCTCTTTTCATATTACTATACTCGTCAAAATCCTTAAGCTGTCTGTTTGATGCATTCAATAAATGACTTTCTAGGACTCCGTATGCCCAATAACCTGACCATCAAAGTTAACATACATCAGTGCATATATTAAAAACTATGTTCACACATTCTTTTTGTTTGAATTTTAATATAAATTCAAACCTAAAGAGGAGATTTTATTAAAATCCCCACTCCTTTAATTATGTTACATCTTGAAGGGTATTCACAAGCTTTATATACTTTTGTCAGAATCATTTGGCAATCTTTTTTCGCTTTTCGACAAGAGAAACAATGTGCCAACTACATGCAGATTTCGTTCTATATGTATAGCATAATTGAGACTTCAAGTATACTCTGTGTCTGTGGAATTTATCACTTGTCTGACCATTGCGCACGCTACCTTTTAAACCCTAGACCTGTTTTCTGCATTGACTAGGATCTTTGGCCAACTTAGAATTAGTTTGAAAGGCAAATGGATCTACAGATAGTTGTTGCAAGAGTGGCTGGATAGATTTGAAGATGGATATAGATTAGGGATCTTACATTTTTGATCTATAAAATCACTTGTTCAATTGAGGAAGGGAACTTCCTCCCTTAAGGGTTTTCACATGCTTTATCTCTATTTATTTGGAATTTCAGTTCTAAACATGTGTGTTATTATTATTTTTTTTCAAGTTATTTTAATAAAAATAATAGTCTTAATTTTAACAATGACACTATGGAAAAAATACTGGAAGACGAAAACTTATCTAAACTTAGAAGGAGTATCTACTTTAAACAGAAATGATTTGAATACAGTTCAGCAGAACTCTTTAGACTGCTATGTGATTCTTAATGTTAAATTTGTAGAGGATTTATATATGTCTGTGGAGAGAATCTTTTGAGCTAGCTGGTTTATATATCATTGGAGCATTTGTTAGCGTAATTACCTGGATTGCTAGGAAATTTGTGTTAATATCCTGGCTGACTCAAATATTGTTTTTTTTTAAATTTTTAAAAATAATAATAAAATAAAAATCAACAATAAAATCTGGCCTTTTAGATAGTTACATAGATTTAGGTAAACATTATCTGATTGTTACTGAAAATTGTATATTTGGCTTTGTGTGAGATAATTGTATGCATCCAGAATGTTATTGTAAACTTTCCTGTAGGGGATAAAAAATCATACTAATCTATAATTTTTGAAGCTACTCTAAATTGTTTTAGCAGATTTCCCTTAATGGAAATCAGCTATTGATGCGAGTTTCGAAAAATTTCTTTAAACGTCCATCGATCCTACCCAGGAGATGACAAAAATGAGGTCCGTTCAAAATTATATATATATAATTTTGAACGGACCTCATTTTTGTCATCTCCTGGGTAGGATCGATGGACGTTTAAAGAAATTTTTCGTATATATATATATATATATATATATATATATATATATATATATATATTTGTCTGTTAACGCTCTAGCGGTCGCAATTTTTGTTTGATCGCTGCCAAACTCGGAATTTAATCGTTTTATGTAAAAAGAAATATCAAGTTCGTTAATGGCTGAAATCGGACCAGTGGGAGGGGAGGATTTTTGAAATTTCAAAATATCTCCGTTATTATTATTAGAATAAATCTTATTGCAAATTCAATTTACTATAAATATTGTTCTATACATTTATTCTGTATCTTGAATATTAACCGAGATATTTGCATTTGTATTCTGCGTGTGGTCGCCAGTAGGCTATGTTCGGACTTTAGCCGAGAGCTCTGGCGGCCGTTTCCATAACTATTCGTCCCTCGTGAATAGGTTTAGAGGTTAGGTTAACTGTTTTTTGGGGCTAGAAACTACTGGGTTATTACGCCCTAAATAATGTTTTAGGTTTAGAGGTTTCTTACTACTACAGTTGTTATTAGGCAGATTTCTCTATTGTAAAACTTCATGTGAGAAATCTGCTTAGTTTACGCAGGGGCTGCGTGACGGACTTTTTGAAATTTGGCCTAACATAAAGATATGCCATCTTCATGATATTAAAGTTTTTGAAAACTTTACTTGCCACAGTTTATTAAATAAATGTATTTGTACTTAGGGGCTGATGCAGCACAGAAATGATTTTTACACATGTTTATTATAAGTTTGTAGCATTTTTTAAGGGGGATTAGCCTACGGAAATGTAGATGTTTTTAGACAGCTTTATTACTTATATACAATTGATTACATTTTGTCATCTGCCCTTCCAGAGCTTTTATTTTTTTGAACTACGAACTACTCTATGGTTTTTGTATTCCTCAAGCAAATCAATTTTATTCTGTTAAGAGATTTGAAGAGGGTGTATGGAAGAAGTGAAATTTCGGTTGTATCAAGGTCAGGTGAATTAGTATGGGCAGAGGAGTTGTTCATTCCAGCCAAACTCCAATACTTATTATTGTATCTCTAAATTAAAGGTTGTGACTGTTACTCAGCCGCAGCCTCTAATTCATCCTTATTTATGTATTCTGTAAATTTATGATCTCATTAGGCAGAAAGAGCTCAAAATAAAGACCACCTTTACAATGCAATCAAATTTATAATATTGCCTTTTATTTATTTATTTTAATGCAATCTGGCTTTTGGCGTTGTTGGGGTGTGTCTTAAAGCTTTTTTTTTTTTAATTGACCTTTTATTGTGGTTATCAGCCTTACTGAAATTTGGTCATCGCAATTGTACTTCTGGAAAAAAAATCTGCTCAAAACGTGGCCCAAGAGAATTACTTCTATAAAATTGCTGTAAACACATTTATTCCTTGAGAAACTCCTCTCATATTCTAAACGAGTTTAAACACTAGTATGAGATATGATGCTGATCCTTTTTGCTATGTGAGGGTCATTTGGGACCAAAGTTTGACTTTAGTCATAATAAAGAATTGACAGATGATCAGGGTATTTTGTATCTTTCAAATTCTGTTCAGCTCATTCTGCAAATTAATATAAGTTAAAGCTTAAAAATAGTACTATGTGCTGTAAATAAAAGTTGATATTAAAAATGATTTTATATTTCTTTCATTTTGTTGTATATGATCTCTATTGAAACTCATGTATAAATGAACCTTGCTTAAGGACTTTTCAGTGAAAGGAGACATCCTTAAGAAGATAAACATGGCTTTATCATCACTAGACAAATTCAATTTAATTTCTAAAAAACTCTACAACTTATTTTATGAATCAATAAAGAAATGTTGAAAGTTAATAATTCCTTTAATAAATATTGTATTTAATAAGTAGAGAATGAACCGCTGAATGATAGAATGTAGTTAAAATGCCCAAGAAGTCAGGAAATATTAAATTGGTGTTTCAATAATTGTAATATATGAAGTAATACTTTTATATTTAATTTAATTTATTTTAGTCTAGAGTTGATTTTTTTTTTACTATTTTTATTTAATTTGTCACTTCCAATGGCTTAGTTTGTTCGAATGTTTCTTTCAATTTTGAAAAATCTCAAAGAAAGAAGAAAAAAAAAGAGATTTGTAGTTAAGGAAATGCCACTGTTTTGGTATTGTGACATAATTATAAAGATATATGTATGTTCTAACAAATTTCATAGTAAATGTTTAGACTGTGATAATGGTAACTTTTTGTTCTACTTTTATTATATTGTAGTTCTATTAGACTTTAATAATCACTTGGAATAGCAACATTAAAGAAAACTTAGGTATTTATGGATGACCTCTACTATCATAGTGAGGCCTACTTCTCATGCTTAAAAATCTTTTTCTTTCTGAAACTCCAGCTGTTATGTAACTATTAGTGTTGTAAAAAATGTTATTACTTATATAGCCCATCGCTCATAGTTACTAGTTCGCCTGATTATATAATACCAGATTATGTGATATTTCTGATATCTATTTGGGTTGTATAAGTACATTTTTTTTGCAGTGTTTTATAAAATTAGTTTATTCAACACTTTTGGCCTTTCGAAGGGGGCATTGATAACATGTTCTGTCTAATGAAACAGGAAGTATTTGAAAATAATATTGTATCCATTATGCTACAAAGAGTTATGTTTAACTTATTAATATTTTATTCTATAATTAAATCTATTCCTTTAAAAAAGTGGTAAAAAAGAAACTATGGTGGTAGAGATATGAAAGTGGCTGACCGACCAACTAGGTTACCTTGAATGTCCATCCAGGAATGCCATTGGACTTTTTTTTTCCATAATATTATATAACCCAAATCTTCAGGAGTTATATAATCAACCCTCTGATCTTAGGACATGATTTCTAGATCTCAAAATAGTTGCAAGGCTATCGATACACTTTTGGGATTTTATTCTTTATGGTTTTATCCAAAGTAGAATAGGTTGGTAACACCTAGAATATGCTGTTCTGGTAGATTTCATTATATTAAATGTTTAAATTATAGATGAAATTTGATTAAAACATTAGTTACAGAGAAACTACATGCATTTTCCATTTTTATTTAAATATGTACACATTATTGTATTTTCTCTTTGTCATGGGATATTGAAATTTGGTTTTTCCGAAAAGTTTTCTGGTGAAGGTACTGGCTAGTTATTGTTTTATGAACCTGCTGATTCTTCTAGATATTGATATTATATTCTCTGATTTATTTAATTTTTTGTTTATTGTTATTTGCTATGTCGCATTGGGCTATAATCTTTTTTATATGTTAAAACGGCAGCTTTTCTTTTCTTTTTTTTTTCTTTCGTGTGTTGCAGTGAAAATTTACTTAGGTTGTTGAATAAAACGTATTGCTTCATGTAGAATGGGAACTAATGCACAAAATGAAAATGAAGACAGCAGTACCTTAACATTGGTTGCCGAGAAAAGAAGAGATTCTAGTTCAAGTTTATCACCACCCCTTAGAAAGAAACAGGTAAATTAGATTTATACCTCAAAAAAGTTTTCTTTTCTAAAAAAAAAAAAAAAAAAAAAAAAAAAAATTAGTTAAAGAAAGGCGATAGATGAAGTCATCTGTTATTTTTATGTTAATGGAAAATATACAAAAAAAAAGAAAGAAAGAAAAGGGTACATGATGGCTTTTTGTTCCCAAGCTGTATCTGGCTACTGAAAGCTTTATGAACAAAAAACAAAACATAAAAAAAGAGTTGAGGAATTTAAACTTCCTCAAAAAACATAGACCTAGACATGTTTTTTTATTATTACCTGCTGTTTACTGTTTATTATTCCAAACAGAAGATATAGAAGATAAATGCAGACATCTCCTTGGCATGGTAGTATTGCCAAAAAGAACCATTATCTGTAACTGTGTGAAACATGAAGTCAGCAAGTCATGGAGAGAATACGACATGAAAATAATATCCATTTGAAAAAAGAAAATTATGATTATTCTTCAAGCATCACTGTTTATATGGATAAATGTGAAAAAGGCTGAACACAATTACAAGAAGTATTCCTCAGAACTTGTATTTATTTAAAAAGAAATAAAAATCAACTTTGAGTGATTTTAGAAGTTCTTTTTCCTCATGAAATAGCAGTCTACATGATTAAGTTAAAAAGAATATTGATGAGAATGGATTCCTATATTAAATTTTTCTTAGATGAAGAGTTTTACTGTTAACACAATACTAAGTTCAAGTGTAAAAATTGGTCTCCTAGCTCATTCTTTGAGAGACTGAAGATGCGACAAAAAGGATTTTCGCTATAATATGCATTTTTTATTTATTTTTATTTTATTTAATTTTTTTTCTTTGCATTTGCAAAAGATATTGTATTCAGATAAAATTGTTCATTTTTATCTGAATGATACGACTATTTTATGTGTTATCTACTTTTTTTTATTTATTTCAATCTCTTGTTATTATCAGTGAATTGACATTTTCAGTTGTTAAGGTGTAAAGATTTTGACACTGTTGGGCATAATTTAGGTTGTGTATATTTCCACCCTAAAATAATTTATTTTTCAACCTCCTTTGTTAATCATTCTTTTTTTTCCAGGTGCGTGGTATGGACGACAAATACAGGTTGAATGGGGCTGGTGGTTGGGATAGGGTGGCAATTTTAGATGCTGGTGCTCAGTATGGAAAGTTAATTGACAGGAAAGTTAGAGAACTTTGTGTTGAAACTGAAATTTTACCCCTAGATACACCAGCCTTTACTATTAAAGAAAAAGGTTACAAGTAAGCACTTATTTATATTCTTGTTTGAATAAATATTTCTATTGTATGAATACTTAATATTGTTTGGGTCATATGTCCAACAAGGGCCCTTATAGTTTCATTGTTGTATAATTGTAAATGAAGACAACATCAGAGCAAGTGGTAAGACATAAAAATAAGTGTAAAATATATTCATATAAAAGTACTTAAAAATGAAAATGAACTAACACGGGTATCTTTATGCTATCTTGAGTGGATTGCCATTCAATACTTGCATGATATTTATTTTTTTTTAAATATACACTTTCTCGTAATATTAATATAAAAAATCTGATGTTGGTATCACATGACTTGTACTCCTATTAAATTAAATTAACAAAACATTTGGCTGTACTTCATTTAAAATTATTTCATTCTGAGTCAAATGCGATGTCTATTTCAATACATCGGATCAAAAAATACCATTGGATATAATTGATAGATCTTTTTATGATAAAAAATTATGTTTTTGTACAAATCATCTGTATCTGTAGGTACAGAGTAATTTCGAACTTTTTATGTTCAACATTCTCTAACCTCCCCTCCTCCTTAATCAATTTTGATGAGAAAGGGAGGTGCACCACTAGACGGTACAACAATCAACATTCTAAGGCTGGTCATTTCGGAGTCATGTGAAATACTTTTAATTGTTTAATACTTTTTATTGACCAGCCTGACCTGATCTGATGTTTATTTTTTATTCTTAAAAATTAATTTCTTTGTAGAAGTGACATTTTTCAACTGCAATGCTCTTTAAAAAACCTGCAAACACATGGTCATGGCTTTAAATGACTTTAATAAAGAATTTTTTTTGGAGATAAAAACTCCATTAGTGAGTTAATTAATAGCTTCAATGTTAAATTTCGATGGAGTCTTTTTTGTCTGTTAGTTTAGGTTTGGAACATTTCATATTTAATATGCTTTAGTTAGAATCCATTGCTATAATAAATTCATATAAATGGAGGATCATTAATAATAAAATATATTGGCTAGTTTTCTTCATTAGTTCAATATTTGTTTTCAAATTTAGAAAATACCTCTCTGCTGTTCATTTGAAACAGACACAAGGCTTAGGATTTCTTGGCGATAGCCATATTTTAGCAGATTTCCCTTATGGGAAATCAGCTATTGAGGTCGTACTCATGACGCGAAAATTTTCTTCAAATGCCCATCGATCCTACCCAGGATATGACGAAAATGAGGTCTGTTCAAAATTATATATATATTTAACACAATTATATATATATATATATATATATATATATATATATATATATATATATATATATATGTCTGTTAATGCTCGCCGTTAATGCATACCGGTTGCAATTTTTGCTTGATCGTTATCAAACTCCATATTTAGACGTTTTATGTAAAAATAAAGATCAAGTTCGTTAACAGCTGAAATCGGACCAATGGAAGGGTGGGCTTAGAGGGAGGATTTTCAAAAATTCAAAATATCACCGGATCGAAAATTTGTATAGAACCAATCTTATTGCAAATTAAAAGATCTATAAATGTTGTTATGTACATGTTTTCATTATCTTTAATATTAACCGAGATATTTGCGTTTTTTAGTTTTCGGCCTTCAGTAAACCCCCACTCCTACTTATGTCAACAATAAGCTGTTATATTATGAAGCACTTTATTTGAAGCCTAAATAACAAATATTGTTCTCATTGAAGTTTTATGTCATGAGATAAATGCAAATATGGGACACAAGTGAGAAATCTGTTTAGTTAACGCAGACCCTGTGTGACGGACTTTTAATTTTATTCATATAGACTGCAATTGGGTCATCTAATAATATTGAACATACTGTTTGCTTCCAAGATATCGAGGAGTTCACACTTTAATAATCTAATAATCTGCCCTATTTTTTCAAATAGCTTTTTAGAATCACAGTCTTAAACTTGAACCTTTCAGAGTTCCATTCTCCCTGACCACTCTTAAGTCTCACATTTAATTTTTTATAATGTGAAAACATAAATTCGTGAAATTTGCCACGTATTTGTATTATGTGCAGGTTTACTAATGATCTACCATCAGTTCTGCGAAATTCCTCCTTTCCTCCATTTAAGGAATGTGAGGGAAGAGCCTTGGAAACATTTCTTGATGATCTTTTTATTTTTATATATTGTTGGAAAGCTCTAGTTTAATTCCATTAAAAAAATACCATCATTCGAATTTTCAAATTCCAAAGTTGTGGGTATATTGATAACTGAACTTAGTACTATACCGCCTTTCTATTTCATCTCCTATTTGATATAGTATTTTTGAAAATCTCACAGATAATTAAGTATATCAAACCAAAAATGTTTTGGATTCTCTGTTTTTTTTTAAATTTTTGTTTAGTTTTTAATATTTTGTGAGAAAACCATAAGGATTTGATTACAAATTTCATTGCATTTTAGACTATAATAATTTATCTGCTTATCTAATTTGGTTGCAAATTAGATACTAAAGGAAATATATTATTCTAAACAGAGATCATGCCAATCACCTTTGATGTGGTGCATAAACCAAATAAATATTAAAGGAAATGAATTTGAAAATGGGAAGAATTTTTAGAGTATTTATGAACTTAAGAACCTATATTAGAAGAGAAAAAACAGTTGCTTAGTTTCAATTTTTGATAGATCTTTAGGGTCATTAAACAGCATCTATTTTGCTACACCATTCAACATATATATCGGTTATGTATAAAATTGCTATTAGTGAATTTCCTTTTAAATGTTGAAGCATAGTATGTGCTTACTACATTTAAACAGAAATTTTTTGGAATGGAGGTTTGCTTTGCTCTCTGGTAGGGGTATTTAATGTTTTTTTAATTTTAAAATATAACCTTAAAGCATTTTTTTTTTAGTAGAAATATTTCACCAATGTGTTAGTTTCTGTTTTGAGGGCCATGGTATGTTTTGAAGGTGATTTTTACCTATGGCTTTTGATGGTAACTCTTAATTGTTGAATGTGTTGTAGCTGGTAGTTATTCATGGAGCGTATGGTGTACCCTAAGATTTATTACAGTTTCTCTACTCTGTTCCATTTTTGTATTGTATAGGTAGCAAAGTCTTTTTTAATGTATGAAAATGATCTGAGTATAAAATCAGGGATCAGTGATGAATCCTAGGCTACTTGCTTCCTTTGCTAAAATGTCATCTAACTCATTTCCAGAGTTTCCTCAATGGGCTTTAATCCAGCTTATACAAATGTAGCTATTCAGATTTATGATTGCGAAAATATTTTCAGTTGTTTACTTTTTCTGAACACACTGTTTATAGTTATTTACAGTTCAATTTTTCTGATTGAATTAATTATTCTGTTTCAAGAGGCGTAGATATGTTTATCTCTTATGTACTTAATGATATTATATTTGTGAAATTTGCTTGAGACATTTGAAAAGTAATCTTTAATTTGGTCCCAATTAGCCGTAGTAGCAGAAAGTGGATGTTAATAAATAATAATAACATTGTTTAAAAAGCATAACCTAAACTTAAAAATTGATGAAATAACTATTCAGAAAATTAATTTCAAAAATGTTTGCAATAGATTGACTTATATATCTCTTTTATATTTAGTTGTACAATTTCTTTTCTTTTTTTAAAATATATTTTTTTCAATATCCTTATTTTATTTTGTATTTTAGGGCTGTTATCATATCTGGAGGACCGAATTCTGTCTATGCAGAAGATGCACCTAGGTATGATGCAGACATATTTAGGATAGGTGTTCCTGTTTTAGGTATGAATTGTTTTTTTTTTTTAATTTTCATTACTTAAGAATATAATTCATTCATGTTCATTATTTGTGTTTATTCCTAACAATACAAATGCATGGAATGCATAACACTATTCTTTAATAAAATGCATCACTAGGAGGCAGAGGGTCAGATTTTCTAAAATCACTTTTTAGTTTCACTAAAATTTATTAAACACTCTGTTTTACATGTTATGTCTTAATGCTTTAATGTTATGTCTCACTTCTTCAGAAACCAAATCTTAAAATAAAAAATTCCCCTTACCTGGAGCTGCATAATTAGCAATTTTTCATAGGTTTATAGAATTCAGATAATATATTTTAGTTTCAAATAATAGTCCTTAAACTATTATATAAAATCCGGTATAATGTGGAAGTATCACTCTGTCTAGATATTATTATCTGTGAACAGATAACTAACAGAAATTTAAATAATATCAGATAGTAGTGTAATTATGTTGACGAGCATAAAGCAAAGCAGGTACTATAGTGAAACTATTAAGTACTATTGAAAAAACAAACTTTAAAATGAACAAACAATAAAACAAAATTATGATTAAAAGAAAACTTAAAAGTAATAAAGAGTATTTTAAATGCAATTACGTTTTTGTATGCCAAAGTACATAGAAAAACTGGTAATACTTTTGAGTTTAAATGGACTCAAAAGGCAAGGTTTTCTGATAAAATAATTATTTTTCAAACCATGCAGAAAAGCTCAAGCAAAACTTACAATTACAATACTATAGAACACTCACAGCAGAACTCACTAGAAAGAACTACTCCTAAATATTTCAAAACAAATGGTGTACTACTCTTAAAGACAACTACTATCCTGGAGTACTAATCGAAAAATAAATAAATCAAGCAGAAAAGAGAATTTCTTATAATTCAAAAGAAACAAAAAATGTGTAGACAAAAAAAACTAGATAAGTATATATTTAAGTCTTATATTTTAATTGTGATGGGATTTTCTTGAAGAAACTATCAATAAATTCTTAAAAACAAAAACTATCTGACTTCGGTGAAGATTTGACAGAAATACATGGGAGAGAAAAAATGACTCAAGATGTCATAACTGGTGATAGCATTAAGACTCAACTAAATGCAAAAAAGCAGAAAATGGATGACATTGAAGTTGATAATACATTTACAATGTGCAAAAAGCTCAAACTAACACACTTAAAGATGAATTAGACTGTTCCACTAAGGAAAATTTTCTGATATGGTAATGTGTATTCCAAAAGCACTTTTGCTTGGGGAATTCAAAAATAAAATCAGAAATTCTCCACCAGGCACAATTTCTTAGTTATGAAAACATATATAATTTCACATCTAGAAATAATAATTGTTTCTAAACTAAGGTACTTAACTGAAAATAGTTTATGTGAACTTCTTCATTTAACTTGTTTTAATTAGCAAATGTTGGTACCTATCTCTGTACAGTATTGACAACTTTGCCTTTTTAAGTTAATTCTAGCTTTTTTGAGTTTTCATTTACTCTAAATTTTTGTTTTAGGGCATTCATATTTTAATACCAAAGAAAAAATCGTTAGACATTTCTTAATCTTCTTTCTTCTGTATTTTGACTTTCCCTCTCCCTCCTTAACATTCTGTCTGTTTTTGTTTTTTGTGAATAAGTATTAAATTCATCATAAATACGATGAAGCCCTTAATGATGTATTTAATACTGTTGCAAAGTATTTTAATTATTAGCTAGTGTTAAATGTTTTGGTGTGTCATTATATTTGTTGAGCTAGTGGATAACATATCTTTATTTCCTTAGGCATATGCTATGGTATGCAAATGATGAATAAAGAGTTTGGTGGACAAGTGATAAGAAAAGATGTACGTGAAGATGGACAATTTGTCATTGACGTCGATCAGAAATGCATTCTATTCAAGTAAGTGTATCTAAGTGTTCAACATTAGTAATTTTTTTCCTCCTTCATTACTTGTTTTGCTATATATCAAGTATTTGAGCATGTTTAAGTTTCATTTATCCTCTTCTTAATACTTTGTATTGTATGTTATATATTCAATTGATGATTGTAAAAAGGTTAACTTACATTGTCAATAATAATAATAATGCCTTGGCAGAATGGTCCATGAAGTTCAAAACCTGTGACAGTTTTGGTGAGAAGAACTATGGTCAATATGTCACTTCCCTCTTCAAGCACACACTCTACCTTTAGTCAGTAATTGTTAATAACTTTTAGCAAATTTCCCTTAAGGAAAATCAGCTATTGAGGTTGTACTCATGACACGATTTTCGAAATTTTTCGTCAAATGTCCACCGATCCTACCCAGGAGATGACGAAAATGAGGCCCGTTCAAAACTGTATATATATATATATATATATATATATATATATTTTTTTTTTGTCTGGTACCGCTCTAGCGGTCGCAATTATTGTTTAATCGTTACCAAACTCGATATTTAGTCGTTTTATGTAAAAAGAAAGATCAAGTTTGTTAACGGCTGAAATCGTACCAGGGGGAGGAGGGTTTAGAGGGGAGGTTTTTTGAAAATTCGAAATGTCTCCGTTATCATACGTCGGATCAAAAAATTGTATAGAACCAATCTTATTGTAAATTAAATTTACTATAAATATTGTTCTATACATTTATTCTCTATCTTGAATATTAACCGAGATATTTGCATTTTTATTAAATATGGGCCGATAACGAACGTTTCCCGCCAAAAGCTAGTTCGGCCGTAACTGTCTGCTCCCATATAGAGATTTCTCTATTGTATAGCTTCACGTGGGAAATCTGCTTAGTTTACGCAGCCCCTGCGTGACGGACTTTTAATAATAATAATAACTAATAAATCTTTAGTAAGTAACAGATAATAAAAAAACCAATGAAGTGGTGGACTAAAACCAAATTTAAAACAATTTATGTATAAATTAATGAATAAATTACAAATAAAATGAATAAATTACATTAAACATTCAAAACAATGAGTGCAATCCAAATTGATAAAACAATCAATAGTCCTTTTTTGTGATAAAAAAAAAAAATCCATATTTTAAGAACTCATAATTTTGGGGATGCTATGCAGATGACATCATTATGGTGTTTAATGGGTCTATACAGGAATTATACGGGTTTCATACTTATTGGATAGCTGCCACAAATTGATAGAGAGTCAGTTTTGGTAGAAAATTGATAGTGTCATTTGGCCTGTTTGAACTATCTAATACAAAATGGCAGGTCTGATTAACTTTTTTGATCAGCTGCTTGATGTGCCTCTTGAAGCCAAGATATATAAGGCAGAAGTCGATTTTAATAGAATTCCTAAAGATTTGTAGTCTCTGATACATCTATTCTCTACACATTCTCCATCAGATTGTACAAAATGTGTCTCTCATAAAATCATTAGGACCCCCCCCCCCGAGTATAGCCCCATTTTCCGCTTCCCCTATGGGACCCCATCCAAACAAATTGACTGGATTTGATTCGGTGCAAATAGTCTAAGTGAGGAGATCCACTTCCTAATTGGGTGCATATGTTATTCTATCAATGCAGATATGGTTATCCCAATATGAACTTCATAACTTACCAAGTAAAATTGTCTGCCAGCACCCACACCAATGTATCATGATTGCTGCCTGACTACTACAAGAGATAAAACAATCTTGGGTCGTGACATGGGCTGCGGTCTCTGTCACTTAGCAGTGTGCATGAAAAGAGAGCCATCCCACCATTCCTGTGCCCTTGGGGAATCTTAAATGGTGGATTGTAGTGCATTGATGTGGGTATGAATGCTCTGAGAGCTAATTCATGGAGGATTCTCAAAGATTCTTCACCATCATTGGAGCCTGTAATTTCTCTGCCTAGGATAGTGTTTTTTGCATTACTGTATTAGGAATCCTTGTTCAAGCCCTACCTGATTGTGACTTCCTTGCGCCTATGAGACTTTCCAGATGCTGGAGAGCGGAAAGAGCCTACTGAGCATGAAAGATACAGAAGCTTTATATGTCAAGGTCCCTATCTCCAATCGTGCTGGACTTTAATGGAGTATCTCTGGGCAATCACAGCCAACTTCTCTCCACAGTCCTGAGCTTGATATCACTCTTCATCAATGACAGATGCTCTGCTAGAGCCAAACACCAAACTAGGCATAAATTTAGCAAGAGACGACTTTCTAAAGCCAATAATTAATATAATTTATAAGGCCTAATCATCACAAATAGGAAATAGGAAATCGATCCATCATGAGATTGAACAGTAAAGGAGAAATTGAGGTCAAGTGCTCTCCGATGTTACACAAGAATTTTATTTATTTGTCTTAGAAGTACAGAGGCTACTGAGACACAGATGTGATCGCTTGTCTGGTCAGGTGTCTTCTTGATCCTGAACAGTCCTTCCACTTGAAATACAAAACTCTTACGAGTTCAACCCTGTGTATGTGTATGCTTGTTGATTGGCACCCATACGGATGGTAGCTCAATTGAGGGCCTGTAGTTGTTCTGGCACAGATATTACTGAAAGGAAATTCTCAAAAATAGCTTCCAAAATTCCTCCAGCTCTTCTAATCCATTGGTGAGCCGTGCCAGAACTTCATTGACTATCTCATTGACCACTTCTTTGTTGGTTTTCTTTTGTTATTTTTAAAAATTATTATACACTTTTTTGCCTTATAACAATGTTTAAATAATATGTGTATAAATCCATAACTGCAGTCAACAATTTCATGGTACGTAAACGACTGAAGCAAATTGAACATTACTCAATTTGTGAATTATCACCTACTCATAAAATTATCCTTGTAGAGGAGTAGCCTATATTAATCCTCATTTCCTATTGAGTCTATTGATCCACTCCTAAGTTTTTTATTTGACTGTATTAACCATTTTTTACTTAGTTTGTTACAAAGCCTTTAATTTAGTGCATTTATATTGTAAAACAAAATTAGAAATGCTAGTTTTCTGGGCATGCTCTTGTACCAAACACTTGACTTTTTCTAATATTCCTTATTAAACACCTATCAGAGCAAGCCAATTGAGAAGATAACATTCATTTCATTTATTTGTGAAATTCTCATTCTAGGTTAATTACTTTTAATGGTGAAAACTGTTAATTTCAATACTCCTGTAATATTACCAATATTTCAAATGTTAACCCTTTTTAAGTGAAAACAATAATAAGCAACAATTAAAATAAGGGAACTCTATGTAGGTCTTTGGAATTGAAGTTATAGCCTTGTTTTGTTTTTTAAAGTCTTTTAGCTGTTTAACCTATAATGGACCGAGTGTTTTATTATGACATATATGTGGACTTAGGAGGGACTCAGTTGTATTTGTACCCAATGCTTTCACTGTTAGTTTTTTTCTTCATGCTTTGATAATGAATATTTTTTATTCTTATGAATAATTGATATTCTTTTTTAAGGGGTCTTGAAAAAAGTCAGCCTGTTCTACTTACTCATGGAGACTCTATTGAAAAAGTAGCTGAAACATTCAAACCTATCGCTCATTCAAACAATATTATAGCTGGAATTGCTAATGACAAATTAAGGCTATATGGACTTCAGTTTCACCCTGAGGTATGCAAGTAATATCTATGTTTCAATTATTAACTTAAAAAGTACAAAAATAAATGTATAAAAGTTGTTTTCAGAAGATTAATAACTAGAAAAGATAATAATATATTTGTTTAAACCAGATTATTTCAATTTATATACATGTATTTAATTTGTTTATGAGTAGTTTTACTTTTTAGGTTGATCTTACAACAAATGGAAAAGCAATGCTTCATTCATTTTTATTTGAAATCTCTGGTTGTACTGGAAACTTCACTATGCAAAGCAGAGAATTAGAATGTATAAAATATATCCAAGAAGCAGTAGGAAAAAATAAAGTCTTGGTATGAAATATTCAAAATAATTTATATAGTTATTTATTTTCTTTAGTTATTAATGGAAAATGATGTGAATACAATATGACCAGAAATGCTTAGACCAGGTTCTGATAAAACTAGTAATTGGTAGTGCCCATTAAAAACTGTTTGAAAGTTGATTTTTTATTAACTAATGGAAAATGTTTTTTGACTAATTTATTATTTAAGTAACTACTAATGAATACATTTTTATACATCATCTCTTAGTCAGTAGCTTTTATACAATTAATTTATTCATTATTCATCATTTTTCATCCATAAATGATTCACAAGTGGTAAACTTACATTATGTTCCTTATTTCTACTTTACTAAGATTCCTACAAGTCTTGAAATTTGAGCTTAACATGATTTTTCATGTTCTCTCTATCCACTGTATTAATACTGGCCCTGGACAGTCACCAGGTCTTTGAGTCGTATTGTACTCGCATTTCTTAGCCCCTCTTCTGATTCCCTAGTATTTGTACCTTCCTTTTGGGAATTATAAGCATCCACTTGTCAAAGTTTCCTGAATTTATAGCTATCTTCTCTAATAAGATTATTAGGAGCTGGAATTTTAACAGCTTATCCTTTGGACAAAACTTTGATTATGACACATGCAGTCTGGTAATTTGCATTGTAGAAATGTTCTGCCAGTTTTTATGACAAAATTTCTGAGTGGTTTTTGGTTTAGGTATCAACCAGACACACTTGAGATGTTATATATACCCCTTCTTAACTGCCTGCAAGTTATGATGATAAATTTATTTTCATTAGATATTAAAAAATGTAGGAGGATATGTCAGAAAAGTTTTTGGTTGGCTTTAACATAAGTATACAAATATTAAGTCAATTATAATTAATTTCCTTAAATATTATTCTGTTATACCATTAAATAATACATTGGGTTGAAAATATTTCGAATATGAATAAATATATTTTCTAACATCCTTGTATTATTGCACACATTATAATGAATTTTTTTTTATCTTTAAATTTATATCATGCATTTTTAAATTTTTTGGTATGTTTCATTATTCATCTTAAATTTCTCATTTGATTGGCATGTGTTACCAATTGTGGGAAACTTGTCTGTGTCTTAATGAGGCAATATACCTGATACGTTTTGTGCCTACGGACTACAATATAGGGACAACATTGATTTTTTGATACCGAACTCTGTTAATAAGTTTATATCTCCAGCAGTGTCAGTGTTATAATTATTCACGATATTTCATGGATTATCCATTTGACTTCTTCCAGTAGCCATGTCCATTTGTGGCTTGTGGCAGCTCCTCACCAGGATGAGGTAAGGTGGAGGATAGTGGGTGGATTAAAATTTCTCCGTTATGAGTCAGATCTAAAAATGTTATGAAACCAATCTTGTTAAACTAAACTTATATATACTTTAAAAGTAACTTCAATGACTTTATATACTATTTACTTATATTTTTGGTAGTTCTGTTTCTAATATATAATAAAAATACATTCATCTTAAAATAATATGCATATCTAGAGTTTGAACTAATGATGTGATTGTTTTTATGTTTTAGTTGCTAGTCAGTGGTGGAGTTGATTCAACTGTGTGTGCAGCACTTCTTCACAAAGCCCTTCCAAGAGAGCAAGTAATAGCTGTTCATATTGATAATGGCTTTATGAGAAAAGGAGAGAGTTCTAAAGTTGAGCAATCTCTTAGGAAGCTTGGAATTGACCTGAAAGGTAAATTTATTCTTTTGTTGATTAAGGGTTGCCAAATGGAAACCAGAACACTGACAATATACTTTTGAATTGTATTCTTCAAAGCCACAATTTATATGCTGATTAATAAATTCTAAACACCATTGTTGGCTTATTTTTTTTTTTTAAATGAATCCAGTAATAAGATGATTAATAAGTGGATGTACTAATGCATTTAGTCGTCTGTTGCTCAGAATTCTGAAATTCTTGAATAAGCGCCCTTGTATTCTAAAACCTTGAAGGATAAGGTGTTATAGGAAATTTTTACCAATGATTTGAAGATTTGTTCTTCACAAAAATTTTGAGTGCTAAAAAATATTACCTAAATTCATTTTTTGATTTTTTTGATGAAACCAGTTTGTTTTCTCGTTAGTTGACTCTTCTGGTTTGAAAATTTGCTCTCCCGTAGGCCTGCAGTTGTGAGTGTGGGTGTGTATCAAATCAAAAAATTGTTGTTGTATAGTGATAAACAATCCAGAGAAATTTTTAGCCTAGGAATTTAATTGTTTAACATATATAATGACTTGTACAAAGAATTTGATAACTTTGAGAGTAACAAAAAAAATTTTTTTTAGTTGTAAATGCGTCTAAACAATTTCTACATGGCACAACTACTATCCCAGCTGATAAAAATGACCCTACATCTCGATCAACAGTTACTAAAATGTTGTGCATGACTTCAAGCCCAGAAGAAAAGAGAAAAATTATTGGTGACATATTTGTCGAGGTAAGCGTGTGTTCTTGCAATTTATTCTGTTCTATAGTTTTCAAAACACAGTTTTTGCTCGTTAAGCAGTTGGGAAGATATGCTACTAAAAATTAATGAGCACTTTTAAGTTAAATGAACTAGTGGCATTGTAAATTAGACAGCAATGAATAAATTATGTGAACATTCAATCAAACATTGCTTTGCCCATATAACAGTAATGTGTGAATAGAACAGTAGAAGGATTTGATATAAAAACCTCATTTCTCTTCTTGAACACATTTATTAATTCTTTCTTCAGGTTTCACTTCATGTGAAGCCTCTTCAGAAGATTTACAAACTCTCCTAACACACCTAAACTGCTGCCTGTGTGGAAGTTAATAAAGGTATATACTATACTACAAATAATGGAAGAAAAGTTTATCACGGGGCTCTGTAATCTTTGTAGACATTCCGAATTCTGGAATAAGGAAGATCTTTTGCTGCACTAATTCATTATTAAATAATAAACCAAATTTTCTACAGCTTCATAGGAATTTAAAAGAAAATTGTTTCAAGAAAGCCTGATTAGTTTCCAGCACACACTCCTTTGAACCTTCAAATAAAATTTTGCATTGTAGAATATTTAGCAAATATGGAATTAGTACAGTATAAAAATGTATATTATGCAAATTTAATATTTATATGGTTTCGTAGACTACCTTGCTGGGCAGGATATTCTTCTCCTCCAATCCGGCTATTTGCTTCAGTGGTCTGCTCATCATGTTTAACAGTGCACCACTGGAGCAAATTTCATTGGAGGAGAAGGAAATTTTATATTTCTGTAGGAGGTAAGGATCTTTCTTCTATTCTTATAATTATAACATACCTTGCACATGTAATAGTAACATATATAGTTGCTCCCCCACACTAAATTTGATTTAATATCTACTTTTATGAAATTCATTTGTTACCCTTTAAAATCAGATTTAATTAAAAATGGTTCCAGTTGAAATATAAAGATTGGAATAACTCTCTCTTCAGTTATTTTCATTGGTGTATCTGTGAAATATCAATTAGTGGTGGACGAATTTATGATTTGGCTTCCAAATTAGCCAAATTGATGCTAGGATAATACTGTACAGTGCACAATACAGTAGGTTCTTCCTGTCATATTTATATTAATTGATGTATACACAAACTATATAATTATTGTTGACAATTTTCTTGGTTTCTTTCTTTGACTATCATGATTATTCATTGAATTGAGGTCATGCTTTCAGATTCAGATAATGTAAATAGCTGTTAGGAAAAGCTGGATTTAGCTTTCAGCCAAGTATTATATTTTTTATTCTATAATTATAATATTTTAGTTAGTGTAGATTTCCGATTTTTTCAGAAAGTTTTCTCTGATTTTATTTATTGTTCGTTTCATTTAGGTGGCAAATGAAGTTATTTCGGACCTTAAACTTAGTGTTGATGAAGTTGTGTTAGGCCAAGGGACCTTGAGGCCTGACTTGATAGAATCTGCCTCGCAGCTAGCTAGTGGGAAAGCTCATGCTATTAAGACTCATCATAACGACTCACAGCTTATACGAAGCCTCAGGGAGACGGGAAAAGTTGTGGAGCCTTTGAAGGATTTTCATAAAGATGAGGTTAGAATTTAATTTACTAGTTTTGTATGTTACTTCAGGTTTTTGTGAATCACTTTATTTATGTAAGGATGAATGTAAAGGTTTATTTATTTGTAAACTTGGTATTTAATGAACTTCAAGGTTAATTGTGAGAATTACTTTTTTACATACTCATAATTTTCATTTA
The DNA here is from genome assembly GCA_019009955.1 of Riptortus pedestris. Taxonomy (NCBI): domain Eukaryota; kingdom Metazoa; phylum Arthropoda; class Insecta; order Hemiptera; family Alydidae; genus Riptortus; species Riptortus pedestris. The sequence continues at coordinate 64,341,432 of CM032228.1, forward strand.
TATTATTTATCTAAATATTGTAGTTTTTAAAAAATGTAGTCAAATTTTATGTTAGTATATTGTACTCTTTAAACAGATTTCTTATAAGAAAAATCATCTATTGCTGTTTACTCATGACACAATTTTTCAAATATCCACTGATCCTACTTATAAAAAGTTAAGTGCATTCATATTTTTGTTAAATTGTTAACGAATTCAACATTTAAGTACTTCAGTAAAACTAAGTTTCCGTACATGCTGCCAACATATATATCTTCTCTGGATTGATATTGGCTCATTCATTTTAACAGATTTCTCTTAAGAAAAATCAGCTATTGAGGTTGTACTCATTACGTAATTCTTGAAAAATTTCCTCAAATGTCCATCAATCATTAGGTCCGTTCAAAATTATATATATATATATATATATATATATATATATATATATATATATATATATGTATATAAACTTTTTTAACTTCATCCTCTTATCCATTGATAATTCACAAATCAGGAATAATAGCGTAGCAGATGTCGGAAGATCCAACACCAGATATAGAATGGAGAATAACGTCTTCCATCTCATTAAATGATTTTTCCACCCGTGAGCTCTAAATAATAATATATATCTATACCTTAACATGCTAAATACTACACTAACTATAACATACTAAAAATATGTAGAAAATTATATGAGAAGATATAAGAAAAAAAAGGTTTCTAATGATAATACTCATTTTTATACATTAATTTATATTTCATAATAAAACACCATTACAGTAGGAGTTTTTCAGACATATATCAAACAAGCAATATTTATTACCTAAACAAAGTGTTGCTGTGATTGAGCAAATAAAAACAAATTGTAGTTCACAATTGTTTGTGAAGAATCATTTTCGCAATTTTGGTTTAACAAATAGTCTCAATTCCTAACCATTTTTATTTATTTTTTAAAGGTAATTAATTATATGCAGTGCAGTCGCACATTATTAATCAAAATAAATTTTTATAGGTGCGACAATTAGGCCAGGACTTAGGATTACCAACTGATCTCGTTATGCGACACCCCTTTCCTGGACCTGGTTTAGCTATCAGAGTTTTATGTGGTGATGAAGCATACCTTGAAAGAGACTTTTCAGAGACACAGGTCCTCGTGAAAATTATTGTTGAATATGATCAAATGTTGCAAAAGGTGAGTTTTAGATATGTCTTTATTTTTACTTCCTTGTATCGCCACAAATAAGATTTCAATGGAATTATCTGTTTTCACCCTCCATGAATTCATTTTGACCAGTTAGTAGATTTCTCCTTAAGGGTTTGTGTGGGTGAGCACACATACGCTGTATCTTTCATAACTCAAAAACGAGTAGCTTAAGAATCTTCAAATTTCATTTATAGGACTGTTGTACCATCTAATTTTGTTCCTTTCCATTTTTTCAAAATTGATTAAGGGAGAGAGGGTATAGCAGATGGTGAATATAAAAAAATTCATATTTCTCCGTACCAATTAGAGATACAGATGATTTGTATAAAACCTTTTTGTTTATCGTAACAAAACCTATAAATTATGTTCAATGGAATTTTTTGATCTGATGTTTTGGAATAGATATATCATATTTTACTTTTGTTTAAAATATTTTTATATCAATTGCATCAAAACATTTCGTATATATAATTTAATAAGAGTGCGAGGAAGTCATGTGGTATCCAAATCAGATTTTTTATTTATGTTTTAATAAATCACAACTTTCAAATGTACTTATCAATTTGAGGCTAAATTTGGGACATGAGTCCAGTTCTCAAATATGCATGTTATTTTATTTTGTAAAAGGCACTAATTACAAACCTTAGGCTGATCTGGCAAAAAAAGACTGCTGATCTATGATATATTAATCAGTTTCCATAACCTAAAGTAAATTATTATTACAAATTCATTTTAATCACTTTTTTTCAGAACCATGCTCTTTTAAATCGAGTGGAGAATGCCACAACAGAAGAGGAAAGGCTGCAATTAAGAAAAGTTTCAAGTAAACAACACTTGGCGGCTACAGTCTTACCTATTCGAAGTGTTGGAGTCCAGGTATCCTTTTTAAAGCTTACAGAAGCATATATGAGATATTAAATTAATGATTATACAAATGAAATAGGAAAAAAACATTTCTTATTTTGAGAATCTCAAATTACTTTCATTTTAGTACATAGCTTTAAAAACTTGAAGGTAAATAAACATAATCACTGACCATAGTTTCAAATTTTTATTTTTAAAAATGTCATTTAATTCTAAGTAGGTTACATTCATTTCATTTTTCCCCATTTTATTTTATGCAAATGTCAGTGCATTAATGCGCTCTTATTTATTATAATCATAATAATTAGTTAATAAGAACTGCTTAAAATTGTATTCTAATAAATAAAAAAAATTGATTCGTATTGATGATTAGGTAGATAAAGCAAAGATAATAGATAGTGTCAGCCTCTCCTCACCAATGCACCTTCTCCATCAGACTTGCTTTCCCCTCTTGTGTAGTCTAGTCTCCTGTGTAGAATACATAATTAATTAAACTATCTAATTAACACTAATTTAAATGTAAACCAAAATATACCTAAACACAAGTTAAATTATAACTACTTACGCTCTAAATAAAATATAAAACTATTAAACTAAACAAGGTTTGATGGGAGAGTGGAGGGCTGGAAGATTCTCCAAAGTACTGAATAGGTGGAAAGAGGTGAAATGATAGCAGAGAATGACAGTCAAGATAAAAACACAAGGAATGACAGGGATGAAGGGGGGATATTTAATTATAACATTATTTTAAGAAAGTGGATGGATCTCATTTATTGTGTTATCTTTTATCTTACTTAGTTTTCTTTAGCTGTGTAATGAATGATTTGAACTTCTATTCACTCCCTAATGATTAATCAGGATCAAAAGATTATTGTGGAGCTACTTAATTCCTTAAATCTCATTATAAATGAAAATAACAAACTTTGGTTGTAAATATCATAGACACAGCTGAGTAATTAGTGTTGGATAACAACCTGACATCTTGACAATTCTTGGTGCTGTTACTTTTATTTTTAAGAAAGATAAAATAAATGGTATAATCATTGTTGTACCAAAAAGGAACGTCAAAGGTGATGATTAGGCACAGATTTGTTGGAGTCTTAGATTAAACTAAATCCCGATGCCATCACTCCTGCCCACATATCAGTTTATTATATTTCATACAATGAATATACTCTGTTATGTGCTTAGTTTGACATAATTAAATCTTAATCTCTCTTGTTTCAGGGTGACTGTCGAAGCTACAGTTATGTTGTTGGAATATCCTGTGAAAAAGAACCTGATTGGCTTGACTTAGTAATTCTATCAAAGCTTATCCCCAGGGTATGCCACAATGTAAACAGAGTGTGTTATATTGCTGGTGGACTTGTTAAAGACCCTGTTCAGGATATAACACCTACATTCCTTACATCACTTGTCCTTTCAACTGTCCGACAGGCTGATCACCTAGTTACTCAGGTGAATGCTAATTATCTTAATTAAGGGACATCATTGTCATAACGAATTCATTCATATTATATAATTTGCATTCATATTACATTTAACGAAATGTATTCAGTAGATTCAGGCTTAGGTGTGGTATTATTAAGATTACTGTTAGGGAATTGTGAGAATTTGAATTGTATTCCTTTAAATATCAATTGTTTATTGATTGATGATATTTCTTATAAATTAGAAAATTTAAGTTTTGAATTGTGTGCGAACGCTTATTCTCCTATAGAGATAGGACCTCCGGGTACTGGAGGCCCTAATGAAATTGATTAGATGGACCTAAATAAGAAATTGAAGAAAAAACAAATCACACCTTCTGTGTAAGGAATAATGGAGACAATTCCTAAAGATCCCATTAAGTATAAATTAAAGACATTACCACTATTGACAGAAAATGTCAGGTGGTACCAAGTATAAAAGATGACCTGCTGTTAAGAATTTTAGGGATTGCATTTGTTTATGGATAAGAAATCATTGGACTTAGGACAGATTGGTATGCTAAAGAGTACCTGAGCATCTAAAATCCTTTAAGAAGTTAGAAGTAATCAAATCCATGGTGGGAGAACATCTCCACAATGTGAATCATAAGACATTATTTCTAAGTCAAAGTTTTGGCCATGTAATTTGAATAGCAAAGGAGCAGGGTACAATGTGAACTTTGGGAAGACACCTGTGTCCAAATAAGATTATTAATTAATCTTGAATGTAGCAGAAACATTTATAAATTCAGACCTGATCCAAACTTGTGATGATTCAAAGTATAAATATATTGATTAGTGTAGGAGGTCCTCGTTCTGAGTTAACATACCTAGAAGCTAGCCAGAATGACTAAACATTGGTAGAAATTTCCATAGCCAATGGCTGAAAATGCAGGTGGAATTGGGGGGGGGGATGGGGTTAAATGGAGAATTTTGAAAACTCAATATATTATGAGTCGTATCAGAATATTATAGAATAAATCTTGTTAAACTATTGATGCTCTACAATTGTTCTATACATTTTTTCGTAACTCAAGTATTAAGCGAGTATTTGTACTTTCTTGCTTGCAGTCCTCAGTAACCCCCTCCCCTCCCTGCTCCTTCTACTCATTGGTATTTTACATAGAAATAGAGAATATGTGATGATATGAGGTTACAAGTATACTATAACAGCACGAGGAAAATCTGCTTAGTTTATACAGCCCCTGCGTGACAGACGTTTTTCTTTCATATAATGCTGGGGTTAAAACTCACAAAGTAATTTCCTTACTTGCTTGGTCACTCATCTTTCGCGTTGGATGGTTACAGTGAAATCTCTGGTAGTTTTGTTTTTCTAACTGTAGAGTCTCTTCCCTTGTGTGACAATTGCCCTTCATATTTGCTGATTGGCTCCCCCATTGCTTCTTGACAATGCACTTGTAAACTGAAGTTTGACTCACTCCTACTCTTATTATTACTGGAATCACAGACCAGCAGACACATTATCATAAACCACCTATTACTTGTGTACTTTCAGCAATAACTTTTATCCTTAATTTATGAAAGAAAAAACGTAATATTATTACAAATATAGATACCAATTTAATTTGATGAAAATTGAATATTAATTTTTTTTTTCTTAGATTTTACAGAATAGTGACTGCATGGGAAAAATTTCTCAAATGCCTGTGATTCTTCTCCCATTACATTTTGATAGAGATGCTGCTGTCCGGGCTCCATCATGCCAAAGGTCTGTTGTTTTGAGGCCATTCATTACTCAGGACTTCATGACTGGAATACCAGCTATCCCTGGAGTCCATCTCCCTCTTGATGTGAGTTCAACATAACTTAAATTTTTAATTTTGTTTATAGGGGCTCTTTTTTATTAATTAATGAGTCAGGCTGAATACGTGTTTTCATTCTTAATTTAAATGGATTTAAGTTAAGAAAGACGATTCCAAGATGATTTTAGAGAGACTTTTAAGCTGTTATTAAAGTGTACAAACAATGTTTTGGATAGTTGCGTATCACCTAAAGAAGTACTCAATCAAAAATAACAAGTATACTGTTGATGCTAACAGTTTTGGCTAGATAGATACAAGCCTTTAAATAATGAATAAGTTTTGTATAAAGCCTATAATGAAAAAATTGGAATACAATTAAATTATTAATACTTTAAAAGAGAACATTTAAATAAAGGGGGGGGGATGGTGCTTTCCTGGGAAAAACAATGATTTAAACTAAAAAAAGCAAGAATAAAAAAGGAACAATTAAAAAGTCCATACCAAGAAGGTTTCAAGACATCTGGAAGTACTGATCTCTCTCTCATCTGAAGTTATATTAGAAATGAAGAAAGAGGTCGGCCAAGGATGGGGAATAGAAGCATAAAAAAGATGTAAATTTATTAACAATGTACAAGTTGGTTAGTTAGCAGCTCGTTCTTAAATAATGAATTGGATAGTCGGATACGGCTATAAGAAGTTATTCATCAGAAGATGAGTTATTTTGGATACCAATAGTTTTGGACACTTTTGGTTTCCTTCTTCAGAGCAACAATGATTCTAAGAGACCAGGGAGATGTTGTCTTACTTGTCGATAGTGCCATTGTCTATGAGGGCTAGTTTGTCAACAATTCATCTAGTAAGTAGTACTTCCTTGCTCTCCATGGAACCTTGTTTCTCTGATAAAGGATGCCAAAGGTGTCTGAAACTGTCAGCATCCAAAATATATCATTTTTTTTACTGATTGAGTACTTCATATAGTTGAACCTAATCATTTAAATCATTTAAGAACAAGTTGCTAACTAGCATCCTGTATTTATTAAGGATCAGAGATATTAGGTTTTGGAAAAATTTTTATGTAGTTTTAATAAAAGTCAATGAATAAACTTTGCAATTAATACTTGTCAGTTTTTTTTTGTGTTTACATTAATAATTATTGTGAAATATGTGCTATTAATTGGTTGTACATAAATTAAGTAGTTACTTGTCATTTTAGGTTGTTCAGAAGATGATAGCTGATATAAGTTCCATTCCTGGCATATCTCGTGTACTTTATGATCTGACAGCAAAACCCCCTGGAACTACTGAGTGGGAGTGATAAATTGTTTGATATGTAAATATCGTGTGAAGATGTTCTCCACTGTAAATGGGCGATCTTAATTTAATTGCTCCCATCTCATGTACAAACTTTGAATACTGAATACTGCTTTGAATTTCTGAGTTTGTAAGACTTGCTAGAAGGATAATGTAAAGGTGTTTGTTGATTAAATGAATGATGTTCATTTTTGAACTTGAAGTCTGATGAGCTTGATTTAGTCATTTTTTCTGAGTAATATTTTTAATGCCATTGTCACTAAACTAATACTAATCGCTGTGTAAATATGTCTTAGCATTCCTGTATTCATTTGTGATTTTGACTGGTATTTTTGAATTGTATAGATTACTATATTAAAATGATTAGTTGTCATTAATGGTTGTTAAATTTACACTTACAGTTTTTGTTGCTTGTATAAAATATGTCTATAAGTCCAAGGCTATATATTTTTTATTTATTATTTTCTTTTAAACTAATGTAAATACGCTTTGTTCTTTGTTCCAATTGGTTTTTTTTAATGTATCTTGTTCAGAGAATATTATTTTGATTTATTGTCTGTAAATAGATTTCTTTTATAATGAAAAAAATAATTTATAATGTTACTAATACAGTCTGTGATTGGCACATTTTTTTTTATTGTGTAATAAAATATTGAAAAGTTTAACAAATTATAAAACTTATTGTGTTAATAGCATAGCGTTTATAAGCCATAGTGGCAATGGTACATTATATTTTGATAGTCACATTTTAAATTTAGTTTCAGCTGAAGTAAAAAATTATCAAAAATATGTGAATTACCTATAGCATGAATCTATATCGATTAAAAAATATCTACTGCGTCTGATCGAAGTAAAGTTTTCTTACATTTGTTAATTGTATTTTTATTTTTTATTTATTAAAAAAATAAAACTCTGACATTTTTACTCATTCAATTTAATTATCCTTTGTATTAATTAATATCAAGGATAAGATGGCTTAAATATTTTGTGTTTATTTAATGAGTATCTACTTTTCAGTCTTACAAGACTTTTTTTTTTTTTTGTCTGACGTCCACTTTATGCAACTAGGCTAATCGGGATGGGTTATCTACAGGTTACCATCCTTTTCTGGCCAGGGTGGGCCTAAGGAGTTTATTTAATTAGGCCGTCATTAAATAAATTTCTACTGCCCAGGGTGGGATTCGAACCCGCCACTCTAGGTCTGCCATGGGAGATTAGGACCAACTCTAACTCACTCGCACGGCCAACCCGAGCCCCTTACATGACTTTGGGCACAAATACATTATTGTAGCAACTATGTTTTTTTCCTTTTATTCATTTTTGGATGTCAATATTTTTTCTAGGCATTCTTAAGATTTTAAAAATATGCTTTTCCTTCTTCGTCATAAAACAAAAAAAAATGATGCCTTAAAAAAAGGTAAAAGAAATCCATTATTATGAAGAAATTGTAAGTTTAATTTTGGGGTGATTAAAACATCATACCTTACAGTAAGTTCTGATAAATTTGCAAAGGGATCCTATTAGGAATAACAAATGGATTAGTTGTACTCAGTTAAACGTTTTGGTTGTTACATCCATAATACTAATGAAATTTTAAACTCATTGAAAATAAGTTTTATGCAGCAAAGAAAAAAATAATGTGGCACTATTACATATATATATAGATATATATATATATATATATATATATATATATATATATGTTCAAAAAAAATAAGTATATATATATATATATATATATATATATATACTACCTAAGGTACCCGGCTTTGCCAGGGAATTCATTTGATGCTGAATGAAGATGGTATTATTTGGCGAGGCTTTACTTTATTTTGACATTTCCCCGTCCCAGTGTTTAGAATTTATACCCGTCGTTGCTGTGGATTTGTTAATAATAAAATTATTTGTTATTTAAGAGTTCACTGTCCTCAATATTTTTATATTTACTGTCTCCTGTGCATGTAGTTTTTTTTGTTAACTTAATGAACCATATAATTCATAGTCGTAGAAAGTATTCTATCTTCTAAACCATGTATGAATAAAAGTTCCTTTTAGTTTATATCTCGTTTATACTTTGTTAAACAACAAAAGTGAATACAACAAAAGTTACTCTACATAACAAAATAAACAACTTTTATCCTGTGCACATATGCCGAAAAACAAATAGGAAACGAAATATCGCTATTTTTAATTTCAAGCCTCCCTTATAACCCCCTATCCTGTTCGTCTCAGAGAATATTAATATAGCTTAATGTCTAAGTTGGGTTAGTAGTAATATACATACCAAGTTTCATAAAATTCGGTTCAGCCGTTTATGCGTGAAAAGGTAACAAACAAACAGACACGAAAGAAACAAAATGCAGTTATGGTGTCTAGGACTTGTGAAATGAAAAGTTATCGTGAAATTTCGAGAAAAAAATCAATGTACAGACAGGTTACAATTTTATATATATATATATATATATATATATATATATATATATATATACACACACACACACTACCTAAGGTGCCAGGGAATTCATTTGAGGCTGGATAATGGTATTTTTTTGGCAAGGCACAATTTCCCCGTCCCAGTGTTTAGGGTTTATACCCGTCGTTACTGTGGATTTGTCAAAATAAAATTATTTGTTATGTAACTCTTCACTGTCCTCAATATTTTTATATTTCCCGTCTCCTGTTCATGTAGTTTTTTTTATAACGTAATGCACCATATAATTCATAATGATAGAAATTATTCTGTCTTCCAAACCATGTATGAAAAAAAGTTCCTTTCCCTTGCTGCGGTACAATGCCCACCGGTGACAACTGTTTTAGGTACGGCGTGTGTGTATATATATATATATATATATATATATATATATATATATATATATATATATTTGTCTGTTAATGCTCTAGCGGTCGCAATTTTTGTTTGATTGTTACCAAACTCGATATTTAATCGTTTTATGCAAAAAGAAAGATCAAGTTCATTAATGGCTGAAATAGGACCAGTGGGAGGGGGGATTTCCGAAAATTCGAAATATCTCTGTTACTATACATCAGATCAAACACTTGTATAGAAACAATCTTATTGAAAATTACTATAAATATTGTTATATACATTTATTCTCTATCTTGAATATTAACCAAGATATTGCATTTTAGCAGATTTTCCTCAAGGGAAATCAGCTATTGAGGTCATACTCATGATGCGAGTTTCGAAAAATTTCTTCAAATGTCCATCGATCCTACCCAGGAGATGGCGAAAATGAGGTCCGTTCAAAATTATATATATATATATTTGTCTGTTAACGCTCTAGCGGTCGTAATTTTTGTTTGATCGTTACCAAACTCGGAATTTAATCGTTTTATGTAAAAAGGAAGATCAAGTTCGTTAATGGCTGAAATCGGACCAGTGGGAGGGGGGGGGTTTAGAGGGGGGGATTTTTGAAAATTCAAAATATTTCCGTTATTATGCGTCGGATCGAAAAATTGTATAGAATAAATCTTATTACAAATTCAATTTACTATAAATATTGTTCTATACATTTATTCTGTATCTTGAATATTAACCGAGATATTTGCATTTGTATTCTGTGTGTGGTCGCCAGTAAGGCTATGTTCGGACTTTCCGCCGAGAGCTCTGGCGGCTGTTTCCATAACTATTCGTCCCTCGTGAATAGGTTTAGAGGTTAGGTTAACTGTTTTTTGGGGCTAGAAACTACTGGGTTATTATGCCCTAAATAATGTTTTAGGTTTAGAGGTTTCTTACTACTACAGTTGTTATTAGGCAGATTTCTCTATTGTAAAACTTCACGTGGGAAATCTGCTTAGTTTACGCAGCCCCTGCGTGACGGACTTTTTCATATTCTGCTATTGTCGGTTCTGTTCATGCGATTCCACTGAATGTTAGTAACCTCGGCTCTGAATTTGGCATAGAGACTGGTGTAAGCTATTACTTTGGGAGATATATCCAAATAAGTTCTGTTGACCCCCCCCCCCCCTCCCCTTCTTTATTTCATGGGCTACTAAAATTTGAGTGATTGAGATAAAAATTATTCTGATTCATTATCAATTACAGTACTAGATATAATAAATAATTTTCACTAAAATTAATATATTTTATTCAGATATATTTCAGTAATTGTTTTTCTTTCCTGTGAAGAATATGTATATCTATCTGTTTAGGTCTGAGTGGTTGGCAGACTTGTTTGTTTACAATTCATACTCTTTCTGGTGGGAGCTTATTAAAATTAACTGAAAGATTTGTCATTACCGTTTGTATTTATTCTTGGATAGTGTTACCAGTATGCAGATTTCTCTTTTGTAAAACTTCACGTGGGAAATCTGCTTAGTTTATGCAGCCTCTGCATGACACACTTTTTTGAACTCATTTATTGGGTTCATGAAGATAAGAATGCATTTTTGGGTAATTTTGTCTTGTAACCAACCTCAATAGCTATTTTTTCTAAAGAAAAACCTCTAAACAGGTTTTTGGTTAATTTTCCCTAAGTAGCCTTAACTCTTAAATGATTGACGATTAGGTATGTTCTTCCTTGGTATATTAATATCAATATTATGCCTTTGTTAATTTCGAGCTTTTTACTATTCACTTGAACTGTCATTGAGGTTTGGTCATCGTTGCATTATTTGTTCCTGAGATCATCAGAATATTAGCAAGGCATGAGATGCCTAATGATGAGAAAATAGTAGTTATAGAAATTATTGAGAAAATAGCATAGGTAGTATTAGGAGTTTACTGATGGATGAAAAAGAAAAAGTATAAATAATTAAGTTAATATTTGGTTTTAAAAAATAACCTTTGCAATAAGATTTGATTTATTTTTTTTTTTTGTATCTGTCAAAAGAATACCTTTGAAAGATTGCTTCTCATATGAATTGACAAGAAACAAATGCAAGGCTACAGTATTAACACAAAAACATAATTTGAACCACATTAAAAAAATGCCAGAATTATCAATGGACAAAGTAGAAGTATTCAAGCAAGCTATGGTTCAAAACGTTTAACACATTGAGGACGATAGATCGTTGACAAATTTATCCCGTGACCAGGCTGGAGAATACAATGTAGAAATTCAAGTCACGGGGGCCTGCGCCGGGCGGAGGATTAGACCATCCTCACGCCATGGTGGCATGATCCATCCTCAACGTGTTAAGAGAAGAACCAGCATTCAGAGTGTTGTGAGACAGAGAAGAAGCTCAGACATAAAAGTTGTCGAGAACATCATTGGAATATTCAAGAATCTTGTGAATTCTGAGAATTATCTGATATAGAAGGTTTTTAATTCATTTTTCATTCATTTTTTACACTCTCTACCAACACTTGCACTCTGACAATCCACTCTTAATGCAGTTGAGAGAGTTGCTAGCTTTGAGAGATAGAAATAGAGAAACTATCTCAAAGGAAAGAAACATTTTTTTTACTTTCAGGCAACAAAAGGAAATTTTATGTTCAAATCAAATTTAAAAATCAGTGTAAAATTTGAAACTTTATTATTTTGTCAGTTAGCATTAATACTTTAGATTTTCTAACTGTTTCAGCGAAATGAACTTTATTATTATTAGCAATTTGACTTTAGTCTGTTTAAAAACTAACCCAAGTTTATAGGTATGTATTTTATATATATATATATATATATATATATATATATATATATATATATATATATGATCATATATTTTATATTCTGAGTATTCCCAGCACAGAGCACATTAAGATTATTATTTATGAATGGTTAAATGTATAGTTTTTACCTTTAAATAAGAGTTATATACAATTTGGAGTTGTCACCATGTGCTCTAGCATTTTCGTAGATAACGCCCATGGATTTTTATAATAACATTCAAAGCTCTAAACGGTGATACACTAATTAATAAGACGGATGAATTTCGATAATAACTTCCCATTAAATATACTTTTTGAGCATATTTCGATTGATAGTTCAAAGTTCACTGCCAGATTAGCCCTATATAAGGACCCCGACACGGAGGATTAAAATCAGTCATTCGACATCCTCTGGAGGGGAGACCATTGTCGGTGAGAACTCGCTAATCCTTCATCTTGTTCCGGCCTGCCTGAGCCAGACTACTTCTCGCCTGTACTACCTCTCACAGCTAAGTGCTCTTCTATTAAAACAGCTAATTGTTTTAATTGTAATATAGTATAAGTAGAAATAAGTGTCCCCCATTATAGTATTAAAAGGTGCCTCTTCATTTTCATTCTATAATTATTATTGGTGAATATTTTTATTATAAATAAATTTATATATATATATATATATATATATATATATATATATATATATATATTAGAATTTTGACTTGAGTCGATTGTTGGTGGGCTCTTCCTAGATTCTTTTTAGTGATTTGGTTGTGGGATTTTTCATCTCTTTCATCTTCCACTGCTTATCGCCGCAGCCAGATCGCAACAAAACTTAGGCTAAAACAAATGTCTAGACAACTTTCTTGTAAAAAAATGATGTATTATAAATAATAAATTGCATTAATATCAATATTTTTGAGTATTTTTCTCAAAATGGAATTCATTATCTTATTTAGCATTGATTCATATGGAAAAAATTGTTTTGCTTAACGAGGATGGCCCATTACCAGTAGGATTCAGGAACAAATTATGCTCTTCAAGTGAGATTCCACTGTATCTATTTTATCACATACATTTGGTATGTAAGTTTTTTCAAGTTAACTTATTTCGTAATATTGTATCTCTTTAGTGTATTATTGTTTTAGAATAATAATATAATGCTTTTTTGAAAAGAATAAAAAAATAGAAACCTTTTTTTTTGAGAGTACAGAATATTGTGAATTATTAGAACTTACATCAATATCTGAATCTCGTACAAAGTCTTGGGCTGAGTCCATGTTGTCATCAAAATGCTTCAACACTGCCTAAATTCTTCTTGATTGAAATAAAAAAATAGACATAAGAAATACCACGCATACTGATACTATAAGGCTGGAAAAAATAAAACTTTTTCAAAAATAAATCGTGAGTCAGTTCAGCATCTGCTTTCTTGGAGTTAACACGTTCGCTGCTGCAGTCTATATACAATTTACTCCACCAGTAACTGCATCGGTCCCCGGCGTCCGATGCCTGTCCTAACGTTAAAACCTGTATCGGACCCCGGGGACCGATATAGTTTTCGAAGTTATCGCATTTTCTTGACAATTCAAGTGAACTAAATGAATGAATTAGCAGAGCAATCAGTACTCCAAACCTAGAACTAGCACCAGCAAAGCCAGGAGAAGTCCCCGGCGTCCGATGTCGTCTACAACTAATGAACATCCCCGTTAAAATATCTCTCATAATAAGCTTACTAGAGCCTTTGTCTTTTTGGAGTGGACTGAAGAAGAGGGGACCGTCTTGATAGACTAGATGACCATCGGACCCCGGGGACCGATACAGCAGCGAACGTGTTAATCAGTGTAACCACTGAAACTTTTGGTACAGTATTTAGTTGCTGTAGCAGCTAGCAAATTCTAGCAACAAACCATTTAACTGTGGAGCCATCTTGGACAATGACAAGTATTGACAGATGCAATCCAACTATTTTTTTATTCAAAGCTATTAAAAAAACTAGATGTTAAATTTGGTTTTTTCAAATTCATTTTAAATTCTTCAATGCATTAGTTACTTGGATTAATTACTTAGCTTGTGCTAAGGAAAGGGTTAATATGGAATAGGCATTGTAAATTAAAACAAAATAGTGAAAAAGTGCTTTATTATTAAATATCTATAGAAATTAGCTACTTAAATGCTAATGGAGAACTCCAAATTATAATTTTCAGTGCTCTTTTAGGTAAACTATTTTACATCTACGTATAATTTAGAATTTCTACAATATGTTGGTGGGAAAAATATTCATAACGATTAAATAAAGGTTTAAAAATAACATTTTTCCATACAATAAATTTACACTACTATTTAGAAAAAATATAAAATAATCTTCAAATATAATTTGTACTTTTAGAGACTAGTTAAGTCTGGGACCTTTTGGCACATAAATATTTAATTACTATAAAATTGACATGAAAAAAGTTGATTACATCTTTCTCAGAGGGCTACAGCTTAATTTTCTAAACAATATAATATATGTAGAAGGCAAATGCCTTTCTCAATTAGAAGAGCTTTTGTATTATTTGATTTTTACATTATGGAATCACTGTTAATACCTCACAATTTTAGTTCTCAGAGCTTTTTTTTTCTTTTTAAATACATTAATTATGCATAATTTGTATGCTTTAATTCATTATTTAAGCACTGGACTGCCCTGTTTCTTGAAAATTTTCATAGCCTTTTACAATTAAATTGTAAAATGTTATCAGGCTTATATGACTGATAATGACAGCTCATTATCTTGCTCTTTTCTTTTATCTTCTAATGATCGAATTCACTCTTGTTAACTAGTTTCCCTTGTGAGGTTTTAGGACCTAAGTAAATAAATAGAATATTTTTTGGTGTATATATATTTTTCTTATATTCTTCATACTTTAATAATAAGGCCCACCAACAAAAACTCCCTTTTTTCACACAGACTTTATCGTATAATGACCTATATATTTCATGGTCTACATACCACCTCTTCAGGGGCTATTCCTTTTAGTTATGAAGTACTCATCCCCACTTACACTTTGTTGAAATGAACATTTTGTGCTTGGGAGGTCATTGAAACCAGCGCAGAACGTTCGTTTTAATGTATTCAAGTATATATTTTTTCCATATAATATCCTCTATATTAGCAGAAAGATAAAGTGTCAAAAACAATATGTGTTATTTATCACTTTAAATCATGGTAATTAATGTCTTGTCGACTGTTTGCCTATTGGCTCCATTTGAAAGATCAATGTGTATTAAAGAAACATATACATGATGGATGTGCCTCCCTTGAAGAATAAATTTATCACCATGATATATTTAATGACACACAAATAGTTTATTTTTGTGTATAGGATATGGGACATACCCAGATTGTACACTATGTATCAGTGAGTGTCTAGGCCTGGGACTAACGTACCTATACAATACAAAATAGCTGGTTTTTAACCTCATTCAATGCTCCTCTAAATTATATGAAATAACATTGTAGCATTTTTTCTTCCTCGATACTGTTACTTTATCTTGAGTGAGATGTAACTTCAAACATTAGATAGTTCAGCCTGCTATTGTATAAAATCTCTTTTTTTAACTTAAACATAACTTTAAGAACTTTTCTTAATAGTTTAGCTATCTGAAAAGATACTTTGAAATCTGTGTGGCCAGTAACTTTCTGGTAACACATAATATTTGATATATTTTTATGAATCATGACGTACTTTTATTTTTTTTTGTCTTGAAACCATGCTTATAAGCCATGATAAATCTATCAACTCCAGAAATGCAATCAGATATTTTATATTTATTGGATACCATTCTTAATCTAAACCCCCTTTTTGTTAAGAGATTCGAATAAAATCCTGATTTCGAAAATCCAATTTTAAACTCTCTACCAACACTTCCACTCTGACAATCCACTCTTTATGCAGTTGAGAGAGCTGGTAGCTTTGAGAGATAGAAATGGAGAAACTATCTCAAAGAAAAGAAACATTTTTTGTTTAATTTATATAACATGTGCATTATATTTTGATATTGTAAATTTTTTACTTTCAGGCAACAAAAGAAAATTCTATGTTCAAATCAAATTTAAAATCAGCGTAAAATTTGAAACTTCATTATTTTGGCAGTTAGCATTAATACTTAAGATTTTCTAACTGTTTCAGCAAAATGAACTTTATTATTATTAGCGATTTGGCTTTAGTCTGTTTAAAGACTAACCCAAGTTTTATATATATCCCTTAAGGAAAATATGCTAAAAAGATCTACACATCACTGTATTAGAATTTCCCCTAACTGAAGTTCATTTATTCTTCTTCAGTACATTTCATTATTTTAATTTACTTATCATTTTTTCTGTCCCTTGATACAAAAAAATAAATAAATAAAATTGACCAGATGTCACTTCTGATAAATTTACTATTAATCATAATAAGCCTGTCAAAAAAAAAATATATTGGGAACAACAGTTTTACGAAAAGAATTTATTTATATTTCTCTAATATTTTTTCTCCTTTATCAGAGAATTACGTTTATGCACTGAATAAAAAATGAAGATTACATACATTGTAATTCAGGGAAATTAAAAATAAAAATTGTATTTAGACTAGTTTTGATTTATTCTAACGATATATAGATTTGTATTACATTTTACTCAATTAGTTTTCATTTTGTCTTCTATGAAAAAATAAATAATTATACTTTAGCAGGAATTGCTTAATCTTTTGAGTAGATTGAAATCAAATCTTCGAAAACAGTAGCCATGTGAAAAATAGTTCTCCTCTGTCTGTTTAATAGTTGAGTTATCAGTTCATGCTACTGTTTAAGAAATAAATAAAAGAAAGAGATTATTTCCTTCTTAATAATAATTAGCTTTTCCTTTTGAGGGTTACAATCATTGTCTAGTAATTGTTATATTAGTCCGATTAATTAAACTTTCACCCTGGTACACTGGGTGGTAGAGGACATAATCTAGATGAATAAACAAGGCCTGTTTTCTTTCACTACTGTACTGCAGGAAAACAGTCATTGTTTATTCATCAAGTAGATTTAATTAAACTTCATCAGGTACATTTTACCTGCATACTTTGATAATATTTTCAGCTAATTTCTTATTGATCTTGTATGTTTTTTGCTTGTTTATCAATAATGTACCAGCAATTATTTATGTGGTTTTACATTTTTTTTTTGCTTGCATGATCAGCTGGTGGCATATTAGAATTTAGAGATATGCAATGAAAATAATTTAATTTAATAAGATGATTTAATCTAGAATGATTGATTGGTAGGTTCTTTTTTGATTATTTGTTTTAATTATTGTTAAGTGAGCTATTTCAAATTGTGTTCAAGTTCTAAGATAAAAAAAAATAGTATAAATAATAAGAATATTAAAATAAATGGACTTTAAAAAATGACTAAGTATTTCAGCTCCCACACTAAATTGAAATTTAACTGAAATTGTACCTATTATTATTGACTGTTTTTAATAAAAATCAAATTATCTTTAATGCTCCAAAGCATAGCTTTGTCTGATTGATCAGGAAAAGAGCCAGAAACACTGAATTACTACACTTGTTTTATCACCATGAAGAATTGTCTTAACAAAAATCTTTGGCTAATCAGAAAGAGAAATTTTCAGCTCTTTTATGAGTATTATTTTGTCACTAATTTCTAGTTTATTATAACAGCTCAGGTGTATTAAGGTATTGTTCTTAATTCTCATATTACATCTAGGAGTTGTGGTTTTGATTCCTGATTGAGTAATAGGAGTTTATTCAGTAATAAACTGTTATAAATCGGTAATCTCACCCAAGAAAATTGTGGTAATCTATAAATAACATTGGTTTAGTTTTATTTGGTGCCCGGAGCAATTTTATTTTCATATTTATAGATACAAATATCTATAAGGCACAATAGCTTGTGGATGTCCAAAGTCAACTAAAACATGGTTTTGTATACTAAATGGTTGTAATTTCACTTCATTCCTAGCTAGATTGTGAAAAGAATATTTAGCCAGAGTATGATAGATACTTCCTCATTCAAATTGCCTCATAATGCTGTCTGGGTGTTGGGCAGGTGTTGATAAGAGAATATACTGGATACCAATTCACTTATAGCCATATATGGTTATTTTTCAACTTCTTAATACATGGCCACGATTTAGCCAACAAAGATTCTGAAGAAATAATTTTAATCATTCCTGAATCAAGAAAATTATTAATAACATATTAATGATATTATTGATTTATTGCCTGTTATTTGTTCATCTCTTTCTTTCCCAATCACAGAACCCTTTAACTCTTTAGTGATTTTAAATCAAACTAGTTTTAAATACTTTCAATATAGGATAGCAAAGTATTAAATAAAATTTACATCTTAAAACTACATTCAACAATAATTTGAAAATAACCTGCTCTTAGGCTATGATTACACGCAAGATCCAGTGACATGTAAGTCATGCTCTGGGCTGTAAACTCTCATTACTAAACTTTTAATCTTCATACAATTAAACCAAATCTTCATAAAGTAAAAATTATTCTAGGTTAGTTTCACTGTTTACCGTTTATAGAATAACAAAGAATAAAACCAAAGTGATCAATTTGTTTTGGTTTCAAAATACAGCTCACTCTGGCCTTTTATATAAAAAATATTTCAGCTTGTTATTTAATCAACTCTTTGACAAAGACAATTTACTTTCAGAGAAATGAAACGCAAGGACAAGGTTGTCTTCAGAATTAAATGTTCTGAAACTTGTTTCACCATACATTTTTTTAAGCTGAAAAAAGTTATTCTAAACACAATTGTGTTTGTGTGTGTGCGTGCACGTAAGTGTGAAATTAATAAAACACAATTTATGATATACTTACGTTTCTTTAATGATTTAATTTAATTATTTTTTTAATAGAAAATGAAGTGATAAAATTAAAATAAAATCAGGGGCTCAGGTTAGCCAAGTGAGTTAAAGCATTGGCCTTAATCTCACATAGTAAACCTAGAGTGGCAATTACGATTCCCGCCTGGGCTATAAGAATTTATTTAGTGACAAACTCATTAAATAAAATCATTAGTCCGGTTAGAGAAGGGTTAGTCTGGTTAGAGAAGGGTGGTAGCCTGTAGATAACCCATCCCAATTAGCCATGGTAGCAAAATGTGAATGTTAATAAACTCAGAATAAAGGTCTCATGTCCAATCAGCAGTGAGCTACTTATCATTACCATGTGCGGTTTTTTTTTTTGTATGTGTTTTATTAATTTCATAATTTACATTAACACCCAAACTCATCACATGAGTGTCCCCAGAATGTTTGTTGACTAATAGAATGTATACATATGTATGTACATGTTGGGTGTGTGTGTCAACAATTTAAACAACTTATTGAAACCACACAATAAAGAAAAGAAAAAAAGACAATTCGAGATTCCTTTAATTTTTTGCCCATTTTATATTTCTGCAAAAATGAATATATACACACACATTCATATATAATTATTATCTTTATAGCATAATTTTGAAGCAATTTGCAAAGAACATTATGCTGATAAAAATAATAATACATTCAATTACAGATTTAAATGTGTCATATCAAAGTATAAAATGTATTATTTATCCTGTCAATGGCTTAAATTAAAAATAGAAGTTACTGAAAAACAAAATAATTTCACAGTCTATCTGAAATATATAAATTAGAAAAATACTTTAAAATGCATGTAGTTTTTGTAGGCATGAAAATCCTAATGTGTTTGTGGACCCTTTAGGCACATACACTCTAAAATTCGTTGGAAAATTACAAGAATCTTTTACAATAATCTCTTTCTCTAATTCATGTTTTAATACGAAAAAAATATTAATAAAATGTCCATAGTTACATTAACAGTAATAAATGCCTTTGATTAATTTAATTTGGCAATTCTATCATTTCTTACCTAACAAAGATACCTCTTTCATAAAATATGAGTAACTTTATTTGAGATTATACTAAAAGAGAATTAATATACTAAAAAATAAGTTAGATCACATATAAAATCACAAATGTGTTTCTGACGTATTATCATTATTACTTTTTTTATGATATTTATCCTAAGTACTCAAAATCACAGGTATATCCTAAGGTTCTAAGTCTGTTTTGCTCTTATATCGGTTATGTGGCACACCTTGAGACAAAGTCATGGCTGATTTAAGCCTTTTTCACTTTATACCAATAAAGGGAATGTTAATAATGCCTTTTTCTCTTTGGCATTGACCTATATGCTGACTTCTATATATTTTTTGTCTTGATATATTGTTTATACTTTGTCTTGAACCACTTCATTTCCACATGGAACATACCTTCAGTTGCAAAAGACAAAGCAGTAAAAATGATACAATTTATAATTGACCATATCATAAATAGAAGTGATGTATATATCATAAAGAATGTCCCTATTATTAAAGCTGTCCAAAAAATTATTGCTAAATGCAGTGAGTTACTTATTGGCCTTGGCCAAATTGAGTCTTCGGGCTGTGCTGAAAATGAACCTGCACCATAGAACTTTGTTAGAGTATCTTCTTTTGCTCTCCAAATCCTGCAAAGCCACTCTTTTACTGAGTCATCACTTGATGGTAACTCATTAATCGAATATCTACAACAGTAATTAATTTCTTTACATGTGGCTTTGTTTGAAGCTAATTATTTATTATTTGGTTTAAGATTACCTTTTAATGTAGAAATGCACTTTTTCTGGAAAAATTCCTTTGAGGACATCAATTTCATTTTCTGGTAAAGTGTCTGGATAGGCAACAGTGAGATCATAAACTGCATGAAGTTGCCCAACTAAAAAAGTGAATAAGTAAATAGTAAAGTGTGTATTGAAACTGAACTAAATATAAGTTTTGGCACAATAACCCATAGAAAATCTGTGTTTAAGAGGAGAATGTGGGTTTAGCATAGTGCTCTGGCCTTTTTTTGATACACAAACTGTTTGCAGTCACTAAAACACACACCTGTCACAGAACTTGATTTATTAATGTCCTACAATTATTTTATTTTCCTACTAGTTCTGCAACCATTAGTATTATCTCTAAAATAAAACCCTTACAAGCTCAGCCAAACTAAAGCTAACCAAAAATTCACGCATTAAACTATTATTGTAGCCCACCATCCTCTTCCTACATTCAATTTGGGATTTTTTTATGTTTATTTATTTCTTCTGAACATTTGTATACTGCTCTTCCTTATTTTACTGTGACCTTTTTTAAACATTATGGACAAGACACGGTAGTTTTAATAGTATTGTGTTACCAATATAAGTATGGGAAAGAAATTTTATTGTATATACATGAGTGTGCATGCATGTGGGTGTGGTGAGGTAGGGAAGTTGTCCTGAAATTATGTTCATCTGTACAATCGAGGAATAAACACTTCTTTAAATTATGAAATTGAGGTTATTTGGAGTGGTTGAATGAGGCCATTTACTGGCCAGCTAATTTCAGCTCAGACAACTGGGTTTGGTTGTATCTTGAATTCAAATGATCATCGTTAAAATGAGTCGTTACTTGGGATAACTAGTTATAAGATGCAAATACAAAAGAGTGAGATTTCACCTTGCCTTAAGATCTCTATCTCATTCCAGTATACCATTTTCCAGTTCCTTTATTTGAAATTGCTGATCTCAGTTTTAAGTGAAATGATTATGTGTGATGTGAAAAAATGATATAATAAAACATATTTATTTGTTATTTTGTACATACTTGATTTCATTTTTTTAACTAGATAAGCGAACCCTGTGGTCTTTGGATGCAACACTTGTGTATAATGTTGTAGCTTGTTTTTATCTGCATACAGATTGCTTTTGGCTATGCTCTTCTTAGTGAGATCAGTTCCTTCTGGAAATATTAGTACCTGAAATAAAGTAATTTATTATTCTTTTAAAGGAAATTGCATTTCTTCCATAGGTATATTTTTTTCCTAATTTGAGACCAATACAAAATTGAGTAATTGACTTCATTAATTAGGTTTAATGGGTTTAACTAAACTGCTCAAAAATGAATAGGGATATTGGCTGTTTTGTGGTATGTATGGGGCCTAGCATATTTTTTTTATTTTTTTATTATAAATATCATTAATATTTATTAGAAATTATTGTCTTTTTTCCTCCATAAAAAAGAAATTTAATTAAGATTAATAGGATAAGAAAAAATAACCAATATCCCTATTCATTTTTGAGCAGTATATATTCAAACCTTCACATCACCCTCTCCCTTCAATTGGATATTAAACTATATTTTATGGGAGTAACTCTGTCAGACGAAACACACTTTCCCTCCTAAATTCTAAAGGCACTGATTCTCTTGACATGTACTGGTATCTGACCACTGACTTCATAATATGTCTAAACAAATATCATACAAATGGCCTCATATTTATTCAGATATATCATAACACAAATATTTGTTGAATTATGAGTTGTAGGTTCCAAAACCTGGATTTAAATACAGAAAAGACATAACTGGTAGCCATGAATACCAATGTTTTGAGATTATTCTTCAGAATTATTTATTCAAATGTAAAATTTATACTGAACACAGTCTACTCTTAACATTTTTATGATAAACCAGAGGACAAAAGGAATTGTTTTGAGTTAGTGGCTATACCAACCCATGTGTGAAGATTATTGCTCTAGTATCTTCTATTACAGTGTTTCAAGTTAAGCTAACCATGCTTATAATTAAAGAGTTGGGAAGTAAATGGAAAAATTGCAAACCCACTTGTGATAGTGCAAACGCCTGTTGCTTTGATTTCAGTTGGAATTCAGGAGCTTTCAGCTTTAAATTTTACTAATGTCAATATAGGAATCAAACCCTTCACTCAAAGTTATTCCAGTATATTAAGAACAATGACAATGACACAAAGGAATGACCAATCAATTTTGAAAAAAAAAGAAGAGTTTGAATTTTGAAAATATTTGTTATTGGACACCAGTAAAAATAAAACTTTAAAAATAAACCTCTAACAAAATAAAATTACTTTTGTTACCTGGTAGGTATGGTCTATCTCCTGCAGGTAGTCAACCATATTTGACATGAGTTTTTGATCATATTCCCATCTTCTGTGAATGTAGAAGAATCCTGCCATTTGCATAACCCACCCTGCATGCAACATAAAAAAAAAAAACTTGATTATTTTATATTTTTCAAAATTGTAGCTAATGGATATCATAAGAGTCATAAAGTAGGTAAAATAAAGCCATTCCCAACTATTAATATTGTAATTCTAATTTACTAAATAATATATAAGGCGTAGGCAACGTGTATGTTCCCCACCATATTGTACTTTTGTGAGTTAGACTGAGTCATGAGTTGAGGGTGCACTGAGATTATGTTTGAGTATTAAATCTTATTTTATTTCTCGAATCTTGCTTTATTTATTAACCAACAATGGTTATGGGCCCAGACACGATATTCGAGAGACATTAAAAGTTCGTGTTTTTAAATTTGTGCGTAAATCGAAGTAAGTAGTGTGAATCGGGCCGGACGCTTGTTAACTGCAATCGGTTATTTTTGCTATGGATTCGAAGAAAAACATGGAAAACAGCTCTAGTTGGTCACCTAGCGTTAAAAAGTTACTCGGAAGGGAAAATTACAACTCTTGGAAGTTCGGGATGGAGATGTATTTAACTGCCGAGGACTTGTGGGGTTATATCACCGGAGAAGATGAAGATACGAAGAAGGATTCTAAAGCTAGAGCCAAAATTTGTTTGTTGATTGATGAATCCCTTTACCCTATTGTAAAATGTTGCAAGACGGCTAAAGAAATCTGGGAGAAGCTAGAAAATACTTATGAAGACAAGGGCCTATCAAGAAGGCTATCTCTTCTTAGAAAACTTTTTCGTATTGACTTAAACCATTTTAGTAGCGTGGAAGATTACTTAAATGAGATTTTGTCACTATCCCAGAAATTAGAAACAATAGGAGCTGGCCTAGATGACGAATTCATCGGTGTTATCATGTTAAGTGGGCTATCAGACGAGTACGAGCCTATGATAATGGCTATGGAGAGCACAGGAGTTAAAACTACGTCGGATTATATTAGATCAGTGCTTATTCAAAAATCTTCTAAGGAGGATTCAGGAGAAGTGTCGGCTTTAGTAACAAAATTCAAGAGATCAGGATCAATAAGAAGGCCAAGTCCTCTACAGTTTGTTGAAAAACTGTAGAGGACTTGGCCTTCTTATTGATCCTGATCAATTGGTTCCTCTACCATCCAGCATATTCCAGAGATATCAAAATTCAAGAGAAGTGATCGACCTCCAGTGACTTGTTATAATTGTAAAAAAACGGGTCACATTTCTGTGAATTGTCGAGAAGGTTTAATTTGTTTTAATTGTAAGAGGAAGGGGCATAAGTCAACTGAGTGTAGAAAGAAAGTTCCTGTGCAAAAGGACAATGTAAACAACAACAAAAAATCGACTTTATTAGCTGCCTTATCATCAGTGATATCAGACTCCAACGACTGGATAGTAGATTCTGGTGCAACCTCACATATGACCAAGAACAAACATTGGTTAAGTGACAGTAGTGAAAACAAACAAGAGATTTCAGTGGCTAACAATAATAAAATTACATCAGAAACTGTTGGATTAGTTAATCTTAATAAAGATATTAATGTTTCAGATGTCTTGTATGTTCCACAGCTGGGGACTAACTTGTTATCAGTTAGTAAAATAACAGACAAGGGTTATAAAGTTGTTTTTGATCGTGACAAGTGTAAAATTTATCCGAAATGTGACATAATCGGTAGTGAGCTGATGACTGCTTACAATGAAGGAGGAGTTCATATAATAAGAAAGCCCCAGGCTGTAAATGTAGTGAAAAATGCTAATGAAATCAAACAGGTGAAAAAATTGCCTCATGACCTGTGGCATCAAAGATTAGGGCACCTAAATAGATATTATATGAATAAATTAAAGATTTCTGCTATTGGGATGGATTTCAGTGATAATGGCGACAGTGATTGTATAGCTTGCATCAGAGGCAAACAAAACAGAGAGCCCTTTAATAAAAATAGGGGTGTGCAATCATCACGTAAGCTAGAACTCATACACTCTGATTTGTGTGGACCAATGAGTGTTCCCTCTTGGGGAGGTGCTAGATATTTGTTAACATTTACTGACGATTTCAGTCGGAAGACTTTTACTTATTTGTTAAAGAACAAATATGAGACTATGGATAAGTTTAAAGAATTCAAAAATGAGGTACAAAAACAACTTGAGGCTAAGATAAAAATATTTTGTACTGATAATGGTAAAGAATACACTAATAAAAACTTTGAGAATTACTTACGCAGTCATGGGATTGTCCATCAAAAATCTGCGCCTTATTCTCTTCAACAAAATGGTGTAAGCGAAATAGTTAATCGCACAATTATTGAGAAATCTAGGACTATGTTAGAGGACTCAGGGTTGGATCGAAGATATTGGGAAGAAGCGGTGAGTACAGCCACTTATCTTAAAAATCGAAGCCCTATGAAAGCTCTCGATTATAAATTACCGGAGGAAATCTGGTCTGGTAGAAAAGTTAATTTATCATATCTCAAAATCTTTGGGTGTAAAGCCATGAGATTTATCCCTAAAGAAAATAGGAAAAAATTGGATACCAAGTCCGAAGAATGCATTTTTGTCGGGTATCCTGGTGACTGTAAAGCATATAGACTTATCAATCCTTCAAACCCGAAGCGAGTGATTATTTCCAGGGATGTTAAATTTATTGAGAAGGCAACTTCATTTGAGAAACCGAATAAAATCTCAAAACCACCCTGCGAAATTCCTATTGTTTTTTCTGAGCGATCAAATGAAGAACCGGAAAGTGAAGAGCCATTTCACGGTTTCGAAAATGGGGCTGAGGATGTCAATATTGAACCAATGGAAGAGGAAGACGTGACTATTCCTCGGAGATCGAAACGCCACCGCAAATCCAAAACCTTTCCTGGATTTAAATTATATTTAACTTCAAATGAAGAAATAAATGCAGAGGACATTGACGGACCCTATAAGGAGATATGGGTGGCTGCTATGAAAAGGGAGATGGAAGCTCTGAAAGTAAATAACACTTTTGAATTTGTCGACCTCCCAACCACCGTCAAACCCTTAAAATCAAAATGGGTTCTTAAAATAAAAGAGGACGAAGAACAGAGGATTTTCAAAGCCAGACTGGTTGTAAAAGGCTGTAGTCAAGTTTATGGGCGAGATTACTGCGAAACATTCTCACCCGTTGTTAAATATTCTTCTCTAAGATATTTACTCTCCTATGCCGCAAAAGAAGACCTTGAAGTAGACCATATGGATGTGACAACGGCATACTTACATGGTGAATTAGAGGAGGAAATTTATGTAATACCACCATCTGAGTTCCTTGAAGAGGCTGAAAAAGGAAAAGTATGGAGGCTAAAAAATTCCATCTATGGACTCAAACAGAGTGGGCGTTGTTGGAACAAAAACCTACATGATAAACTAATAGGTATTGGTTTTCTACAATCAAAAGCAGATCACTGTGTTTACATTATTAGGAATAATACATTTTTTCTTGTAATAGCAATCTATGTGGACGATTTTATACTATTCTATAATGATCAAGTTTTAACCACCCAAATTAAAGAAAAATTAAAGGAGAGCTTCGAGATGAAAGACTTAGGAGCAATCAAGAGATGCCTTGGAATGGAAATTATTCGAGATCGTGTCAACAGAAAAATCAGTATTTCCCAAAAATCATACGCAGAGCAAATCCTAAAAAAATTCAATATGGATAACGCTAAGCCAATAAACAACCCCCTAGAACCTGGACTAGAATTCACTGAGCATGAGAGAGGAGAGGAAGATAAATGCAAGAACATTCCTTATCAAGAAGAAATAGGTAGCCTGCTCTACCTATCTCAAGTTTCTAGACCGAACACCACGTTTGCTGTTCATCTTCTCAGCAGGTACAACAATAACTATAGAAATGTACATTGGAATGCTGTGAAGCGATTACTGAGATACATCAAAGGTACAGTAGATTATAAATTGACTTTTTCTAGAGATGGAGGAGATAATTTGAACGTGTACTATGATGCTGACTGGGGGAATAAGATCAATGAAAGATACTCAGTCACAGGCTATTGCTTTTTAATCCAAGGTGGTGCAATTATTTGGAATAGCAAGAAGCAGAAGACGGTTGCCTTGTCGAGTTGTGAGGCGGAGTATATGAGTATTTCATCAACTCTTCAAGAGCTCCTTTGGATCAGGAATTTGATATCCGAAATCAATCCTAGTGTAGTGAGTGGACCTACTAAACTCTTTTGTGACAACATTGGTGCATTAGAATTGTCTAAAAACTCTATAATAAATGATCGATCTAAACATATAGATGTTATGCATCATTTTATTAGAGAACATATTAAAAATAATGATGTTTGTGTAGAGTATATTGCTTCTGATAAAAATATTGCAGACTTCTTAACTAAGCCCTTATGTGGCCTTAAGCATAAAATTAATGTTGAAAATATTGGATTGACGTTTTAAATTTTTTTTGTTTGTCTTAAATTGTATTTTAAAATTTAGAATTAAAAATTGTGTTTTAAAATTTAGAATTATGGGGGGGGGTATTAATATTGTAATTCTAATTTACTAAATAATATATAAGGCGTAGGCAACGTGTATGTTCCCTGCCATATTGTACTTTTGTGAGTTAGACTGAGTCATGAGTTGAGGGTGCACTGAGATTATGTTTGAGTATTAAATCTTATTTTATCTCTCGAATCTTGCTTTATTTATTAACCAACACCAACTGATAATTGAAATTTTAAAAATACAAAAATATTTGCCATTGCAGAAAGTCAGGTAGGGGCAGCAAGTGGCATGACTTCTTAGTGAGCATGCCTTCCATAAAGATCTTGTACTACTCAGTGCAGAGGCAGTCATGTGCTACTATTTGCAGTGAAACAAATCCAAACTTCGGCACATTATTATGATAGAAAATAAATACTAAGTACTACAAAACACTCGGACAGACTATAGTGTTTAAATTTTGTCTTTTCTGGGAATCACACCTTTCTGAATTCTTCATAATAAATTAATTAGAATTAGGTCCTTGTCTAGCATTACTTGCATTAATGACTGGATCTGAAGGAGATATACTATTCCCTTGTATGACTTGTACTGTCAGTCTTCTTACTTTTATGTGTCCTGCTATATAAACCACTCTCGAAAAAATATGTACCAACAATTAATTTGTTATGAAATCAATTTGTTAGTTCGCTACCTGGACCAGGAGCTCTTCTGATTGGGGCCTTCAGTACAAATTTTAGCCTATGTGCTGGTGGTGATGTGCAGTAGTGCATTGCACCCCATAAGAAGTTCCAGTCCAGTCTTGTTCTATGGTTCATCACAAGTATGGAGCGCTCCCATGGTCTTACTCTGTCACCACTTACGATGAACTCAGTCCCAAATAGTACCTCCATTAATGCCTGTGAAAAAATGTCATTTTTTAATAGTTATTGTTCTTATGGTTGTAATGAGATTGGCGAACAAACGTTTGTGTGGTTCCTCACAATGCATGTTTTCATTTAGCTGAGCAATCTACACTGCAATTTTCAACATTCAAAGAGACGCAGAGGTAAGAGATGTTGCTAATTTCAGACTTTTAACACCAGTTTGAGAACTGAAGGGGACAGTGTACTTGTCGAAAGCTGTCTAGATTCATTAAAATATTCATTGTGAAAAATGGCAAAAGAATTGTTGCTGCAACTGCATTATTCTTAATTTTAACATAATAATTTTACTAAGTTGAATTACTTAGACCATTTGCTATGTAAGCCTTTTGTATGTGGTAAAACCAGGTTAAACAGTATAGATGACTACCCAATGTTAATCTTAACCCAATGGTAACTTAAAAACCATCAAAGATTTTAAACCGTTTAAACTCTTTATGCTGCTGAATAGATAATGCAGATCAGGATTAGTTCTTCATCTTTCCAAGCTTTTGTCTTAGCTGGAAGAGATGGATGATGTGAGGTTTAATTTTCTGGGTAAAATCTAATTTGGACCTATCACAGCACCCTCTCATCTCTGTCCAATAATCATTGATAAATGGCCTATGGCAGTGGAGAATTTGTAATTTTCATACTTAAATTCTTCCCTTTTTAGCAGATTTCTCTTAACATAAATCAGGCATTGATGTTGAAATCACAATACAGTTTTTGAAAAATGTCTTCAAATGCCCATCAATCCTACCCAGGAGGGTCACAATTTTTGTTTGACCGTTATCAAACTTGACATTTAAACATTTTATGCAAGACGAAGTTTGAGGCGAGTATTTCATATATTCATAATATCTCAGTTATTATAAGCCATGATTTCCCACTGAGTTCTTTCATGAAGGTATTATATTATTACATATCCCTTACCCCAGCTTAAATTTCAAGCACTGGTTATATACAAAGCAAAATAATTTGTAATCATTATTTATATAAGATATCACTATGGTTAACCCCCATCAACCTTCAAGCATTGGAGGTGGCGAAAGGAAATCATTTTCTCTCAATTAAATTAAAACTATTTATACAATCATGGCTACATGTGTAAAGGCTTTTCATCTCAGATATTACTGAATTCACATTCTCAAAATAATATTAACCATTAGTCAGGATTAATTTTACTCACTACTGGATAGAGCTCCCAAACTGCAAATATTATATCCATTGCATGTCTATAGAGTCGATTGCTGATGAGAAGAAGTGGTAGTAACGGACAACAGAGAGTGAGAAATCCACTAAATATACTGAAATACCAAAGAAAGCAATAAAACAAGCCTCTCCATGGACTACCCTTCATTGTAGTGCCTGTAAGAAAAATATAAAAACATTATTATGAGCTATTCATTTTAACTTAAAAAATGATCACAGAAAAAAATTTACCTTAGTTTTCCGCACAATGGAAAATTTAATTGTTTTGAATGGCTAAATGTCAATTTTTTTTAAAGAGTCCATTTTAAAAAGTATTTTCATTTGTTAGTTGCATTTTCTACACCAAAAGAGGCTGATTGTGTCATTTGAATATTCTTTAGATACTTTTCATTGAAAAACAGCATTTCCCAACTTATAATTATCTCAGAGAGACTTCCCATGATCTGAAACAAAGAAGAACTCTAAAAAAATAAAAAAATAATCTACTTTCTTCTCTCTAGGAATCCTATCTGGAGAACACATTGACCCCCCAAATATGTTTTATTGTTCAAACTTAGAGCCTTGATCATACTGCTACTTTGAAATCATGTTACCACCAGCTACTTCACCATAAGAGTAGGTCATCACTTTATTCACCTCTCTCTGTGTTTAATATCATTTTTCAGGACTGTTGTCCTTTCAAAAATAAAAGTGTTGAAAATTTTAGAATTACAGAAATATGGATCTCTGTTTCAAGATCGAGGTCTGGAAATTTCAAGTTTAACCTATTTATGTTACATAATTTTATGCTGACAAAAATATGAAAACAAAAAATTTTGGTTAGTTTTTGGGAGCCATTGTAAAAATAATTTTCAGTTTTGATCACTGGTCAATTATTGGCCAGTTTTGGTTCAATTTTTTTCTACTACAATAAATTCCCTTTAACGACAGTATTAAATTTTAACAGGAATTTGTAGTGGCAAGTCAATATATCTGTACTATATATCTTAATATCTTAAGTGTGCCTATGCATTCTGAACTACTCATCATAATAGTAGCTCCTTTATGTTAACATCTCCTTCTTATGAAGTAAAGGAAGTATTATAATCATTTTTTTTTGCGTGCAACAGAATTATCCATTTTGACACTCCTTGAACTGAACCCATTTCAATTAGTTTTGGCATGGAATATGTTTGCGTGTGCCCTCCATGATTAAATAATGATAAGTCCATCACGCAGGGACTGCGTAAACTAAGCAGATATTCCACGAGAAGGTTTACAATAAATAAATCTACATAATGAAAACAACTTATATTAAGTGAATAAATAAAAAAAGGTAATTAGAAATCTTTCGGTCAATTTACAAGTTAATAATCTCTACAACGGAAAATGTCTGATTGTAAACAAACAGGTCAGCCAACCTCGTAGAGCTGAGTGCCTAGATAGAAATATTCTAGACCAGAAAGAAAATCAAATTAATGATATATATATATATATATATATATATATATATATATATATATATATATACAAACACATTAATTTGATTGAAAACTATCTACTATAGCTAGTGCTGTAAGTTATAATGAATCAGAATAATTTTTAACCTAATCACTCAAATCTTAGTTATCCAAGAACAAAAGGAGGGGGGGTCAACGGAATGTATTTGCACATATCTCATATGCGTGTATGTATGTATATATATATATATATATATATATATATATATATATATATATATATATATAATTTTGAATGGACATCATTTTCGTCATCTCCTAGGCACAATCGATGGACTTTTGAAGAAATTTTTGGAAATTGTGTCATGAGTGAGACCTCAATAACTGATTTCCTTTAAGGCAAATATGCCAAAAACAACAAGCCTTAGTGTTGAAATTTCATATCTAGGGCAATTGCACCATCTAGTAGTTCTCTTTTCCTTCCAATCAAAATAGAAGTGATGGGGGGGGGGGATTGCAAGTCAAAAGATTTGTATAGAGCCTTTTTTGTTTGGCACAAATATATCTATAAATATTTTATGAAAGATGTTTTGATCTGATCTATTGGAACGGAAATATTCTATATCACTTTCAAATGAAATAATTTTAAATGAAGTGAAGCAAAACATTATTTTGTATATACAATTCAATAGGAGCACAAGGATATCATATGGTGTCTACATCAAATTGTTTTATTACATTAATTGTGATAGATATTTATAATTTATTAAATTACCATTTTCAAATGTACCATTAATTTGAGTTTAAAAATGAATTTATTTAACATTTATCAGGTCTTGTATACTGACCTCTCCAAGTTTAGGGAATGTTACATTCAACATATTTGGCAGATTTTTGCTATAGACCATGTAAAGGGGCCAAAAAATCATACTGTAATATATTATTTTATGTCAATTTTTACCAATTAGTTAATTACTTTTCTTATTAAAAAATTTTTCCGTTCTTTATACTTTTTTTTCACTTATATTATTACTTGCCAGGCTCACTTTCTAAATTTTTTAACAATTCCTAAACAATCTACCCCTTTATATTCACATGCAGTGGTTCCTAGCCTTCCCTCTAAGAGCCAAGAGGAAAATTAAAGGCATTTTGTGCCCTCACAGGGATTGTAGGAGGGGGGGGGGCTGGGATGAATACTTTTCATACAACTGAAAGTCAACAGGAAAATTAAAAGTGTTCTATACCTCCACAATTTAAATTGTGAAAATATGAGCTAATGAGTCTACCCAGCTTTTAGAGAATGGCTTTTGAGAATTTTATTCTCAATGGAACAGTAATGAATTAAAAGTAACTAATAATAATAATTATGCCATTCTTTAAACAGCTTGACTTTGCCATAAGAAATATCTTTTATAAAGCTTTCAAAAGAAGAAGTCAAACAGGGGTCCAACTAATTAATGTATACAATAGAAGTCTGTCTTGTAGATTGATTACGTTTTTGTTAAACAAAATTGAAAAGGGCCTAACTCAAGGTATTAGCGAGAGGTTGGTAGTCAGCTCGGCACATCCCCTGACGTATTGTGGTGGCATTACCAAAGATAAATACTTCTTTATCTTTATCAAAGATAAATATTTCTTTATCTTTATCAAAGATAAATACTTCTTTATCTTTATCAAAGATAAATACTTCTTTATCTTTATCAATGATAAATACTTCTTTATCTTTATCAAAGATCTTATCTTTATCTGATGCTAAGTGATCATTTTCAACAAAGTAGTATTCAGACTTTAAAGTATCCCAAAATTAATGATTTTAAAACAATTAGTTCGAACATTTTACAACCCTACATATCTGTTTTACACACACACATATACATGTGGATGCGTGTTTTAAAAATTGCTTTCTGTTACTTATACAGTTACACAACAATAATGTTATTTAAATTAATTTATTAAAATTGATTCAAATGTAGTCTTTTTACCCACTTTATATCTATGAATATTAACAAAATGAAATAAAAAAGTCCCAGGAAATCAATGAAAAGTCTGGAGTTGAGATAGGTTCTGTCTGGAACAACACCTGTGGATATGAACATTCAATGTCATTTACTAATGAATACTTTTAACCCAATTAAATGGTGCTTGGCAAGACAACTTTATCTACAATTTCATCAATAAAAAAGAAAAAAAAAACATTTTGCCATAAAAAATGTGTAAGTTATGAATCTTCTATGAAGCAGTTATGAAATACATAAACTATAATGCAGGTTTTTTTTTTTTTGCCACAAATGTCTCCCCCCCCCTTAATAAAATAAATAAGGAATACGTTCTAACCAGGCTTATAATTTGTAGCTTATAACTTTGTATGACATTCAACAAGTAATAACAAAATATGTCTTCTTTTTTAGTTAACAACATTAAATATAATATATATAATGCTCCAAAACTGATTATAAAAATTAAGCATGTAACGATTACAACTTAATGATAATTAAGGACTTGAATACCTTGGAAAAGTATGTAATAATTTAAAAAAAACCTAGACTACTAATTTCTACAAAAACACTATTAAAATTCAAAACATGCATAAAAGCTTCCAATACACAATTGATTATCAATTACCAAAAAATCAGATAGTTATTATAATTTTTTTAGACTAATTATTATTTGTCAGGACTGAGAATAATTAAATAAAAATTGTTTATATTAATTATGTCTGCTAAATAATATTTTATAATTAGGTTACAATTAATTTAAAATAATTATATTATATGCAGTGAACTTACATGAGTTCTCATTTCTTAGTGGAGCTTAATGTCTGGTTTTTGTAGTTCAGACGATAATCCTGAATCACTCAAAAGAAATTAAATAAAAATAACAAATGAGCCCACTTCTAGGATATGATATATATTAATTTGAAAGAGCTACTAGTGGCCTATATGGTGGAGGTGGGAACCTACATGTGACATGGAGGAGAGGAGCTTATTGATCCAGCAGCATCCCCTGCCTCTCCTCTGAGCGCCTCACACTCTGGATGATACTGATCTGGCCCACTGATGTTTTCACACCTTTAATATAATTTAATAGCTGAGAGCAGCCTCTCAACTCTTACCTATATTTATAAGGTTTCTTTAATTGGATCAGTCTATTATTGTATCCCTCCTACTGACCCTAATTTCCTCACTATATAAAGAATAAAATCAGAAATTTTCATTCACAAAAAAATAATATAAAACAAAACTAACATGTTTCCCACTTTTCTTTTGCTGGTTATTACTTTAAAATATTTAAAAAGTAGTACTGATAAAATGTTCGTGCATTTAGCTAGATACCAAAACATTATTTACATATTTTATGCTTATATGTACCCAATATCATGTATTAATATATTATATCACAAATACTGATTAATGAAATTATAAAAAAGGAACAAATTATTACTGAAATATAGAAAAAAAAAAACATTAATTTCTCAATCTAGAAACATGCAATTGACAAAGCAGATTACAATTAAATAATTAATTCTTATATTCATTTTATAAATAAACAAAAGATTAAACTCAGTATGCAACATAATAGCATCAAATTAAAATTTCATAATATCATGATTGGTGTAACATAACTGTTATTTCTTCAACAAAAATTAAGTTACTAACAAACATCATGCAATCTAATAATGTTATAGCATGTCTCCAATGACTTGTATTCTACTTGTTTCCTTTACTGTTTATCTATCTACTTATTTTCATAGTTCCTATTTTATTTCTGTTTTTAATATTTTTCTTATTCATTTATCTCCTATGAAATGGTTTTCCACCATCATTACTAACTATTATTTAGTAGCATTCGAAGCTTCACTAAATAATAGTTAGGAAGATCACAGTTTGACCATAAAAATACAATTTTAGTAATTGTTAGGAGCATCAATTTCTCAAAGCATGTAATAGCTTAGAGTTACATATGAAATTCCTATATTACATTTAAAAATAATCAAAAAATCAACCTTATATAACAGCATAAAGTAAAAAAATCCTAATAATTAGTATCACAAAACAGTTATTTCTTCAATAAAAATTAAAAATGCACCTGTTAATCATGACTGTTACATATTAAAAACACCTTATTTCAAAATAGCTATATGAGACTATTATTCACAAAAGTAATAGGAGAATATATTCCGAATAATAGGATATATAAGAAACCCAGTATGGATTTTATGTATGAAGGCCACATTCCCACGTATTTAACACAATTATACACTGTTAGTTCAGAAAAACATTTTTATATAACTAGTGTCTGAAAAGGATGAACTATACCTTAGTGTTCTGTCAGAGTGGTAGAGTCCTGGTGAAGATATTGTGAATAATGAGCCCTTAAAATGACAAGGTCAGTTTAGTAATTTTATTCCTATACACATAATAATTGTGGGAGACTGGCATTGAAATATTACCATATCACATACACCTTTAGAGCTCTATTAAATTTAATTATAATTTCCAAGAACTAATATATATTCTGAGATTGTTCCAAAGTTTTTTATACTGTCTTATTGAAATCTAAGGGAAATGATTACATTCTTGTACATACTATGTTCTATTATTTATTTTGTCCATTTTGTGCTACTGAGGCAAATCAGAATGGTTATCCTCAAGTTACTAACCTCTTCTAGCCACGATGGATAAGGATTTTAATTAATGAGTTTATTACTTAATAAATATTTTCTT
The DNA here is from genome assembly GCA_019009955.1 of Riptortus pedestris. Classification (NCBI taxonomy): domain Eukaryota; kingdom Metazoa; phylum Arthropoda; class Insecta; order Hemiptera; family Alydidae; genus Riptortus; species Riptortus pedestris. Next base: position 64,377,491 of record CM032228.1, read on the forward strand.
TTTGCCCACATGGGGATTGAACCCATTACTCAAGGTTTCCCAAGTTTATTAAGACCAACAGCTTAGCTAATATGTCTAACCTGAGCTGCTGTCCTTACTAAAAAATTTTTTTATGTAAGGCAGGATTTATTTATTTATGAATAATTGATATATTTATCATTTGAATCTGAGGTACAGCCTGAAGGAGAGAAATCGGAATTTATTCATAGGCACTCTCTCTGTCTGTCACGTTTGTATCTGAATCACCCCAAAACAGATATGAAGATTTCTATGAACTTTTATATTTGAGTCAACTATCCCAAGGTATTGTACCATAGGCTATATGAGAATTCAAATTTTCAATTAGGAGGGTGGGTTTACTGATGAAATCACATATTCGACAATATCTTCATTCATATTGGTTTTGAATAACATTGGGAAGAACAAATTGTATTTAGAATAACGATTTCAGTCGTAAAACATTACTTACATTTGTGAATGTCCAAATTTTTACATCTGACCTCCAGAGTGTCAAAGACTTTATTCCTATTTCTTATAAGACAAAACATATATTCATGAATATTGATTTTACCAGAAATATGTTTAGAATATATTTTACAACCCTAAAGATTATTTAGAATTATGTCTTTCGATGTCACTTAACTGAATTTGTTAGTGTTCCATAAAGTGCCTGGATAAATTGCAATTTTTTTTTTTTTTTAATATATCAGGTATAGGAATATTGTCAGCTTGCGCTAATTTATATGTCATTACTGCCGACAGAAGTGGGGGGTTTACTTGGATGCCAAAATATATTCACTATTATATCCGTTAATAATTTTCACAAAAAAAAAGTATGTCACACAAGGGCTGTGTTAACTAAGCAGATTTCCAATGTGTATCACATATTTACATTTATCTCAAAATGAAAGTTCAATGAGAACAATATTTGGTATTTAGACTTAAAAAAAATGCTTCATAATATAACAGCTTATTTTTAATATGACATGAGTAGGAGTGCTGGTTTACTAAAGACAGAAGGCTAAAAAATGCAATTATCTTGATTAATAATCAAGATATTGAAAATAATACATAACTACATTTATAGAACATTACATTTGCAATAAAATTAATTCTATACAATTTTTAGATCCGACTTATAATCACAGAGTTATTTCAAATTTTTGAAATTCCTCCTCTAAACCTCCCCTCCTCTACTTTCATTTTTACATAAAACGTTTAAATATTGAGTTTGGTAATGGAAATTGCGATCACTAGAGAGTGAACAGACATTCACACACACGCACACAAAATTTTAAACAGACCTCATTTTCGTTATCTCCTGTATCGATGAACATTTGAAGAAATTTTTTGAAGATCCCATCAAGACTACAACCTCAATAGCTGATTTCCCGTAAGGGAAATCTTCTAAAACACAAAACATGAAGAATAAATTGTGTTCAAAATGTTTTTTTAGATCCTAATATGCCGCTTAAATTTATGAATTTCAAAATTCTGATTTCCAACTTCCTGTCACAAAATATAATTTATAATATTCATGAGAATGCCTCAAATAGATGGTGAAATTTTATTTATGTTTACTAAGTTAATGACATTTGTCATCATTACTTATATTATGCTCTCCTACCATTGATATCCGCCTTGTCTAAATTCTCATTTGCAATATCCAAGTGGGGTAAGACTGCATACTCATACAGGCTAATGCCTATGATTAGTCAGCTTATGCAGGCTACTGGCTGTGGAGGGATTGCTTTCTAATTCTGGCTTGGGTTGGAATTGCCTCCATTCATGCCATTATTGGTGTAAATAGAATTTTCCTCATTATACCTTTATTGTTGGCTGGTATGATGCAGTAGGTGGGAAGTCATTTCATGCCTCTGTGACCCCCTTATGCCCTTGTTTGTTCCAGTGAAAATCAGGTTTACCAGCTCAGGACATAGGTTACACAACCATTTCTAGGAATGAGGATTTACAGGGAATAACCTTATTACATTTCCATGGGAAAACTGTTTTAAACCTGTTTTATTTCAACCCTTGATGGGTAACACAGTTAGCTGATTATTCCTCATCTAATGCAAAATTATACCACATTTTTCACTGTATGCTAAGATGATGTAAACGTTTTGTTTTGACATGAAACATCAAAAATATTCAATGAAATTTGATGAAAATAAAGCTAATACTTAGAGCATAGTTAACCCAATATTTATATTTCAATGGGAAAACATTATACTTTCAATTGCCCCAATTACATAAGCAGATTTCACACATGATGTCATTTTACCATGTATTCTCTATTTCAATGAAAAATACAGATGAGTAGAAGGGGGGGGGGGGTTACCGAAGGCTGAAAACAAGAAGTACAAATAACTTGCTTAGTACCTACATGAATTTAAAAAAAATGCACTTAACATAAATTGTAGAGCTTCAATAGTTTAACAAAATTGATTCTATAACATTTCCGACTACTACTAGTAGAACACACACCGATATTTCATTACGGGTCGGTCTTCTGTTGCCATTCTTAGCCGATCCGACCTTAGACAGCAAAGGACCACCTTTCTACGCCTTCGACCAGTCTCCTCCTGAGCCAACATGGCTAAATCATACATCAATGACGTATTCCTCTTTCTCAGCTTTTGTACAGTCCTTGTACTCTACGGTGAATAGCCGCCTTGAGAGGGCATTCTCCCTTTTCTATGCTCATTAGAAAAGGTTTCTGCTCGAGGTGATAATATCTGGCGTCCGTCAGTAAGTAGGTTCCTTGTGGTCTTGACCCATGTCCAACATCCAAAGGTATTTCAGCGTTGCGCTAAATCATTATTTGCTTACCCACGTGCAGACTAATGCCGTGACCTATCATGAAGTCGGGTCCAATCGTAACTTCATCCACTATGTCGGCAACAACAAATACAGGTTCACTGCTGATGTTGGCTATAGTCAGCCTAACCCTCGCTCTTCCATAGACGGTGCTGAGTCCCCAGCAGCAGTGCGTAGTCGTACATTATTTACAGGTGCCTTTCTCCAAACCTGGCCTAATTATAGACTGTGCCTAATGGTAAGGACCCTCATCCGTCCGTTGATAAGCCCACGAGCAGTAAGGTTGCTGTTCTTGTGTGATATAATGGAAAAGGAGATTGTAAAGCCATCAGTTTTAGGAGCTAGTTCTTGTCCCTCAGTGCGATTTCGTTCTAGTTTAACATTGGCTCTTGAGATTTGGGCGTTAGTCGCGTTACAGATACGCTGAAAGTGGCCGATCATACCGCAGTTGAAGCATTTGGCGCTTGATCTATTCGTTTGCTCTTACAATATTCGCTTGACAACTCCTTCTAAGTCACTCCTTGAAATTGGGGCGTTATCCGCCCGTTTGTAGTCCCTCCGTGGCGAAACAGATCTCAACCTTTTCCTTGGTGCTTTACAGTTACGCTTAAAGTGGCCGACCATACCGCAGTTGAAACATTCGGCGCGTGATCTATTCCTTTGCTCCATCAGTATTCGCTTAACCACTGCTTCTATGTCACTTCTTTCGTCGCCACCATTTTGTGTTTCAGCCACAAGACGTCGCACCTTGTAAAGTTGTGTACGTGTGTATATATATAGTTGCGAAAACTACGTGTATAAAAAAAAGGTATAAGAGTTAATCACCCCGAAGAAGTGCGAAGTAGATGAAAGGAACTGACCGATGAAAGCGGCAGGACCGCTGGCACCAGTTACGTTCTAGAAGCCGTGTTCTTCGTGAAGATCAGTGCAGTGCCGTGTTTTTATGAACTTCAGTGATCCTGAGTTATTGTACTGTGCAATACGAAGTGATGTTATCTGTCCATACTGTGAGTAATAGTCAAGAATTAATTACCAATACATTGTCAAATAAATTGTGCAGTGATAAAGCTTGCGTGTTTAATTTGGCAATCCAAAAGAACTCTAAATAACAACGTTTATTATACGTTGTTTTAAACTCCGTCGCTGGGAATCTATTTCATTTGTCTTTTGCGGCATATCTCCAGCGGTGTCTATGTTGTGGTGGGGTTTTAGTTCTTCAAAACTGGATCATCTGAAGAAGAAGCTTGCTAAATTCCATCTGCCAACAGCAGGAAATAATGCTGGCCTTCATTATTTCATTTGTAGATAATTGGGCAGACGAGTGGAAGCCATAGAGCAGAGAGTCAGCGAGTTTGATGAAGAACTCTGCGGCACAGAAGAATGTTGAAGAGAAAATGTCCAACCTAGGAAGGAAGGTTGACGAAGAAATACGTGAGCTGCATTTTTAAATGGACAATCTACAAGTTCGAGAGGGTGCAACTCATTTCAGCAGGACAAAGGCCCTCACTTTTGATGGTAGCGTACCACTTAGTGTCTTCAAGTTCCAATTCGAGACAGTGGCTAATAAAAATGGATGGAATAATGAAGGAAAGCGATAGAACTGATTTTGGCACTGAAGGGAACAGCAGCAGAAATCCTGGAGAGTTTACCGTCTGCTTGCAGGAATAATTATGAGGACATAATGGTGTAGCATTACAGCGTATGTACGGCGGTCAACATAAGCGAAAACAGAGTGCAGAAACCGAATGAGGCGCTGCAAGATTTCGCCATGGATATTGAACGACTGGTGTCCATTCCTAGATCAGTTTAAGATTGAAGCATTTGTGAATGGCATACAGGATCCAGATGTCAAATTTGTGTCCTATGCAGAAATTATCCTTTGCTGAAACCATCTCTTACGCGCTGGCCCTCGAGACCGCTAAAGTCAGATCTAAGCCACAACTTTACAAGGTGCGACGTCTTGTGGCTGAAACACAAAATGGTGGCGACGAAAGACGTGACATAGAAGCAGTGGTTAAGCGAATACTGGTGGAGCAAAGGAATAGATCACGCGCCGAATGCTTCAACTGTGTTATGGTCGGCCACTTTAAGCGTAACTGTAAAGCACCAAGGAAAAGGTTGAGATCTGTTTCGCCACGGAGGGACTACAAACGGGCGGACAACGCCCAAATTTCAAGGAGTGACTTAGAAGGAGTTGTCAAGCGAATATTGTAAGAGCAAACGAATAGATCAAGCGCCAAATGCTTCAACTGCGGTATGATCGGCCACTTTCAGCGTATCTGTAACGCGACTAACGCCCAAATCTCAAGAGCCAATGTTAAACTAGAACCAAATCGCACTGAGGGACAAGAACTACCTCCTAAAACTGATGGCTTTACAATCTCCTTTTCCATTATACCACAGAAGAACAGCAACCTTACTACTCGTGGGCTTATCAACGGACGGATGAGGGTCCTTACCATAGGCACAGTCTATAATTAAGCCAGGTTTGGAGAAAGGCACCTGTAAATAATGTACGACTACACACTGCTGCTGGGGACTCAGCACCGTCTATGGAAGAGCGAGGGTTAGGCTGACTATAGCCAACATCAGCAGTGAACATGTATTTGTTGTTGCCGACCTAGTGGATGAAGTTATGATTGGACCAGACTTCATGATAGGCCACGGCATTAGTCTGCACATGGGTAAGCAAATAATGATTTAGCGCAACGCTGAAATACCTTTGGATGTTGGACATGGGTCAAGACCACAAGGAACCTACTTACTGACGGACGCCAGATATTATCACCTCGAGCAGAAACCTTTTCTAATGAGCATAGAAAAGGGAGAATGCCCTCTCAAGGCGGCTATTTACCGTTGAGTACAAGGACTGTACAAAAGCTGAGAAAGAGAAATGCGTCATTGATGTATGATTTAGCCATGTTGGCTCAGGAGGAGACTGGTCGAAGGCGCAGAAAAGTGGTCCTTTTCTGTCTAAGGTCGGATCGGCTAGGAATGGCAACAGAAGACCGACCCGTAATGAAATATCGGATGACATTAAAATTTCCAGTGATAAGGTGAAATCCCGGTATGATACAACAGCAAATACGGAGGAATTTACGGAAGGACAAATGGTTCTACCATTTCATCCTCTTCGCCTAAATTGCAAACGCATTGGGAGGGACCTTATAAGGTGATCAGGAAATTGAACGACGTGGTTTACAGGACACAGAGATACCACAATCCGAGGCCTAAAATGAAAGTGGTTCATCTAGAGCGACTAGCCAAATATAGCAAAGGCGATGTTGAGCCTAAGTGTGTAGTTCATTGTTAAATAAATTGTGCAGTGATGAAAACTCTGAAGCATCCCAATTTCTGAGGGAAATGCGTTCCCTCGCCGGTCCGCATGTTCAGGACGATTTTTTAAAATCACTATTTTTGAAACGTCTCCCTCCTCTAATCAGCTCAATATTAGCATCCAGCTCCGACTCACTAGCCCAAAATAATGGCCAACAAAATAATGGAGTATTCCCCGATTCACTCCCAACAAATTCACTCTGTAGAAGGCCACCCATCAACAAGCACACAACCCGATAGGTTATCTCATTTGGAGTCCCAAATATCCGAGCTGACTAATCAAATTTCCTCTTGCGCTCCAGATCAAGATCTAAATCTCAATCACGCCAGTTCCCGCAGAGTGGCGCATCTCTACAATCTCAAGTTAAGTTTAAAGTACGCGTGTAAGCCTTTTTAAAAAGCACTTTTATTAATTACAACAATTACAACTTTGAAAATGAACAGAGTGACAGTCTAGAGCTACTGGGGAAATGACTAGGAGAGGAAAAATGGTAGGGGTTATAAGGAGAATAAATGCTCTGATGCTTGAGGTGTCAGCAGAGCGGATGTTCCCAAGACGTAACTTCAGATCTGCTGGTATCATAAGAATTTTGGTAAAAATGCCAAAAAGTGTATTTTACCATGCAACTACCTTTCCACCACATCTAGGAATTCGGAAAGCTAGTTAGGCACGGTCTCGACACGGCGGGAGATAGCGCAAAATTACATCAGTATTCTCTGATGTCCATCTTGTTGACCCAAATAACAAATACTGCCAAATATTTAGAGGTAACGGGCCGTCCGTTAAACCTCTAAAGCACGGCTATTCAAGGCTATTCTCTTTCTGAAACAGCCGACCAACTTAGGCGCTTCTTAGGTATTGTTAACTTCTATAGAAGATCCTTACTTAACTCAGCTACAACGCAAAAAGCCCTTTGTGACCTTTTTCCAGCACCTAAACGGTAGGAAAAAAGCAAATTAGACTGGAATGATGTTGCCATAAATTCCTTCACTAAGTTGAAAACTGATTTAGCTAATGCTATTCTTCTTTTCTATCCTTCCAGTAATCTCCCACTCATTCTCACAACGGATGCTTCAAATTTTGTGATTGGTGCTTCTGTTCACCAGATGAGAGGAAATATACCTTAACCTATAGGTTACTTCTCTAAAGCCCTATCTAAAACTCAACAAAACTATACCACTTTCGACCGTGAACTTTTGGCCGCATATGAAGCAGTCAAATACTTCAAGCATTACCTCGAAGGACGTTATTTCACCATTCTAACGGATCACCAACCTCTCACCTACGCCTTTGAACAACGTCCCGAGAAAGCAACTCCTAGACAACTCAGACATCTTGATTACATCGGCCAATTTATGACTGGCATCCGATACATTCCTGGAAACCAAAATCATTCGGCAGATGCTTGTTCTAGAATTACAGAAATTGTGTCATCAACAGTAACGCTTGCAGACATCCCTCGAGCTCAAGAAAAATGCAACGAACTCGAACACATCAGAAAATCGAATTCGTCATCATTCAGTTTTCAAACGATAACTCTGGACAATGGTCTGGAGCTGCTGTGTGATTCCTCGACAGGCAAGCTTCGACCCTTCATCCCTCAGACCCCTTTTTGACTCTATTCATAATCTATCTCATCCTGGAATTTCAGCGTCAGTGAAGCTACTTCAAGAGAGATACTGCTGGCCTTCACTAAAACGTGATGTGACACTGTGGGCCAAGACTTGTATACCTTGTCAACGATGTAAAACTTGGCGTCATACTTCTAGTGAAATCGGTTCCTACACCCCTGCTCAAAAACGATTCTCTCACTTAAATATTGACATTGTCGGACCTTTGCCTCCTTCAAGAGGATATCGTTACCTCCTAATGATCATCGACAGATTTTCAAGATGGACTGAAGCGATCCCAATCTCATGCATAACCGCAGAAGAGATCGCGTCTACCATTCTTCATTCATGGATATCCCGCTTCGGCGTTCCTTGCTTTATCACGACCGACAGAGGCCGACAATTCGACTGTCAATTGTTTTCATCCTTGTCTTCCTTGCTTGGCATTCACCACATAATGACCACAGCTTACCATCCTGCTGCCAATGGAGCTATTGAAAGGTGGCATCGCTCCTTGAAATCAGCTCTCAAGGCTCAACTTACAATGGACTGGGTACCGAAACTTCCAACTATTCTCCTGGGACTTCATTCAATCATAATACCCGAAGTAGGAGTTTCACCTGCACATCTTGTCTACGGTGAACCAATCACACTTCCTGCTGATTTCTTCGAAGACTCAAAAATGTCAAATGACATACCTACATTACTCACCCAACTTCAAGAACACGTCACAACAATTCGACCTGTTCCATTTCGTCACCATTGTAAGAAAACAATTTTTATACACCTGAGCTCATTACTTCATCTCACGTCTTCATTCGTCAAGACGTCGTCAGGAAACCTCTTCAACCAACTTATGACGGCCCATTCAAAGTTATGTTACGAAGCGACAAATTTTTCATTGTATTGTTACCCAGAGGCGAGGATTCCATCTCTATTGATCGGCTGACCCCGCGTTCTTATTGCATGATCAGGCACAAATCGACCGACATCAACCTACCAGAGAAACATCCTGGAATGGACAAGTCCTCAGCTATCCCGCTCAACCAAACGACTCAAGAACATTCACAGCGTACTGCATCTTCCAAGCCCACAACCACCACCAAACGGAAAACAATATCCGGAACCGGAATATTTAACCGAGTGTGTAGTGCATTGTTAAATAAATTGTGCAGTAATAAAAACTCTAAAGCTTGTGTGTTTAATTTTGCAATCCAAAAGAACTCTAATAAACAATGTTTAAACGTAAACATAAACTTAACAATATATATATATATATATATACAGGTATATATATATATACAGGTATATATATACAATATATATATATATATATATATATATATATATATATATATATATATATATATATATATATATAACTGATATATATATATAGGATCAATGATCATTTGAAGGAATATTTTGAAAATCGTGTCATGAGTACAACCTCAACACCTTTTTTCCCCATGAGGGAAATATGCTATAAGTTTGATCTAGCTAACAAATCAATTATGATCATAATCTCAATAGTCAAGGTAAATACTATTCATAGTTTAGGCAACCTGTCTTGAATACAGATTCCAATAGAGGTGGAGTAGCTGGTACATTACCTACTTAAAATTATATCATCATCCTTGGTGAAAATATCATTGCATATGAGGTTAATAAAGCTAAACAGTTTTAACTTCCAACATTTATTTTCATATACTCTTAATGGTTTCACAATGTATTTTTTTTTTTTTTTTTTTATATTTTTGGATAAAGGTATAATACATTTCTTACAAAAAAAGCATTATACTTTTCACCACTTCTATTGAAATATAAATATTCTTTAATAATAAATATTAATTTATTACAAAGTATTTTGAGATCATCACAATCTGTCAGTTAAAGTTAATAGCTATATTATAGACCTAATTAAAATAAATGTGCTCTGAAAGATAATATATTCTGATATTTCATTGTAAAACAAAACTAGATTTTGTTGTTACATCGTAGTTATAAACAGACCTAATTACTTCATATAATCTTTAATTCAACCAGCCTACAGCAATAAGCTATGAGTGATCTTTTCTTGACTTTAAAAAGATCATAAATGACAATAAGTTTAATTTAGTTTGAATTTGTTATACAACACCCAAAGCAAACTAATAATACGATCATATTCTATCACAATCTACTCATAACAAGATAGTTGCTTTGAAAGTAAACCACAATGCTAGATTCTCTCACTACTAGGCCTACTTCACAAAAATACGTACAACGTGTGTTTGTTACTCTAGATTAACCTATTATACTAAACAATACATATTTATTACTGGTCCAACAGTAAAAGAAGACATATAAATATATACACTTATATACCCTTTTTTTTAGCTTAATAGATAAGTATTTGATTAAAAATATAGTCAAATTATTTAGAAATTTTGTTTAATATATTGATCAAGAAATTACAATAGGATCACTCATTTTTTAATAATAATACTTATGGTCAATACCCGTAATTATTTAAGAGATAATCTTATTTATTTAACTTATTAAACATATTGATTCTATTACCACTGTGTGTATGATAAAGTAATTAGTCGTTAACATAATTAAGCTAATAAATGAATGCATTTAATTATATTTTAGCTATAACTAAATAAGGTATAGCCTAATGGATTGTGTGCAAAGCTATTTATAAATATATCGACAATGCACACAAAAGTTTTGGAATGTTTGGTATGGACTGTAGCATAATATTATAAGTACGACTATCTACTTACCATTTAATTTTCACAATTTTTTTTTTCTCAGTCAACATTATGAATTAATCTGATATAACAGATACAAATGTTTATATTCCAATCCTAATAAGTAATACTTATAAGAACAATATACATTTATAGATTCTTAAGTACATTGACCCTGAAAATAGATTGTCAGAACAAAAAAAATATAAGACAATTTAAACGGGTAGTTGAAGAACTAAAATATTTGAATTATAATTAATTTAACAATGTATTTATTTTTATTATTATTTGATAATGAAACTTTTTTAACGAATATTCAAATAACAAACACAAAGTACAATAAAAGTTTAAACCTGATCCACAAAAAATATAACAAATTTTATTTTTAAATATTTTAATAAAATATGCTTATCCTTAAAGATATGTACGCTGATTAAATAAAGCTTTACCAAACAAGTAAATTATTTCATTTACTTTCCTGGACAGTCTTATTGGTTTTCTCTTCTTCACAATTCTTACAATTTTTATTTTATGCTTTTTCAGTCTAAATTTAGTCCAGAAAAGTTCTTTGAGTGACCACTGTTACCTTAATACATGTTGGATCAGTTAATAACTTAGATAACTTAGTATATACTAATACACTAAATTTCATGTAACAAAAATAATTAAGCCATAGAATTAGGCCTAATTAACGAATCATCATCAAAATATATAAAAACAGAAGATTAAATATATTTTGTATATAATCACAAGAAAACAGTCATATTTTTACTCTATAATTCCAGATTCTTAAATTAAAATAAATTCAATTGACAAATGAAATACAAAATCATTTTAATTGATGGAACACAAGTTCTTTTTCTTTATAAAAATGGAAGGTATCATTACCATTATTTTAGAAAATATTAGAAACATGCCAAGCACTTTTGAAGACAGGATGTAATGAAAATGTTCTCTTGACTGGCAATGATAGAGGCACAGCAATGAGAAAACAATTCCTTAATATCTACTTGGAATATGATTTGGAAGTTATATTTTCAACTAGGAATGCAAATGACTATTTAATTCTTATGTATGATTAGTGCTTATACTTCATACTCACTCAAAACAGCATATTCTTTTAGTGATTTAAATAATCATTATTATCATATCGTTATAATAATCATGATTCTATATCAACCAAACAATATATTTACCAAATTAGCTAAGTATTGATAGAGTCATAAAAAAAGAATTCATGATTAAAACGTACCACAATATTAATAACTTATTCGTTGCAGTATATTAAAAAGGTTATCATATACGTATATATAATAAATAACATTCAATAAATAAAAATCAATCAATAGTAATATACTTATTATAACTCACAACAAATTACAGCCTTTCAACTTAAACGCTCCATGCCCTCTATAGAAAGATAAGACAAGAATATTTTATAAATGTAACCCTGTAAACTATAAGATGGCAAAGAACTATATCAAATTAAAGACACTGTATGAAAAAAAAAAATCAAAAGTTTAAATAGTGATCCAGTATATAATTGAATAATATTTCGATTAAATAGAAAAGTGCCCAATTTTACTTCAGCATATGTCAACATATTCACAAATGCTGTATGCAGGAATAAGACTGCCAATGTTCTCAGTTTCCAAATCAAATGCAGTACATATATTTTCATTACACAATACACATTTGTTTACTTTGTTTTTTACAAACAGAAATAGTTAAATTTAAATTTCAAACAATTTAAACTTTCCATATTTACAAAAATAAAGTAGAAACTCTTATCAATTTATTACCTAAAACATAAAAGCCAAAAATAAATGGTAGAATTAAAACAAATGAATATATTTATTCTTGTATAATTAATTTATCTTTACTGTTATTGTAATCAATGGAGATTTCAAATATAATTGATACAAATCTTTTTCATGTTAACAAAATGCTTCTGTGTTTTTTTCTCATGTTGAATTACATTTATAAGTTCAATTGCGAGAAGTGTAAGAAGAATAAATAAGTAGATAATATATAATTGGAATTTTATTCACCTTATATATATGTATTTAAAAGAATCACTTCTAACAAAATGTTAAAACTTAGATGAAATTAATTTATAAACCTAACACAATAGTGACAGGAAGACTAATGAAATAGAATATAAATTATAATAATTCGGAAGATAAATTAGAAGCGTAATTTCATTTATTTTAATACTGAAGAACATAGTTGGAATCTTAATAATTATTGTTTGTTATTTTTTTTCGAAGACCATTTTTAAGATATGAAACACTGCTCCCATGTAATAATTACTTAAATTACTTTCTTAATTAATAATTTTAAAATTTATAATTCCATAAAGGATAATTTCATAAGTTGTAGCTTGCCATATGTTCAAAAACAAAGTTTAACTAGAAATGAAAATGAGATAGAAGTGCATCCATTTTTTGAGGATAGCGTTTCAAATGCAGTTTTATTGATTTCCTAGGGAAGCTTCTGTTCTTCATGAATTTAATTTTGTAAGATTGTGAAATTCATTAACAACATAAATATAAAATCCAAGAAACATATCATTCCTGAAATTGATTAATAAATATATTTTAATTGTATAATCCTTTGAAACTAGAAAAAAATTTGTGCAATATTTTGAGTTTCAGGCGAAACTAATGATTACTAGAGAATGTTTTAAATTTTCATCCAAAATGTTAAATTATTTAGATAACTACACCCATGATAGAAAATGCTCTCACATTATGGAGCTAATATATGTATAAATTTAAGGTAATATTATATAACCAAAAAAATTACTTTAGATATTTAATTATTTGAAATATGGGTAGCTTTATAAAGTCCTAGTTCAGTGTGAATGACTATTAGCAAAATATGTTTTATATATTTTACCCAATAATTGTAAATTTCTCACAAATGGGTTTTAAGTATCCAATCTGCTATTTTTTTAGCCATTTTTTATTATTATTTTTGTATGTTTTCATCAAAGGCTAAAAAATACAAGTAAAATGTGATTGTTAAAACATTGTAATAACTTACTTTTGGCTGACATTGGAATCATATTTTTTTATACATTTATTATTTTTAGGGCAACATTTCAGTGTATAAAGTTTATCTTGTCATATGTAATATCAGTATGTATATTAATACAATATGCGTTGAATAAAATTCTAATAATGTTCGTTTTTAGTCTGTCTGTCATATGTAGTACAAGTTCCAAAGGTTGGTTACCTCAGTTAATAATAGTTACTAGATCTAATCTCTAGCAAAAACAAATTCATTATAATGGTTCCACCTGTTCTCTTCCTGGTCCACTCCAGGTTTGAGTTCATTGGAGCTCATTCCAGCAGTTCCAGAGCCACAGCTTCCAGTCATCCTGAATCCATGTTCCTGAAGCATGTCAAAAGCTTGTTCAATAGAGCTGTGTTTGAGAAAGAACCTAGCTGTGTACCTGTCAGGCACTCCATGATCTGGATCCCTTGATTCGTTCAACGCCTCTCCAAACACAGTCCTGCAAAGAGTGACTCTCCCGCAGACCAAGATTCTGCTTATCTTCCGGAATTTGACGTCAGTCAAGCCGTCTCTGCCGAACTGGAACGAGCCTCTATAGCCTATAGTTATATATCCTCTATTGGGTGGTACTAGAGCTTCTGCCATCCCTGTCAGCCCATAGTATACAGCTTCTCTTCGGAGTCTCTCACGTTCCCTGAAGTTGTCAGGAAGTACAAGACTTCCGTTCCTAAGGAAGTCCAAAACATACCTGAAGAGCACTCCATCCCTATCCAAAAATATCCTTCCTTTAGCATCCTTGGGGCTCTCAACAAGCCTTTCCTGGAGCGGTTCTATCGTATTTGTCCCAGTCGTGTAGAGAACACCACCGACGTTAAGCTCGACCACCCCTGCCATCTTTACTACACTACTGTCTCCCAGATCAATACTACCAGGCCACGGCTCATCAGATCATATGAGCCTCCCTTTTATTGATATAATAAATTTTCAATTACAATCAGTAATATAAGAAATACTTTTTGAAAAACAGCAGTGGCTTCGGAAAAAGAAATTCTTAGGTGAGTAATAAAATGAAACATAACATATTCTCCGGTTGCAAATTTCATTTTACTTAAAACTCAATAATGGCATTAAAAAAAATATATATACTTACGGATTAAATGCAACAGTTGTAAATCTCTTATTGTATTTAAAATTTAAAACCAATACGATATTTTACAGTCGTTATTCCAGAACTTAAGTTTAAGATAAGTCTCCAAATTACTTTTTGCAATTTCGAGACTAGATACAACACTGAAGTCACTTTACAAATATTTAGAATTCATTTTCTTCAGTTTAGCTGTGTTCAGTACTGCTTCTAACATTTTAGCAGATTTCCCTCAAGGGAAATCAGCTATTGAGGTCGTACTCATGACGCGAGTTTCGAAAAAATTCTTCTTTCACGTGGGAAATCTGCTTAGTTTACGCAGCCCCTGCGTGACGGACTT